>CM076584.1:968418050-968887620 GCA_034641835.2 Pinus albicaulis | reverse complement strand
ATCCTGAGAAAATATTGCAGAATTAATGAGAACTAAAAAACCTAGACTTTCAACATACATAAATAAGAATAGAATATTCATAACATCATGGACTAGAAATGAATTGGCAGAAGACTAAGGGGAATTTTCAAATGGGAAAGCAACAACTCTTCAGAATTTTTTGGAGAAATCGGAAAAGAATAGGGGTGTGAGGAAGGGGAAAACAGTTATGGTAAGGTCATATTTACTTGTAAACTCTAGCTGTTACAGATCTTGCCCAGATCTCAATAACAACAACAAAGTCACAACTTTTACAGAGAATTCCTCCAACCCTTCCAATGTAGTCTTCTCCAAGTTTTAGGCAGCACAGTCCAAAGGAGACCAACTACTTCATAAAAAACAGAACAAAGCAGCCCAATCTCCAATGTCTGCTAAAATCTCAGCCTCCACCACAAAGGGAAAATCAACCAAAATAATTGAAAAATGTGGTACAGTTGGAGTAGATGTGCAATGCCCCCTTGACACCATTATACTCTTCAACCAATTTTTTCTACAACTTCTTGATAATAACATGTGCATTACAACTCATACTCTTTATCCATGTTTTTCTACAACTTCTTGATAATAACATGTGCATTACAACTCATGCCCCTTATCCAATTTTTTCTACAACAATTTCTTGATAATAACATGTGGCATTACAACTCCCGTCCAAGATGGCCGCTACCACCACATCACTTGCTGACTAGCCTGCCCTTTTCAAATTTATGTGTGTAGAAGAGTTAAGGCCCTAGTCTAACCTTTTTAGGGAACACTAATGAGCCTTGTCCTCTGTTATGTTGGTATTAGTGGTGGAACCTTCTATACATGGATTATCTGCCTTCTCTGCAGGGAACCTTAGTGAAGGCATGGTTTTCAGTATATGCTCTGTTATTTTTTCATTCAATTTATAAGAATTTTCTTTGTTTATTTGAATCATATTACGTTATTTTGTACTTTCATATAAGCAGTGGTTTGTCCTTCTATTCTAGGAACCAAAAATAATGGTTTCTGGGCATCTGCCATCCTTGAATATTTTATCCACTTATTGGGCAGGTATCTTCTTGTTGGATTTTACCCCCTGTTTTCCCATTGCTCCTTGCAGATAAACAATGGCTTCCTTATTTTCAAAGAACTCAAATGAAGAGGTATCAATACTTGAAATCAATGCTGCAGCCTGCACCTAGTATCGTCTCTCTGGAACTGTTAAAAATTTTCACCTAGTAGTCAAGTAAGAGCAACAAGCCATTTTATTTTGGCTGATTTAAACGTAGAATGAAATGATGTCTATATTTTCATAATAGACTATGAAGTTGTTGTAAAGAAAGTGTACTTTTACTATGAAATCCTAAGACTGATTAGATGGTCCTAAATTTGAAAGCATAGTTTCTCCTCTAGTCCTATTAGATGAATGAATAGAGTCTAGACTAAGTAGAACCTTACTTTCTAGCTTTCCGTTCTCTTGTACATTCTACATTGCAACTTCTGAAACTTACAATTGCATTTTGCAACCATGCAATGTACTCTCCATTGACAACATGTACAATAGCACATTCTTTTGGCTTTAAAAAGATGATCTATCAATCTACATATATAAACAGAATTTTAAAAGCGTAAAACATTTTTAATTCTATTTAAGGTGTGTTACCCACCAAAAGTGGGTGACCCCATAGGAGAATTTTTCTCCTAGATCTCTCTTCAGCCGGAAGCCAAACTTGTCATGACAAAGTTGCTGCAATACATTGGACTTATTATATTTAAATGATAATAAGTTGCAGGCTTTGTCAGAGAGGGAAAATGACACAAAATTGTTCAGGGTTTCTGAGGAGATCCAATTCTCATTTAAACTTAGTCCCATACCATACCACATAATGATGTGGGTCCATGGTATAGGTGTCAAAACAAAAATCAATGTCATGGCTTCCTCATTAACATAATATCAAACTCTTATCAACTCTAATTGAGCTACTGGTTTAAACAGTGGCATGGACCTTGATCTAAGCACCTAATTTCGTTAGAAAAAACATAAGTGAACCAATGTAGAAAAGTTTAAGATTACAATTATGAAAAGTTCAAATCCAATACTGCAAAGAAATCAACCAAAAATAAAATATAGAGAGCCATAATAAAGATAGTGCCAAGACACAAAGACTTGTCCAAGACAATACCTCAGAAAAAATGCAATAACCAAGTTGTACAAAGAAAGTTCGTAAAAAATACATACATGTAAAATTAAACCTAATGGAGAAAGGATATAAATTTGGAAGCATCGTACTCTAAAAATTCTCTCATTTTACCTTCTTTTATCATACGCTTGACATGAAAGTCAGATCCATTCAAATGTGGAAAAATTTCTGAATTCTTCACTGCTTTGACACTTGTAGTTGAGTCACGAGTGTCTTTATCATTTATGTTGAATGGGTAGATCTGGTCATTGTTTATCATTGTGACTTATGTAAATCAAATCTTTACAACAACAAATTGCATTTGATATAATTCAATGGAGCCTTTAAGTATCATTTTAAGAAATACATTGTAGTATTCTGTAAGTGCCTACATAATTTTCTACTTCATTTCTTCTAGATACAGATCCTATGCTAAAAAACAATTAATATCATCCTATATTTTGTAATATGAGTTCATGCCTCTGACATTCAAATAATATATTAAATTGGTAGATTCAGATGCCTCAGTTTCTAGCATTCAAGTAAACAAAATTTAGGTTCCTATGGTGATTATCTCAGTGGTTGTTTGGAGACAGATAAGATATATATATATATCTGAAAAGTATGAATGGACCTAGAAATATATGTCTTGACATATTGACAAACAACTTCAAAAATATTATAGAATTTGTATTACATGACATTCTCAACAAACATATGTTCTTTAGGATGAATGTGGCAATATATTAAACATTCATTTGACCTCTTAGTGTATAATGACTGTCTAAGCATATATTTTTTCACTTAGAGGTGACAAACATTTTTGGTCTCTCAATAAAAATCTTGGCACACCTATAATATCTTCATGATGTAATGGGTGTGGTGTCTTTGTGACTATAGTGAATGTAACTCTTGGGACAAGGTAAATAACTCTTGGGACAAGATCTTTACCTTCTCTCAAATTGTCTTATAATGGCAGTATTAGAATGTGCATGAAGGAAAAAAATCAGATTCATGTGATGACTATCTCGACACCCATGAGATAAGATCAATTTTTATATGATTCGACATTCATTATCAACACTTTTACAGAAGTAGAATATTCAACATGCAGACTTGACATTCCTGTGAAGAAGGATTAACATAATAGTGTCATATCCATGGAATTTCATGTTCTATGATGATAGGATCAGTATCTTGAAGTGGTGATTCCATCACAACATTCAAGGCATAAAAATCCAAACCAACATAATAAGCACACAATCCAACCAACACTTAAAATACATCAATGTTTAAGGTCCTAAAGGAGACTAAAACCCCCCAAAAAAATATTCTTTAACAATATGGTTTGGAAACATAAGAAGACCTTTCTTAGAGAGGGAAATCCTCCCCTTTGTCACTGGCTTGAGAAATAATGTTCCTTTGTATCACTGTGTTAGGGTCCTATAAGTATAGGATTCATAATTTGGAATTGACTTATGATAATCTTGTAAATATGTACATACCTTTCTTTCTGCAAGTTGTTTTCCCATATTTTGTAAAAAATAAAAAAAATAGAAAATAAAAACGAGGGTAAAAGTCCTAAAAGAAAGATCAAAGGACTTAGAAAAAATAATATACCTGAAAGAAAAAAGAAATAAAACATGAAAGTGTGCAAGTCCAAATGCCACTACTTTTACTTTCAGATGATTATGGCAGAGTGTCAATAAATGCCATAATCCATGATGAGTTGAACTGTTCAATATTGACTTGTCATGTTTCAATTTACATGTTGTAGATAGTGAATAAAGATTAGTCAGACTGTTTAATCCTGACTAATTAGTAGATAGGCAGAGAATAATGAGGAGCCCATCAGTTTAAACTGAGCCCTCGGATGATATAAGATAGATTTAGATAGTTTTTATGCTTTTAAAAGAATAAAATGTTCAAGGTTGCTAGCTCAAATGCACCTGCAAAATGGAAGAAAAAATGTTAGATTAAAGTTGGGTAGGTAGAAAAAGGTGGGAAAATCATTGTAATATTTGTTACCAGGCAAAAATCACTAACTTCCCCTCCCCTATAGTTATTCTGCATTCTAAACTTCCAGTCAAAGAGGCTCAAAGCATTTCTCTAACTTCTGTTGGGACCAAACCCAAGGCTCAATGACTGTTAAGTTAAAAGTGTTGAATTCCTATATTAATCCCTAATTATCATCATTTACCCTACATTCATCCATTACACTTCAATTTCATAAGTAAATACTTTTTTACTTAAATGAAAAATAAAACCCCCTTTTGATTAATCTCCTTCATTCATAAAAACATAAAAAACCCTCCAAAAATATTATATTCTAGGTCAAAGTGGTCAAATTATAAATGATAAAGCTTTTCTTTTACATTATCACTTTACTTAGTCATATAATTATATTTTGGTGTTTTTCATTGTCCTTGGTCATATTAACTTCTAATTTATTTATTAAATACCTATAAACAAACCTTATCCTATTATTATAACCCCTTTTATCTAATTATCCCCGAAAACCCACTATTATAAGTTTTTTTTGCCAAAGTTAATTATCCACATGTTTAAATAAAAAACCCCAATTATATCCCCTTTGGCATAAAACTAACATTAAGTAAATAAACCTGCCCCATATGGTTGTTGGACCCCTCCATAGTCTAAAACTATATAATAAAAATATAAATAAACTTTCAAAAAAATAGTTTAACCTATGGTTAGAGCCATATAACCCTCCTCACGGGCATTTTTAACCATATATATAAGCTCTATTTATATATATAACATCCACATTAAACCCCCTTCGAAAAATATGTATAGACTTCGTTTGCACACAAAACATTTGATAAAAACTTTGGTTATAAATGTATATATATTAAGTTTTTACATGCGCCATCGCATAAGTCAACTGGGCCCTACCCAACCTTTTCACCGCAGCTTTCTGTTTAATCCCGACCGTTCGCTCCCGTGCTCCAGATCCAACGCCTAACGATGATTTTCGCGCTCGCAAACCAATCGCTCACCCAAATAGAAATCGAGCGCGAAATGGCTGGTTTTCCCATTTCCGCCTCCTGTGACGTGTCTCAATTTAATTCGATTGTGTTCATTTGGCATAATACAACTTACCGCCTGATTTCAACGCGAAAACCATTCCCTATTTTTGCATTCGAAAACAGAAATCGCTCCCGCCTTTGATGAGACAACCATTTAATGCATTAATGGTGACCAATATCAAACGTTAAAACTTTGATACACTATTTTTATTGTTTATTCTCACATTTCGAACTAAGAAAAAGCTCCACTTGACTGTACTTAGTCATTTTTAGCTCTCAAAACCCTGTTTCAAACTTCGTTTTATATATTTCACGCCAGAAAGCCTATTTTCACCATAGAATTCTATTTTGAAGACCAGTGAACAGTTTTTCGAATTGAGTCATTCGAACATGAGCTCGAATTCAACTACAACGAGTTGCAGAAACCCTTCCGACTACCAAAATACCTGCAAAAAAGGTATTTTCCCAAATCTAGCCTGCAAAATTCACGATTTTAAACCTCCAATTGAACCAATTGAGCTATAATTAGTGAATTTGTCAATCCAAGTGCGTCCAGAACACTCAAAAAATAGGGCAAACCTTTGCAAAATTTCTCCAAAATTCTCTGATCTATAAAAGCCTCATTTAAAGCCAAATCCTCAGTCCAAGAACCCTAAAAGATCAATTCCATGGTTCAAAAAGGTTTTAAAACCTAGAGAATACCTAGAAAGCCTCTTTTGTAGTCATAGTCATTCAGAAAGCCTGTGTTTTCCATCTTAAAACCTGTTGCCTGTGTCCCAGAATCCTATCCTTGAACTAAATTGCTCAAATGATCCTCTGTTAAGTAAATACAACTATTGAAAATTGTTTAATCTTGCTTTAGTTATTTGAAAAATGACCAAGAAGCAAGTGACACCTAAAGCTGGAGGCTCTAGGCCTGTTAAACTCGAAGGATCCAAACCTCCTAAGTCTGAAGCAGCAAAAACCCCAAAATCCACCCCTGTACTCACTGCAAAAATTACTGTGTCTGTCAATCCCCTTTAGCCTCCAGTATCTATTGAAGAAATCATCGCTTTGACTGATGTGGATTATAAAATTGTAGACCCTATGGTAGAATTCAACTTATTAGAAGTTCACAATTGGTGTTATGAAAAGTTCCTAGATAAAGATGACATGCCTCTCTAGGATACAAATTTACCCAAATATGTAGTCCCAGTAACACATCCTGGTCAAGACCTGGTAAGAATGTGCCAAAAGTACTATGTTCCAGACCAAAGAGCAATTGTGAATGCTGATAGGGAGATTTTTTTTTCTATCACTGCAGAGTCTATAAGTGAAATGTTGCAACTACAGTTTGACCCTAGGGCAGTTCCCCTATCCATTGAAGCATTGACTCAGTTATATTTGGGATTGGATTTCCCTAAGAGATTCATGATTTTTCAGAACTTCATGCCAGCTCATGTGGACATTCCAAAGCTAAATCCTCCCTATTCCACTTCCAAGTTTCCTGAGGGTTCAAGACATGTAATTTCGATGTTATCCTTCATATTGGGCTATTTCACTGATGAATTCACTGATGAATCCATCCTTGGTTTTTTGTCTACTTTGTCTCCTGGTCAACCTCCTACTATGATTTTTGACTTTGCCAGGTTTATCGCTGATTTTATCCATCATCAGTTGACCAAGTTGCCCACTGAAGGGGTATTCAGATATTCTTCATATTTATTTCACTTGTTCTTATTCTCACAAGCTAATCACTTTCCAATAGCATTACAAAAAATGAATGTAGAGGGCCAGCTTCTATCAGTTGTCTTTTGGACATCACTATTGAGAAAAGAAATAAGTGAATATAGCTACACATATTTTACATATTTGTTCATTAGGCCAGCTATGAATGTGCTGCATAAATCAAAATAGCCTAGGGTAAGTGAATAAATGAAAAGGATATTACAACTATCAAAGCAATGCAAAATGGGAGATTGGTACTTCTATGAGAAACACACTGAATTGAGAATATTTGGAACCAATCTACTTCCATACAAATTACCTAAGTTTTTTACTATCAGAGTCTTTGCTTTAGAGTATTTGAGACAGGTTTTGAATGCTGATGCCATCAATTTCTTGGCCTCCAAGAGGAAAACTCAATTCAAACTGAAAAACCAAATTGGTCCTTTCATTTTGAATAACAGAGAAGCTGATAAATAGATAGACAAAAGATTGTTAGAGCTAAAATTTCAGAAAATTTTCCCTTGGAATTATGACCCTCAAGGTCTTCTCAGCAGTATAAGGGTTAAATGTAAGCTACCTCCTTTCATACATGAACCCAAGCCTGATATTGAGAAATTTGCAAATCAGATAGAATGGATAGAAAACACATTGATAGATACAATCATCAATGCAGAGCCAACGAAAAAGATAAATACCACACTTGCCATGGTAGCATCAAAACAACCAAAATCTTTAAACAAAATAAGCAGGGGTGAAGGAGCCTACACAGCAGAAACAACCATAGAGACTAAATTCAAGTTGATCTACAATAAAAGGCTCAAATTTAGTTCCATAGGGAAAGATAAAGTGATTCAAATTGACGATGCAAATGGCCAAGAAACAAATAATGTTCAGCAGGAGAATAATGAAGCCACCATAATAGTTAATGAGACTTTGATAGAGATTGAAAGGGAACAAGCAACAACTAAAGAACCAGACAACGATATGATTGAAAAGAAGGTTAATATGGAAGTTTCTTCTTCTTCTAAAATAACAGATGAGAAATACTTGGACATTAAAGAAAGATATAAACAGATCAAGAAAAAGAATGAAGACATAAAAAGTGAAAATTACTCTCAATTCTTAAAACAGAAACCAGGTAATAAGAACAGGTTACTTTCAGCATATGATTATGCCACCAAAAAGTTGATGATGTCTTCCTTACATCCCACCACTTCAACTCCAAAAATAGTGGTTGATTATAAGAAGACTGAATTTGAAATAGATGCTGAAAGTATTCATGAACTTGACCAGATTGAATTTCACAGGCACAATTTAGAAATACTTTATTCAACAGTAGTAACAGAGGCTATAAGTGTGACAAATTTGCAGAATACCATTATCGACATGCAAGACCAAATGAAACTTGACAAATGCTCTTTGTATGCCAAAGATTTAATGATAAAAGCTTTAGAAGATTTGATTTTACAAATAGGAGTTGACCCATCAAATGTACAAGCTGCTGAAGTATTGATCTAAAAGAAAATTGATGATATTGTTGCTTTAAGGAAACAGTTAAAACTTCCTCAAAGTGAGCACCCACAGAGTAAGGAGATACTTCAAGAAAAGAAAGAAAAATAGGATATGATGTAGTTAATCATAAAGCTAACTGCCCAAATCTAAGATATGGAAATTCAAATGGATATACTTATAAAAGAAAAAGAAACTATGAAGGAAACTGATACTTCCACCATTCCTACAGTCACACCTATTATTACTGCTGCTGTTCCTTCTACACTGGGAGAAAAGTTAGCACCAAAAGTGCCACTGGAAACTGCAGTGTCAGTGCAATCAGCTACTACCTTCAATACAGAATCTTCAACATCACAGATACAACATACAAATGAAGCAGGGTAGATAGTCAAAGCAATGGAGGAAATGCCTCTGAAAAACAATGAAATTAACAGTTTCAAGAAAATGATTCAGAATATGGAAGTATCTAACAAAGCGGCATTAATCAATGGTAACAATTATGAGCAAAGGGCTAAGAGACTTGAAGAGAAAATCAAAAGCCTTCAAAAAGACTTGAGTTTCGCTGCACAAATTTCTTACATAATAAATTACCTATGGACCAATATAATTGATGCTATACATATTTAGTGGCCATCAATCCAGATCATATATGAACAAAGAGACCTACTTCTAGCAGCTCAAGTTGAAATAAAAAAAACAAGAGAAGAATTGGTAGACAAACCAACACAAGCTTTGAAGCTTATTACTTTCTTTAATAGTAAAAATAGAGCAGAGTTAGAAGAATTGCAGATACATGATAGCACTGAGACCGTTCTACAAATCAAGAAAGTTATGACAAAAAGAAATCTGATGAGTAGTCTGGAGGAAAAGTGTGATGCCATGAATGTTTCAATCACTAAGATTTTAGCAAAATACACTATGCTAAGACAAGCTTGTATTCCAGATATTCATGTCTTCAATGAGAAGTTTATGAACCAAAAAGAATATGACAAGAATATAAGGGATTATGCTAAAGAACAGGTCAACAAGCCAATGCCACAGGGCTCTCCCATAGGAAAGGTTATTATCCAATATACTGAAGACTTGTTTTTCCTTCAAAATGAAATTAAGCATCTGTTTGTCTTCAAAGAAAATTTTGCTAAGTATACAAATGTTGATGAGAACTACAGGAAGCTTAAAAATATGAAGATACCAAGTACTGAACAGTGGTAGGTATTTACAGATTTGTTATAGTAGCAAAGAAGCAAAACAGTGAAAGAAAATGCAAGAGAAATAGTCAATCTGAGAAGGAAACAATAAAACAGTTATTTGATTTTGATTTTTTACTGCTGAGAAGTCTCTTTTTACAGCAGTTAAAGGTTAAAATATCAGTTAAAAGAGTATCGGGGTGAAAGAACAGAGTCAAAGTGTATCATAGAGAAAAACAACGACCAACTGATTTTAACTGCTGTAATTTCCCTTTTTACAGCAGTAAAATGATAAATAAATAGCGTGAAAGAATATCAGGGATGAAGTATAGTGTTAAAGAGTATAAGTGGAAAGAGTATCAGTTAAGTTATCTTCCAAAAATATATTTTTCAATGTGCCAGCAAGCATGGATAGCCATTCAACAAACAGTTTTTGTTAGATGAGTTAGTTCTATATTTTCTAGATAAGAAGATAACTTGCTAAAGTTGTTAAGCAGCTGTCCCTCTTAATGTGTAAAGATATTTTATATTTCCTAGAGTTATTCCTATATCTCTCTAGGATATTTGTAATAAATTTTTTTATAAATACTTCTGTTTGTGAAGTGTTTAGTGTGGAATAAAATTGCTAAGATTACTATAGATTTTTGTTGATACATTGGAGGTCTATATGTGTTGATTTCGAAAGTAGCAGACTAGACAAAGCTAGTTGTACATCATAATTTAGGATTCTTGTGATTAGTTAAAGAGTAAAGTGCATCTATCTTGTCATTGTTTATTTTCTGAGTTTCATTCATTTCATTATGTGTTTGTTCTTTCTTAATGAGTTACTAGGAATATTACTTCAGGACTAGCTTATGGCTCCCTGTCTTAACTAAGTTACCATTTAAATGTTTTCAACTAACTTCTGGTGTTAGGAATTCTTAACTGCTCCTACTCCCATTTGACTTTTGCCTCCTTCATTTATTGTCCGGATCAAAGGATCCTTCATTTCCCTTTGTCTCGACTTCACCATTTCATCAAAAACCTTTTATCCAAAGCTCTGAGGGTTATCTATCTTGCCCTGAATACATTTGCATCCTTTTGGCCTTGCCTTCTAGTACTGCTATCTAGATTTAGAATCCATTAGCCCAATGGTCAAGTAGATTCCTCCCTAGTTACCTTTAAGTGTTTTTTTCCCACCAAACCAATTCAAAACCAATTGTTCTATCATAACTAGCCTAAAACATTAAACCAAAACAAAGTTAAATCATAAAGAGAGAGCCCTCTCTGAAATTTAGGAAGGCTAGATTTTAAATTTCCAAAGTAGGTCTATGGTTACCCCTAGTTTTCTTAAACTAAAAACAAAAAGCCCACAATATTGAGAAATTACTAGGGTGATAACATACTGGCGACCATACTGGGGAAATAACCAATCTCCAGTTTTAAATTTAGTCTTAAAAGAAGACCTTTCATTTATCTTTTACTTTAAGATTATTTTTAAGGGTTGTGGGTATTCACAAACAATCATTCTGGCTTCTAGTAAAACCTACTATACCTAGTCTAACCCGGATCCTAAGCCTGGAGTTATAGTAGAAAACCCAGAACATATTGGAAAAAACAAAAACAAAAAACAAATTGTCAATTTAGAAACTGAAGTACCATTAAGAAAAGCTAATTCTTTACCCAAAGAATTAGTGAGCTTATCTGATATTGATTTTGATTTCAAGTTTGAACAATCATTGTTTAAAAACTAAATCTAAAACTGATTTAAAAGATACTGTAATAGATCCTGTTTTTACTTCTTTCTTGAAAGCAAAACAGAATATTATTCCAACAAAAATAAAAACAGATAAATCTGAATCTCAAAGTCAAGTAGAAAAGATTAATGTTACACTGATTAAAGACATTTATGAAGCTATTAAATTAGCCCATTTATTATCTCACATTAAGCCTCCAGTTTCTCAATTGCACAAAACAATAATTCCAACAGCAGATTCAACTTTGTATGCTATCACCTCTTTTTTAGATTCCACTGCAAGTTCATCCACAGAAAAATTTAGTCCTAAGTTGCCTTTGCAGCCTAGGATATTATTCCCATCATCCACTCAATCCACTGCATCCACTAGTTTTATAAGCACTACATCCGTATTTCCAAATAGTTCCATATATATACCAACCTCTTTTCCAAGCTCTTCAAGTACAGCTTTCAGCTCATCAGCTACTATATCCAGCACAGCTCCTATCATTACTGTTATACCTCCCAGTTCAACAAAACTTCAAGCCATGGCTACTAGGTATGCTCCCCTTGTCTTACCCCAAAACCTCCATGATATGCCCCACGATTACCAGAAAAATATACCACCATTTGATGGCCTATCACAATATACTGCTCAACAACATGTCACAAGAATGACGAACTATTGTGAAATCTATGAAATAGATGAATCAGATGTTCAAATGAGGTTGTTTTCTCAAAGTTTAACAGGATAGGTTAAGAAATGGTTTAAAAATTTAGCTGCTGGTAGTATAGCTAATTTAGCTGCATTTCATAGAGAATTTTTAAATAAATGGGAAAAGAAAAAGAACCCCCTACAAATTTTATCTGAGTTTGATGCTTTAAAAAGATCTCATAATGAGTCTGTTCAGGATTACTGCACTAGGTATAACATTATCTATAATTCTATTTCTGCAAATATTAAACCTACACCATGTTATGTACTTCTTAAAGTCTCTGATGGATTTGATCCAAATATGGCCTATCAATTAAGAGAAAGAGATGATGAAACATTACAACAAATGCAATTAGATGCTGTTAGTGTAGAAATTGATATTCTAGCTAGAAAATCCAGACTTAAGAATGAAAGGAGAGTTACAATCAAAGAAGAAACATCAAATTCAGATGCCAAACTAGATTTCCTTGCTAAAACTTTAGAAAGGGTGGTTGATAGATTAGAAAATATTGAGAGAAAACCACAATGGGATAACCAACCACAAATCAGAAATCCCAACTTCAGAAAAAACAATAACCCTGGAAAAGCTAAAGAAGCTACTCCAGATCAAAACATTAGGCCCCCATTTCAAGAGAACTATGCTGAGAGTTCTCATAATAATGATGAAGATGAGGATAACATCAATATAATAATGGGGATAGATGAAGAAAACACTATTTTCCTCACTCAGGAGGATAAAGAACTTTTTGAGCTTCAACAACTCAAAGTAGAATCTAGGGAATCCTTTGATTTCAAACAAGGTTATGACTTCGCTATTAATGAAATTCACAGTCAGTATAACCTTAGAAACAGAAAAAACAATGAAACTTCTACAAAAAACACTTCTCAAAATCAAACTAAAAAGAATGTAGAAGCACCAAAAGCAAAGATTTTGCAAATTCTCCCAAGGGAAAACAAGCAAAATTCCAATCCTCCCAGTCCAAAAAAATTTCCAAGTCCAAAAATTGTTGACATCACTGAAGAAGTGGCCCAATCCTCCAATAATTCCAAAAAGGCCAACACTACTAAAGCCCCTAATTCAGTAAAATCGGCAATTTCTGATCCAAAGAAGAATCTTGCTGATTCTAAATCAGCAAATCCCAAAACTGTTAATACTAAAGCTTCTGCTGAAAGTTCAAGATCTAAAAAAATTTCTGCTGCCCTTGAATCTGTCCCTAAAAAGAAAACTAAAGACAACAAAAATCAAGAAACTCAGACAGAAAACAAAAGAAAAACTCAAGATAAAAGTACATCTGCTGAAATTCATGAAAAACCCACTTAGGTAACTATCACAAAAGATGAACTAATTCAAATTAGTAAGTCTCAACCATCATTTAATATTCAAATTGAAATAGCTTAGTTAAAAATACCAATTCCTTTAACAGAATTGGTAAAAAATGACTTATATAAATCAACAATTACTGAAACTTTGAATATGAATGATGGTGAAGATTCTATTAATTTAAATGATGATCAGCTTGAATTAATTTTTGGCCATGATGTAAATGGTAAGCATTCAGATGGATCAGTTCCTCCGTTATATATTAGTCTTACTATTCACGATCAGATTTTACAAAATGCAATGTTATATTCAGGAGCTTCCCACAATTTAGTGCCAAAAGCTATCATGGAAACTCTGAATTTAGAAATAACAAGGCCTTATAAAGATATATTCTCTTTTGATTCAAGCAAGGTTAAGTGCATAGGATTGATAAAAGACTTATGTGTGAATTTGGTTTAGTATCTTGGAAAAAGTATGGTTATGGATATTGTAGTAGCTGATATCCCACCAAAGTATGGTATGCTTCTTTCTCGCTCATGGGGAGCTAAGTTGCAGGGATCTCTACAATTAGACATGAGCTATACCACCATATCAGTGTTTGGACGACCTAAGAAACTTTATAGAGAAACTCTAATGAAATACCTGGTTAGCAGTGCTACACGATCAATAAATTACCCAATTTACTCAACACCAACTAATATTGATTCTTTCATTTTATGTAACTCTGATAATAATGAATCCAAACTGAATTAATTGACATAAAGCCTAAACCAAACAATGATAATATTTTTCATGAAGCCCTTTGGCACTTAGACTTTGATGGCTCAGTGAACAAGTCAGGAGCAGGAGTTGGAGTGTGGATCACAAACATTGAGACCAATCATTTGGAAGGACATGCCTTTAGACTCAACTTCAAATGCACCAACAACATGGCAGAGTATGAGGCACTTATCTTAGGCCTCCAAATCATCAGAAATTTAGGAGGTAAGAGAATTTTAATCATGGGAGATTCAGAATTTGCCATTAAACAAATAAATGCTGAATATTCTGTTCATAATCCTAGATTAGCCAGATATAGAGATGCATCAACTAGAATGTAAGTTTGCTATTATTCCTAGAAATCAAAATTTGCAAGCACATTGCCTAGCAACTTTTGCTAGCACATGTAATTTGCCTTTTCAACCAACACATAGATATATTTCTGAAGTTAAATATAGACCCATTGTCCTAGACAATGTCAAATACTGGCAGATTTTCTCTGAAGATGAACAGGTTTACCATTTTTTGAATAATGAGGATGAATTTCAAAATTGTAAAATAGACACAAATGGTAATTTAGATTCAGAATGTAATATAGATTCAGATGTTAATTATGAAATAAATAACATAGATGTACATAAACTTACCAAACCCACTATATTTACTCAATCTAACATAGATAACTTAGAGAAGGTAGATATAGAGGAAATAATTGAAGATGAAATTGAGATGTTAGATTTAAAATATAATTTCTTACCTAAGGGTTTAACTCCTTTGGAGGACTTGTTTGATGCCAATGATGTGCCCAAAAAGCCTAAAATGGAACCAGTCAAGTCTGACATTGAAGAATGTAACATTGGGACAGAAACAAAACAAAAATGATCAAATTGTCAAAATCTTTAGCCCTTCAAGAAAAAGAAAAATACATTGAACTTTTAAAGGAATACCAAGATTTTTTTGCATGGAGTTATGAAGATTTAAAAGCATATGACACAAACATAATTCAACATAAGATTCCTATAAAAGATGATCAGAAACCATTTAAACAAAAATTGAGAAGGATTAATCATGTCTTATTACCTTTGATTGAAAAATAAGTTAAACGCGTGCATGATGCCCAAATCATTGCACCAATCAGATATTCTGATTGGGTTTCTAACTTAGTACCTACAAGAAAGAAAACTGGTGAAATCAGATTATGTGTAGATTTCAGGAATCTTAATAAAGTGTCTTTGAAGGATAATTACCCTTTACCCAAAATGGACCATATTTTACAAAGGGTAATTGGTTCTTCCAGGATTTATTTATTGGATGGTTTCTCAGGATATAACTAGATACTTGTTCAAAAAGAAGACCAAGCTAAAACTACTTTTACCACTCCATGGGGCACTTTCATGTATGTGAAAATTCCTTTTGGCTTGATGAATGCTGGGGCTACCTTTCAGAGGGCTATGGACATAGCCTTTGCTAACGAAATATATGAATTATTGGTTATTTATTTAGATGATAATACTATTTTTTCTAAGACAAATAATGAACATTTGGATCATCTGAGAAAAGTTTTCATTGAGTGTAGAAAATTTGGTATATCATTAAATCCTAAGAAAAAAAATTTTGGACTAGAGGAAGGAAAATTACTTGGACACATAATTTAAAAGGAAGGTATTAGGATAGATCCAGCAAGGATAGAAGCCACATTGAAAATTCACCCACCTAGGAACATCAAAAAGTTACAAGCATTTTTAGGTAAAATTAACTTTTTGAGAAGATTTATTTCTAATCTAGCAGAAATCATCAAAGAACTCAACAACATGTTAAAAAAGGACTGTCTTTTAAAATGGACAGTTGAAGCAAAACAATCATTTGAATCCATTAAACATGCTTTAACAAAAACTCCAGTCCTAATCAGTCCAGACTTCAAGAAAGATTTTATAATCTTTTCATTCGCCTTAGAACATACCATAGCTGCAGTTCTATTGTAGAAAAATGACCAAGGTTTTGAACAGCCTATAGCATTTTTTAGTAAAACCCTTAGAGATGCACCTTTGAGATATAACATAATGGAAAACAAGCTTTAGCCTTGGTTAAAGCCATAAAAGATTTCAGAGTGTACATTATTTACTCCCATATTATTGCCTATGTCTCTAATTCTGTAGTCAAAGATATTTTAACACAAGATGGGCCAAATGGAACAAGAGAAAAGTGGATTGCCACTATCCTTGAATATGACATAGAGATTAAACCAACCAAACTCATAAAAGGACAAGGTTTAGCCATATTGATGGCTGAATCCAATTGTAATGCTTTGGATATAAATTTTACTGACTAGATTGATGATCAGGAAGAGATGGCGACTCCATTGATCAGTGAAGCATTTCTAGACTCACCATGGTACTCAGATATTATCTTTGTACTTACAAATTTACAAGCTCCTCCTGGATTAAATAGAACTAAAGCTAGATTCATCAAACTTAAAACAATGAGATATTGTATTCTAGATAATGTGCTTTATTGGAAAGAACAAAGTGGGATATTACTAAACTGTTTACTAAAATCAGAAGCTGACAAAATTCTTGGAGAATTTCATGTAGGTGATTTTGGAGGACACTTATACTAGAAAAGTACAGTAGATAAGATTCTTAGAGTTGGTTTCTACTGGCCTACCTTATTTATTGATGTAAATAAATTTGTTACTTCATGTCACAAAAGTCAGATTTTTGAAGGAAAAAGGAAGTTGTTACCTTTACCCCTGAAACCTATTTCTACTGAGATGCCTTTTCAAAAACGGGGTTTAGAATTCATTGGAGAAATTCACCCTCCATCCTCTGGCCAACACAAGTGGATATTGACTGCTACAGGTTATTTCACTAAGTGGATTGAAGCCATTCCTACTAGACAGACCACTGATTCAAACATTATCTCTTTCCTAGAAAACGACCTTTTATCTAGATTTGGATGCCCACAGAAAATAATCACTGATAATTCAGCAGCATTTAAGTCTAAGAAAATGATTGTCTTTTGTCACAAGTATCATATTACCCTAGGCCACTCTACTACTTATTACCCTCAGGGTAATGGCCTAACTGAATCTTCAAATAAAAGCCTTGTGAGTATCATCAAAAAACTACTTGAAGAAAATAAGAAAACCTGGAATAAAAAGTTAGTCTATGCCTTATGGGCAGATAGACTTACTATCAAGAAGTCAATTGGAACATCTCCTTACCAGATTGTATACGGGATGGATGCATTTTTCCCATCATCTTTAGGTGTTCCAGTAATGAAAATTATCCAAGAATCACAAGTAGAACTCAATGATATACAAAGAAGGATAAATCAAACTATTCATCTACAACAGACAAGGGAAGAAGTATATGAAAAATCTCAAGTCATTCAAGAGAAAATCAAGAAAATATTTGATAAATAACTAAATAAGATGACTTTTCCATTGGAGATAAAGTGTTAAAATGGGATTCCAAGAGAGAAGAAAAAGGGAAACATGGAAAGGTTTACTTTCTATGGAAAGGGCCTTATGTCATTTATGGGTACAGAAATAAAAATCCGTTTTTCATCAGAAATTTGGATGGAACAGACATTCCAGAAGGACCAGTGAATGGTAGAATGCTCAAACACTACTATTCTTCTAAGTTAACTAATAGTTATTTCTAATTTCCTTTTACATCATTGTAAATATCCATTGCAGTTTGTAGATTGGATTGGATGTCTTCTTTCCAAAGTTGAAGCCTAGAGAAAAGGCCCTAAGCTTTGAAGAGTAAAATGTCATAAGTATGAGTTTTTGCAGAAAACAGAAGACAATTACTAGATTATCAAGTTCAAAATTGAAGGCTACTAGTCTTAGAGTTCTTGACATTTCACCATGAAAAGCCATCCCCATGTGAAGCCATTGTTAGGGTCCTATAAGTATATGATTCATAATGTGGAATTGAATTATGATAATCTTGTAAATATGTACATTCCTTGCTTTCTGCAAGTTGTTTTTCCATACTTTGTAAAAAATAAAAAAATAGAAAATCAAAAAGAGGGTAAAAGTCCTAAAAGAAAAATCAAACGACTTAGAAAAAATAATATACCCCAAATAAAAAATAAATAAAACTTGAAAGTGTGCAAGTCCAAATGGCACTACTTTTTACTTTCAAATGATTATGGCAGAGTGTCGATAAATGCCATAATCCATGATGAGTTGAACTGTTCAATCTTGACTTGTGATGTTCTAATTTACATGTTGCAGATAGTGAATAAATATTAGTCAGACTGTTTAATCGTGAATAATTAGTAGATAGGTAGAGAATAATGAGGAGCTTATCAGTTTAAACTGAGTGCTCAGATGATATAAGGTAGATTTAAATAGTTTTTATGCTTTCAAAAGAATAAAATGTTCAAGGTTGCTAGCTCAAATGCACCTGCAAAAAGGAAGAAAAAATGTTAGATTAAAGTTGGGTAGGTAGAAAAAGATGGGAAAATCATTGCAATATTTGTTATCAGGCAAAAATTACTAATTTCCCCTCCCCTATGGTTTTTTTGCATTCTAAACTTCCAGTCAAAGAGACTTAGAGCATTTCTCTAACTTTTGTTGGGACCGGACCCAAGGCTCAATGACTGTTAAGTTAAAAGTGTTGAATTCCTATATTAATCCCTAATTATCATCATTTACCCTACATTCATCAATTACATTTCAATTTCATAAGTAAAGACCTTTTTACTTAATGAAAAATAAAATCCCCTTTTGATTAATCTCCTTCATTCATAAAAACATAAAAACCCTCCAAAAATATTATATTCCATGTCAAAGTGGTCAAATTATAAATAATAAAGCTTTGCTTTTACATTATCACTTTACTTAGTCATATAATTATATTTTGGTGTTTTTCATTGTCCTTGGTCATATTAACTTCTAATTTATTTATTAAATCCCTATAAACAAACCTTATCCTATTATTATAACCCCTTTTATCTAATTATCCCTGAAAAACCCACTATTATAAGCTTTTTTTCCAAAGTTAATTATCCACGTGTTTAAATAAAAAACCCCAATTATGTCCCCTTTGGCTTAAAACTAACATTATGTAAATAAACCCGCCCCATATGGTTATTGGACCCCTCCATGGTCTAAAACTATATAATATAAATATAAATAAACTTTAAAAAAAAAAGCTTTACCATATCACCTATTCCGTTTTAACCCAAGGTTTATTTCGAATAAACTAAAAGGTTTATAACACATTTCGCATCGGTCTTTCCCAAGCATTATTTCTAAAAATATGCAATAGGCTCACACTATGCATAGCTTAACCCCAATTAATTCCATAAACCCGCCTCACACGCATTTTTAACCATATATATAAGCTCTGTTTATATATACACCACCACATAAACCCCTTTTGAAAAATATGTATAGACTCTGTCTGTACATAAAACATTTTATAAAAACTTTGGTTATAAATGAATATATATAAAGTTTTTACATGCGCCATCGGATAAGTCAACCGGGCCCTACCCAACCTTTTCACCGCAGCTTTCCATTTAATCTCGACCGTTCGCTCCCATGCTCTAGATCCAATGCTTGATGATGATTTTCGTGCCCGCAAACCAATCGCTCACCCAAACAGAAATTGAGCGAGAAATGGGTGGTTTTCCCATTTCCGCCTCCTGTGACATGTCGCGTTCTTATTGAGTCACGTTGATTTTGCCAAAAACTGCTTACAGCCCAAATCCAACACGAAAACAACTTCCGGTTTTTTGCATTCAAATCTAAAACCTCTCCCACCAATGATTTGACCAGCATTTATGACATTTGATAAAGATTTATGTATAAAAATAAAAACCCTTTTAAGCTTCCCGAGCTTGATTTTAAACCACTGTGTGTCGATTTTGTGCCTGAAAGTTTCCACTTCGCAGCTGAAAACCCTCTTTGAAGACCATTAACACCTTCTTGGCTCCAACAACTCAAAATAAGCTCAAGTTCAACCACGGAAGCATTTCAAAGCCCGTCCAACCGTCGAAATATCTACAGTTAAGGTATTCTTTGACTATTCAAGCCTGTAAATCAAAAATTGAAGTCCTTATGACTAAAATAAATCTGAATTAAAGAAATTATTCACATAAATTTTCCCTAAAACGCTCAAAATCAGGGCAAACTCTCGCAAAATTTCCCTAGAAACTGCTATTGTCTCAAAATCCTTTTTTTAAGCTGAATCCTTAGTTCTAAACCCATGAAAATCCATTCCACGGCTTGAAAAGGTCTTTAAACCTACATATTGCCTAAAAGAATCTCTTTTGCAGCCCTATTCATTCAGAAAACCTGTGTTTTCTGTCTTAAAACTGTTGAACAGATCACAAGCTCCTAATTTCACAAGAATTGCTCAAATTCCCTCTGTTTAAGAAAAATTAACTATTGCAAACAGTGTAATCTTGCTTTAGTTATCTCAAAATTACAAAGAAACAATTGACACCTAAAGCTGGAGGCTCTAGGTCTGTTAAACCTGGAGGTTCCAAACCTCCTAAGTCTGAAGCAGCAAAAAGCCCAAAATCCACCCCTGCACTCACTGCAAAAACTAATGTGTCTGTCAATCCCCTTCAGCCACCAGTATCTACTGAAGAAATCATCCCCTTGACTGATGTGGATTATAAAATTGCAGACCTGTGGTAGAATTCAACTTATTAGAAGTTCACAATTGGTGTTATGAAAATTTCCTAGATAAAGATTACATGCCTCTTTGGATACAAACTTACCCAAATATGTAGCCCCAGTAATACATCCTGGTCAAGACTTGGTAAGAATGTGCCAAAAGTACTATGTCCCAAACCAAAGAGAAATTGTGAATGTTGATAGGGAGATTCTTATTTCTATCACTGTAGAGTCTATAAATGAAATGTTGCAACTACAATTTGACTCTAGGGTAGTTCTCCTATCCATTGAAGCATTGACTCAGTTATATTTGGGATTGAATTTCCCTAAGAGATTAATGATTTTTCAGAACTTCATGCCAGCTCATGTGGACATTCCAAAGCTGAATCCTCCCTATTCCACTTCCAAGTTTCCTAAGGGTTCAAGACATGTAATTTCGATGTTATCCTTCATATTGGGCTATTTCACTGATGAATTCACTCATGAATCCATCCTTGGTTTTTTGTCTACTTTGTCTCCTGGTCAACCTCCTGCTATGATTTTTGACTTTGCCAGGTTTATAGCTGATTCTATCCATCATCAGTTGACCAACTTACCCACTGAAGGGGTATTCAGATATTCTTCATATTTATTTCACTTGTTCTTATTCTCACAAGCTGATCACTTTCCAATAGCATTACAGAAAATGAATGTAGAGAGCCAGCCTCTATCAGTTCTCTTTTGGACATCACTATTGAGAAAATAAGGAAGTGAATAGAGCTACACATATTTTACAGATTTGTTCATTAGTCCAGCCATGAATGTGCTGCATAAATCAGACCAGCCTAGGGTAAGTGAAGAAATGAAAAGGATATTACAACTATCAGAGCAATGCAAAATGGGAGATTGGTACTTGTATGAAAAACACACTGAATTAAGAATATTTGGAACCAAGCTGCTTCCATACAAATTACCTAAGTTTTTGACTATCAGAGTCTTTGCTTTAGAGCATTTGAGACAGGTTTTGAATGTTGATGCCATCAATTTCTTGGCCTCCAAGAAGAAAACTCAATTCAAACTAAAAAACCAAATTGGTCCTTTCATTGTTAATAACAGAGAAGTTGATAAAGAGATAGACAAAATATTGTTAGAGCTAAAATTTCAGAAAATTTTCCCTTGGAATTATGACCCTCAAGGTCTTCTCAGCAGTATAAGGCTTAAATGTAAGCTGCCTCCTTTCATACATGAACCCAAGCCTGAAATTGAGAAATTTGCAAATCAGATAGAATGGGTAGAAAGCACATTGATAGATACAGTCATCAATGCAGAGCCAACGCAAAAGATGGATACCACACTTGCCATGGTAGCATCAAAATAGCCAGAATATTTAAACAAAAGAAGCAGGGATGAAGGAGCCTACACAGCAGAAACAACCACAAAGACTAAATTCAAGTTTATCTACAATAAAAGGCTCAAATTTAGTTCCATAGGGAAAGATAAAGTGATTGAAACTGATGATACAAATTCCCAAGAAACAAATAATGATCCGCAGGTGAACAATGAAGCACCCGTAATAGTTAATGAGACTTTGACAGAGATTGAAAGGGAACAAGCAACAGCTAAAGAACCATACAGCCATATGATTGAAAATCAGGTTAATATGGAAGCTTCTTCTTCTTCTAAAACATAAGTTGAAAAAGACTTGGACATTAAAGAAAGATATAAACAGATCAAGCAAAAGAATGAAGACATAAAAAGTGAAATTTATTCTCAATTCTTAAAATAGAAACCAGGTAATCAGAACATGTTACTTCCAGCATATGATTATGCCACCAACAAGATGATGATGTCTTTATTACAGCCCACCACTTCAACTCCAAAAATAGTGGTTGATTATAAGAAGACTGAATTTGAAATAGATGCTGAAAGTATTCATGAACTTGACCAGATTGAATTTCACAGGCACAACTCAGAAATGCTTTATTCAACAGTAGTAACAAAGGCTATGAGTGTGACAAATTTGCAGAATACCATTGTCAACATGCAAGACCAAATGAAACTTGACAAATGCTCTTTGTATGCCAAATATTTAAGGATAAAAGCTTTAGAAGATTTGATTTCACAAATAGGAGTTGACCCATCAAATGTACAAGTTGCTGAAGTATTGATCAAAAAGAAAAATGATGATATTGGTGCTTTAAGGAAACAGTTAAAACTTCCTCAAAGTAAGCACCCACAGAGTAAGGAGATAGTTCAAGAATAGGAAGAAAAAGAGGATATGATGTAGTTAATCATAAAGCTAACAGCCCAAATCAAAGATATGGAAAGTCAAATGGATATACTTATAAAAGAAAAAGAAACTATGAAGGAAACTGATACTTCCACCATTCCTATAGTCATACCTATTATTACTGCTA
The DNA here is from genome assembly GCA_034641835.2 of Pinus albicaulis. NCBI lineage: Eukaryota > Viridiplantae > Streptophyta > Pinopsida > Pinales > Pinaceae > Pinus > Pinus albicaulis. The sequence goes on along the minus strand of CM076584.1, from coordinate 968,864,433 downwards.
CTTTTCCTTCTACACTGGGAGAAATGTTAGCACCAAAAGTGCCATTGGCAACTGCAGTGTCAGTGCAATTAGCTACTACCTCCAATACAGAGTCTTCAACATCACAGGTACAACATACAGATGAAGCAGGGAAGATAGTAAAAGCAATGGAGGAAAGGTCTCTGAAAAACAATGAAATTAACAATTTGAAGAAAATGATTTAGAATATGGAAGTATCTAACAAAGCAACATTAATCAATGCTAACAATTATGAGCAAAGGGCCAAGAGACTTGAAGAGAAAAACAAAAGCCTTCAAAAATACTTGAGTTTCACTGCACAAATTTCTTACATAAGAAATTACCTATGGACCAATATAATTGAGGCTATACATCTTCAGTGGCCATCAATCCAGATCATATATGAACAGAGAGACCTACTTCTAGCAGCTCAAGTCGAAATCTGAAAAACAAAAGAAGAATTGGCAGACAAAATAGCACAAGGTTTGAAGCTTATTACTTTCTTGAATAGTAAAAACAGAGCAGAGTTAGAAGAATTGTAGATATAGGATAGGACTGAGACCATTCTACAAATCAAGAAAGTTCCGACAAAAATAAATCTGATGAATAGTCTTGAGGAAAAGTGTGATGCCATGAATGTTTCAATCACTAAGTTTTTAGCAAAATACACTATGTTAAGACAAGCTGGTGTTCCAGATATTCATGTCTTCAATGAGAAGTTGATGAACCAAAAGGAATATGATAAGAATATAAGGGATTATGCTAAAGAACAAGTCAACAAGCCAATGCCACAGGGCTCTCCCACAGGAAAGGTCATTCTCTAATATATTGAAGACTTGTTTTTCCTTCAAAATCAAATCAAGCATCTGTTTGTCTTCAAAACAGATTTTGCTAAGTATACAGATGCTGATGAGAACTACAGGAAGCTTAAAAATATGAAGATACCAAGTACTGAACAGTGACAGGTGTTTACAGATTTTTTGTAGCAGCAAAGAAGCAAAATAGTGAACGAAAGTGCAAGAGAAACAGTCAATTAGAGAAGAAAACAATAAAACAGTTATTTGATTTTGATTTTTTACCGCTGAGAAGTCTCTTTTTATAGCAGTTAAAGGTTAAAATATCAGTTAAAAGAGTATCAAGGTGAAAGAACAGAGTCAAAGTGTATCAGAGAGAAAAACAATAGCCAATTGATTTTAAATGATGTAATTTCCCTTTTTACAGCAGTAAAATGATAAATAAACAACGTGAAAGAGCATCAGTGATGAAGTACAGTGTTAAAGAGTATAAGTGGAAAGAGTATCAGTTAAGTTATCTTCCAAAAAGATATTTTTCAATGTGCCAACAAGCATGGCTAGCCATTCAACAAACAGTTTTTGTTAGATGAGTTAGTTCTATATTTAAGAGGACAACTTGCTAAAGTTGTTAAGCAGTTGTCCCTCTTAATGTGTAAAGATATTTTATATTTCCTAGAGTTATTCCTAGATCTCTCTAGGATAATTGTAATAAACATTTATATAAATACTTCATTTTGTGAAATGTTTAGTGTGGAAAAAAATTACTAAGGTTACTATAGATTTTTGCTGATACATTAGAGGCCTATATGTGTTGATTTCGAAAGTAGCAAACTAGACAAAAACTAGTTGGACATCATAATTTAGGATTCTCGTGATAAGTTAAAGAGTAAAGTGCATCTATCTTTTCATTGTTTATTTTCTGAGTTCCATTAATTTCATTATGTGTTTGTTATTTCTTAATGAGTAACTAGGAATATTACTTCAGGACTAGCTTATGGATCCCTATCTTAACTAAGTTACCATTTAAATGTTTTCAACTAATTTCCGGTGTTAGGAATTCTTAACTGCTCCTACTCCCGTTTGACTTCTGCCTCCTTCCTCTATTTTCCGGATCAAAGGATCCTTCATTTCCCTTTGTCACGACTTCACCATTTCATCAAAAAACTTTTATCCAAAGCTCTGAGGGTTATCTATCTTGCCCTAAATACATTTGCATCCTTTTGGCCTTGCCTTCTAGTACATCTATCTAGATTTAGACTCCATTAGCCCAATGGTCGAGTAGATTCCTCCCTAGTTACCTTTAAGTGATTTTTTCCCACCAAACCAATTCAAAACCAATTTTTCTATAATAACTAGCCTAAAACATTAAACCAAAACAAAGTTAAATCATAAAGAGAGAGCCCTCTCTGAAATTTAGGAAGGCTAGATCCTAAATTTCCAAAGTAGGTTTGTGGCTACCCCTAGTTTTCTTAAATTAAAATCCAAAAGCCCCAAATCTTGAGAAATTACTAGGGTGATAATAGAGTTCATGGGTTTTACTTCCTTAGTTAATGGATTAAGAGCAAGATCCCAATTTATAGTCAATAGTTATTGGATTAAGATCAAGATCCCAATTTTTGGAGGGACTTGCTGGGTTGTAGCCCTTTGTTAATTAATATTATATTGATGTGAGATACTCAGAAAAATCTATATTATTATCTTGATATTGATGTGTAATAATCAGAAAATCATATTGTTAGAATGAAAAATTGTGTGTTTTTTTAAATAAAAATAGAATATTCTTTAAATAGAAAAAAATATGTGCTATAATAAAAGACAAAATGAATATGTATGTTTAGTATATTTTAATTAAAAACATTGTATAACATCAATAGTTCGCACTTAACTATGGTCATTCAATTTGCTCTTGATGTTACTACCCAATGTCGTAAAAATATTTCAAGCACTCAAGCCTAAATAAAATATTTATATGTCAACATCACTTAATTGAATTGAGAGGCTTATTCTACAACCTAGTATGATGTGAAAGGGTGTTCAAAGTCATCAAAGTTGAAATTTTTCTCATGCCAAAATAAAAAATCTAAAAAATCTTTAAAAAAAATAAGGAACTATTCAAAACATTTAAATAATGTCCACTCATAAAAAAAATTCACGTGAAGAAATTGGATCTAGCTGTGCTCACGTTAGATCAATATTTAAGATGAATCTATGTTAGCATAATTTCATATCAACTTTAAGAAGACTAAGGTACTTAGAAGTACAAGAAAGTATAGTGAGTAAGATGTTTAAAACTTATACTTTTCAAAAATATTTTGAAATGGGATCTGAATAAATTATTTGAAGATCTTCCCAAGTGGCATAGAAATAAATGGTGACAATATGCTTTGTTAAAACACGCCCTATGCTTTGTTCAAAATTCCATGGGTGAAAATATAGACATGCTAAGGGTGTGGCTAAGGTATATGCAGGTGGGTCATGGCTACTCAAGCCACAGGTTAGGTATGCCACCCATCTCAAGACTCACATAGCTTAGAAAAAATATTATTTAAAAATCTAGATTAACTAATTTAAGTTGATATCAATTTCTTATATATATTTATATAGAAAAAAAATGTTATAGGAAAATATTATAATATTATATAGTAAAATATTCAATGTCAAAAAAAATTAATTAAAATTTAAAGAATAAATTAAAAAATATCAACTACTTCATAATGTTAGGAATAATAAGATCGGTTTATAATATTTTAAAAATCAATATAGATTCATTTTAACGAAGGATTATTAGCAAGTGCTGAGAATATTAAATCTACAAAACTTGAAAAATTTACACCTCAAGTGATTTCATCTTACTATATGCTTGACAAATCCATGGTTAAGATATATACACAATCTAAATTGCATTTTTAAGACATAAATAGATTTTGTATTCAAAACTCCTTTGGTTTCCTTCAATAGCTAGATTGTCTGCCATGAATAACTTAAACTTGCTAAATTAAGATAATTTTTTGCAATATCTGAAAAAGCTAGAATATAAAGCAAGATTCCTTCAAAAAAAAATTATGATATAAATTTATATTTTTTAATTGTTTTGTATAATGTATACATATTTTTTAACCATAAAGAACATATACATAACTACATTGAAATATTTTAGTTAAATTATAATATTTTGTTTTTTATTCATATTATTATTATTAATATTTTTTAAAAACAACATATCAATTTTGTATTAAGAACTAAATGAAATAGAGTTATTTATTTTAATTATTTTATTTCTTTATAAAAATATATAAAATTAAAAAAATAGTTTTAAACTGAGAAAAATATATATGTTCATTCTCGTTATTATTATTATTATTATTATTATTATTATTATTATTAACTAATACTTTTCAACTGAAAACGGAAATGAGCTGACTAGGAGTATCACATTCAAACCCGATTGCTTAAATCATTGGTTTATGTGTTCTAAAAAACGCAAAGCTCAGGCAGTTGAAAATGATATGTTTTATATAAAATACAAAGCTCGGGCAGTTGATTAGTGGTTCCGATAACAACCCACTGAATCAGACCAAATAAAATATAAATAATTTAAAAGGTATATCCTTACCATCAATCAGACCGAATCAATTCTAATGACACGGAAATTTTTTTAAACCTATAAATCTGTGAAAATTAACAAGTTTCGGAAGAAGAGAATTTATGGGATTAAATCCGTAATTGATAGACAAAATGAGAACTATATCCGATACTGACAAACAGACTTTTTTATCTCTTATTTTATCTAACTAAAAGGGACAAGGTATTACATTGTTTACACTCCTGAACAACGAAAATAAAGAAAAAAACAAGCGCCCATCAGAAAATCCTTCTTCGTTATAGGCACAGCCATGGCCGACCAGTATTAAATAGGTGGTCTCGTGGTGCCTTCCACCCATCAACTTCTTGTGTGCTGTACTTTTGATTCCTTCAACCACCTTAGTTTACAAAATTAAATAGTTTGAGATGGTATGCCATTGAATATTTTAATGCTATATATTTTCATGTATACTTTTGGAAAACTGCTCTGCAACCACCATGGATACTTACTTTATAAATGTATGCTTCATAAATTGAGTTTGACATGAACCAGTATTTTAATGTATACATAAATAAGAATACACAAATTCATGGTTTATCAAACTTGAGCCTAAACAAAGGAAAAGCCAATAAACTATTTATTAACACATTTGTGTTTAGCTCCATTTTATTATTTCTGTGATTTTTTTTCTCACTAATATGTCATCTAATTTCCTCAATAAAAAATCGAGGGGTCCAATAGCACTAAAGGTGTCCAAGAGCACTAAATCTTTGCAATGATTCATCATATTTCATATAAACTAGGGAGGTGGGATCAATGTTTCATCACACGATAACTATATACAAGAAAAATTACATAAAAAGATGGCATTGACTCTAAATATGTCGAAAAATTGGACGTCAAATTGAACATGAAAGCAGATGACATTTTCATTTTTATATCTTTTATTAAATGTTCTTTCAAAATTTCATAAGGCCATTTTTACAAGCTACATAAAAAGATGGCATTGACTCTAAATATGTCGAAAAGTTGGATGTCAAGTTGAACATAAAAGCGGACGACATTTTTATTTTTATATCTCTTAAATGTTCTTTCTAAATTCCATAAGGCCATTTTTTCAAGCCTAAAACTGAAAACGATGTTTGAATAGAATATTAAACAATCCCACTGGTCAGCCCTACGAAAGAGAGTCTGGTTTCTGCAGAATGCTCTACATTCTCCATACAATTAAGGTATTATATAGCATACAAGATCTAGGGAAGTTAGAACTGTACTCTAAGAAATAGAAACCAATTCCTATTAAGGTCTCGTGAACCAACTCTCTCATAAATAGGAGATTCTCCATTATCTTCAACACTCCCCCTTAATCGAGAAGAGGTTCACAAATATGCCTAACATCTCCCTAAACATTACAAACTCAATTTTGCCAAGAGGCTTAGTGAAAATTGGTGCAACATTATCACACGTTTTACAATAAACAAGATGAATTACTTTTGGTTGAACTTTCTCCCTGACAAAGTGGAATTGTGTATCAATGTGTTTAGTGTTCTTGTGAAACACCAGTTTATTAGCAAGTTTGATTAAACTCTAGTTGTCGCATCTGATTGTTGTTACATCTCTTTGTTCTTCCCCGACGTCCTAGAGAAGTCTCCACAACCAATCTTCCTCGCATGTTGTTGCACACATGGCTTGATACTCTGCTTCTACTGAAGACAAGGAAATTGTGTTTTATTTCTTACTACACCATGTAATCACCTCGGATCCAACGGTGAATGCATAGCCTGTTATGGATCTTCATTCATCAACATTTCCAACCCAATTAGAATCTAAGATTCCTGGAAATCTAACATCAAAAGAATCAGTATAAATAATACCATAATATGCAGTTCCTTGTAGATACCTTAAAACACCTTTTTTTGCATTGCAATGACTCTCAAGTGGTTTGGATATGTATTGAATTAGCACACTGACTGCATAAGCCAAATCTAGTGTAGTGGTGGTTAGGTAGATTAGGCTCCCAACCAGTTGTCTATAAAGTGTCGCATCTGCCTCTTTAGATCCATCCTCAGTCTGAAGTTTAATGTTCTGCTATAGTGGTACTGCTACAACCTTGCACTGATCCATCCTGAATCTTTCCAGTAGACCTCTGACATACTTACCCTGGAACAGAAAATTTTGTCCTGAATCTCTCCATATCGCGAGACCCAAACAATATCTTAATTCACCAAGGTCTTTCATTTCGAACATCTGTGACATTTGCTGGTTGATTTCTTTGATTAGATCAACAGCATCACCTGTAATAATTGGATCATCTACATACAAAGAAATAAACACTTTGCATCCCTTTTCATATTTCATGGTACACAAATTAGGATCGTTTTTGCTTCTATTGTAACCATGTTGCAGAAAAAATGAATCAATCTTTTGATACCATGATCTGGATGCTTGTTTTAGTCCATATAGAGCTTTCTTTAATCTACAAACTAAATGTTCTTTCCCTTTCTGGACAAACCCCTCAGGTTTCCCTAAGTAGACCTCCTCTTTCAATTCCCCATTTAGAAATGCAAATTTTACATCTAGTTGGTGAATCATCCAATGTTTCTTAGTAGCTAAAGAAATCAACATTCTAATAGTGTTTATTTTAGCTATGGGGGTGAAGGTTTCTTCATAGTCAATACCTTCTTTTTGAGAATACCCCTTTGCTCCCAATCTAGCTTTTAATTTATCTATGGTTCCATCTGCATTAATTTTGGGTTTATACAACCATTTACACCCTATGGTTTGTTTCCCTTCAGGAATTTCAACTAGCTCCCAAGTGTTGTTTTTCAGAATAGATTCATATTCTTGTTCCATAGCTATTTTTCATTCACTACATTGATTTGCTTCTCTATAACTAGAAGTTTCAACAACATTCATCATACTAGTTATAAAGGCATTTTATCTGTATCTAGCAAGAAAATGGATTTTCCTACCTGATCTTCTAAGCGTTGGTGTAGCTTCCAACCCAATCTAAATTTCCTTTGACGGACTCGGCTTGATTGCTATAACTGGATTCTCCGCTTCTGCCTCTTTCTTCTGATCCTGGTTGTTACATGTTTCTTCACTTTCTTCCACCAAAAATGGAATATCCCATTCCTCATTCCACTTATTAGATTCATCACCAACCTGCTCATAGAATATGACATCTCTACTAACAAAAATATTATGAGTAGAGGGATAAAATAATCTATAAGCTTTAAATTGTGAACAATACCCTACAAAGGTACATATGATGGCTTTTGAATCTAGCTTTCTTCTTAGACCCAAATACTCTTATATGTTTTATTGCAGGATTAAATCCATATAATGCTTCAAAAGGAGTTTTAAACTTGAGACTTCTTGTAGCACAACTATTTTTCAAATAAATTGTAGTATTCAATGCTTCAGCCCAAAAGCCATTCAAAAGATCCTTACCTTTCAACATGCTCCTAGCACACTTTGCCATTGTTCTGTTCTTTCTCTCTGCTACTCCATTCTACTAAGGAGTATGGGGTACTGTGAACAATTGTAATATCCCATGGTCTTTACAGTACTTGGTAAGTTACTCCTTCATGTATTCTCCCCCTTGATCGGAGCGGAGAATTTTTATGTGCTTCCATGTTTGCTTTTCAATCATATACTTGAACTACTTAAAGTATTCAAAGGTGTGGCTTTTCTTAATCATGAAATATACCCAAGAAAACTTCGTGCAGTCATCAACAAATAGTAAAAAATACAGTGCACCTCCTAATGACTTTGTTTGCATGGGTCCACAAAGGTCTGGGTGCACTAATTCAAGTATGTCTCTCTTTTTCCTTTCTATTCGAACATGGAATTCTTCTCTATGCATCTTTCCTAATGCACAAGCATCATAATCAGTATGCACTTATTTTAATATAGGAAGATCTCTTACCATTTCCTTTTCTGGGGTAACAACAAGTCGGTGTAGTTGATATGACCAAGTCTATGGTGCCACAACTCTTCTGTAGTCAAACTCGATGCTATCAAAGCTCAATATAGTGTTGTTTTAACATCTAGTTTGTACAGACCTCATGTTCGAATTCCTGAAGAAATAGTCTTCATGTCATCTTTAACATAATAGTTAGATTTAAAAAATTCAACCTTGAGATATTGATCTGTAATCATGTATACAGAAATCATATTATTTGTCAATCCAGGCACATACATTACATTATGAATATATTTGACATTACCATTAGGTAAGATAACAGAAATTTTCCCGCACCCTTTTGTCTGATGACATCTATCATCACCAAGGTAGAGACTAGAGTTGTGCTCCGTTGCTGATTTCTTTAAAATCTTCGAACCATTGGTTGTTCCCCGTGATATGTATAGATACTCTCGAATCTACATACTAGGTTGTCTGCATCGACCTTCTCACCTAAGTATTCCATGAACAATCTGAAGTCCCGAACATGGTCATCATTTGCAAAATGACTTGTATGTCTTTTACTCTTGTGTTGTTCTTCATGAAATTTCTTCTTCCTGCACTCCCTAGTAATATGACCAATTTTTCCGCAATAAAAACATTTAATTACAGAGTTGTTTTTATTCAGATGCATAACTTGAATTTGATTCGATCTTTTCTGTGGGTTTCCTCCATTTTGCTGTGATGGATTTCCTTTTCCTTTGAAAATTTTCTTCTTTGCCATTAGCTCCAGATCTGCACTGTGGGGTTTTAGAGCCAATCTTCTTTCTTCTTCCTGCATTAATATCCCTGTAAATTCTTCAAACTTTGGGATTTTTTTTTCACACTTATCCCAATGATAAACATTTGGTAATCATCAGCCATACCATTCATGGTAATCGTGACCAAATCTACATTTGCAACTACCTCACTGATGTATGACAATTTGTTCTTCAGGTCTTTGATCCACGATATGAAAGAAGCAACTGTTTCATTCTCCTCCATCTTTATGGATAGAATCTTGCTCTTCAAGAACAAGGGGTGATTTGTATTCCTGATCTCATACAAATCCTTCAATACGATCCAGATTTCATTTGTTGATTTACATTCTCTGATATGTGGCATGATGTAGTCTTTCACTGACATCTTCAGCACTGTCTTTGATTTACCTTCTCGCTTCTCCCAATCTAGGACTTAAGCTGCTCGCTTCAGCTCATCCCCATTTTCAATGTGCTTATAACACTATCTGCATCTTAAATTTCCAATTTTAGTAATTGGAGCCATCAAGTTTGTTACTCTCATTCAAGTATGATTCGATTAAATGGTTATTCATCTTGATGATTAAAGAATACACTGGCTTAGATCTATCTCAGATCTCTTCCGCACTTTTTAAAAAAAATTCCTCTCTTCTTAAGTGGGTCGACAATAATTCCTTTTTAAAAAAAGTTTTTTTAAAAGGTACTTTTCAAGAACCTTATTAACAAGCTCTTCTCATAAAGGAATATTAAAATAATTCCACTCATAACAAAAGAACCATTAAAAATTCCACTTAAAAAAAATAATTCAAAGTGCTTTGAAATCTGCGCACTTTCCAATATGAAATTTGTCATTTAAAACTTTGAAAAAATATTTATGTGTAGCAAATTTGATGGTTGGTTCAGTGGGAAGAACTTTGATTCTTGGTTCTTAATCAACTTTTTCCTCTTTGAAAATATCTCTGCGTACTATGCATTTTTCACCTCAGCCTCTCGCAAACGATGTTGTTTCTTTTGATTACGCAGAAGACATCATATGAAGGAGGCAGTGCTCAGGATGGTAGCAAGTGGCAGCGCTCCAACACTTTGAGCTCTTGGCGGGTAGCGTATGATGGTAGCATTAGATGGCAGCAGAAGTGGAGGATGGCAGTGTTCCTTTCAGCAGCCAGGAGTAACGTTAGGATGGAAAATATCCCATGGATGGAAAATCACACAGCAACATTACCATGACGTAGCAACAACATTACCACGCAGCAAATGCAACAAACCAACAGTGTTACCACGACGCAACCTCCAATGTTGCCTTCCACGGCCTTATCAAAGGAACTTGAATCCAGCACCTTGCAAGCTGATCATTTGAGCTTTGTTATGGAATCCGGGAGATTTCTTCACTGCTAAGGTGTCTTAGGACATCGAATGTGAAAATTCCAATGGTAATCTCATCCAAGCAGAAAAACCCTGGATTTGCAACACAACTTATTTGATCAGAAGGATCAAAAGCATGAACATTGAATGGTGGATGGATTAGAGAGGATGGAAGAGCAGCGTAAATTGGCAGAGCGGCGTTGCTTTTCAGCGAACCTCAGCAGCCACACAGGAGGCAGCCCAGTCGTACGCAGGAGGTAGCGTACTGTAGCCCAATACCCAGTCAAGTAGGATGCTACGCTCTCTCGGCCCAGCTTTGACCTCAGTGTGTTCAAGCAGCGGCAACGGCAGCACCTTCAGGGAGCGTTCAAGAGGCAGCGTTCAGTGCGTTTCTCCTCCTCACGCTCTTAGCTCAAGAATTTTCCTGAGATCATGTTGAGCAACCTGAGACTTCACACAACCTTAGATGAGCAGAGATACGTAGGTAGGAAACCTAAGGCTCCTCATCAAAGTAGGCAGTAGGCAGCGTAGATTTCTCCTCTATGTAGGCAGGTAGTGCTAGGCTCCTCCTCACTCAGTTGTGCTCTGATACTAAGATAAAAAAATGATGTTTGAATGGATTATTAAACAATCCCACTGATCAGCTCTACGAAAGAGAATCTGAGCCAGGAGAGTCTTGTTTCTGCAGAACTCTCTACATTCTCCATACAATTCAAGCATTATATAGCACACAAGATCTACAGAAGTTAGAAATGTACCCTAAGAAATAGAAACCAATTCCTATCCTAAGGTCTCGTGAACCAACTCTCTCTAGAGATTCTCCATTATCTTCAACAATGGGATCAATGTTTCATCACACGATAACCATATACAAGAAGAACTACATAAAAAGATGTCGTTGACTCTAAATATGTCGAAGAATTAGATGTCAAATTGAACATGAAAGCAGACTACATTTTTATTTTTATATCTCTTATTAAATTTTCTTTCAAAATTTCATAAGGCCATTTTTACAAGCTACATTAAAAGATGGCATTGACTCTAAATATGTCGAAAATTTGGACGTGAAGTTGAACATGAAAGCAGATGAAATTTTTATTTTATATCTCTTATGAAATGTTCTTTCTAAATTTCATAGGGCCATTTTTTCAAGCCTAGAACTGATCTCTTCCCATGCATTTTCAATTTTGCTTTCCATGGACTTGAAACAATGTCAAACTAGCTAGAATGGTGACATTGGAATGGTATAAAATTATATCCAATATGGCATTGGGACAATCAATCTCACAATCATTGTAGCATTATTACATTACATTGCAATTTTTTCAATGATGCATAACATTGCAAAATTGAAGTTTAATATTAGGGTTTATAATATTAGGATTTAATATTTGGTTTATAATTTATAATAGTGAGGTTTAATATTAGGATTTATTATATTGTGTTTTATAATGTTAAGGTTTTATATTAGGATTTAATATTGTGATATTGGAATGGTACAAAAATCTATCCCAATGTCATATTGTGACAAACATTGTCCCAATACAACAATCAATCAATCTAAAAATCATTGTTGATTATATTACATTATAATTTATTCAACTTTTCATTATTACATTATAAAATTAAAATTTAATATTAAATTTATAATATTAGAATAAGTTTTTCATATTAATTTTATAATATGAAAGCTTTCTAATATTGAGTTTACAATATTAATACCTTAAGTTTAAGTTTATTATTCTTTTAAGTTTATAATATTTAGTTATCATTTATCTGAGGCAATCTTATTTTTACATCTTACATACTTGGTCTTTTGAGACCAACCTTGTTGGAAAAATAAATATGTGTGATACAGCAATTGAACTTTACCCGTTGAGAGAATCATCAAACTTCCATTGCGTTATCCATGTCCACTCCAGCAAGAGATTCGAATCTGCAACTTGGACTGACTGTAATTTTCCCACTAAATTTACGCTACTGGAAAAAACCAAACGCCATATTCCTTAGAGAAATGGATTATAACTGTAGAAGGAAAAACATGACTCTTTTCAACAAAAACTCCTCAGGATGTCTTCGGCATAATATTGTTATACACATGAGCGGCATGTAATTATTATACAATTTTATAATAATAAAAAATTTGATAAAATAATTTAGAAATTTTAATAAGATTATGAAAAAATTTGTATTTTTTTGAAAATTTAAATTATAATTATTAAATTTCAAAATTTGGAATATTTCAGAATTTAGATTTTTGATAATACTGAATCCATTTCCACTATTAAAAATAATTCACAATAACATATTCAATAATATAAAAAATAACCATGTGAATTCCTTATAATTAGCCAATCAACAACTCACAAAATGCTCTAGATTCTTTTTGTAACTTATTTAGCTTCAGAATCTATTGTGTATCGGACAAACGCTTTGTAATTAGCCAATCAACAACTCACAAAATGCTCTAGATTCTTTTTGTAACTTATTTAGCTTCAGAATCTATTGTGTATCGGACAAACGGCAAAGCGTTGCTTGAAGTCTTCCTTATAATTGGCCAATCAACACCTCACAAAATGCTCTAGAATCTTTTTCTAACTTATTTAGCTTCAGAATCTATTGTGTATCGGACAAACGGTAAAGCGTTGATTGTAGTCTTTTATAAAAGCAGGATTTGTTCTTTACGGGATTTGTTTTAGTGAAGGTTGTGAGGCCATTGTAGATTCCAGAATCTCTCTGCTCACTGGTCCCTCGGTATTGTTTGATTTACAGCTTTTAGCATTTGTTTTGTTTATAGAATTATATTATCCTATAGGTGTGATAGGTGTGGGATTGAAAGCATTGGGATACTATTTAGATGCATATATGAGTCTCAGAGATCAACTTAGTGGACAATGATCATTTGTCCTTTTAAGTGAGGACTTGCAAAAATATTATGTGTTTTTTTATTAGTGTTAACATAAAATTTTCTTTCCAGCTCTGGTCTGTTTGGTCAAATCCCAAAGTTTCTCTTGATGGACATGCTAATTTTCATGATAAATGTAAACAATTGTTTCTGTGACCGAGGTTTTGGCCTTCTCTTAAAAAAATTTACTTGCTACTTCAATTAATACTTAATTTTAAATTTCGTAGACTCCGTTGGAAAAGATAAATGAAAGTAAAAAATATTTAGACGCAAAAGTTTCAAAGGTTTGGCAATTTCATTGTAAACTTGCAATGAACATTGAACAGGCTTACAAAGAGAATTTAAAAAATGTTTTATTCTCAAATTTGTCTAGGTCAGATAACCTTGAAATGGGCTGCCCAGAGAGAAGTTCAGTCAAAAACACAGAATTTAAAAATATTTTTCCTCAAATTTGTTGACGTCATATAACCTTGAAATGGGCTGCCAAGAGAGAAGCTCAGTCAAAATAGAGAATTTAAAAATGCTTTTTCTCAAATTTGTTGTGTTTCCAAGAGAGAGGTTGAGTCAAAAACAAAGAATTTAAAAAAAAAATTCTCAAATTTGTCGAGTACATATAACCTTGAAATGCGCTACCAAGAGTTCAATAAAAAACAGAGAATTTAAAAATTCTTCTCAAACACATTTTAGTTGAGAGAAGCGCTACCAAGAGTTCAATAAAAAACAGAGAATTTAAAAATTCTTCTCAAACACATTTTAGTTGAGAGAAAAGTTTACTTAAGAAAATAAAAAATAAAAATAAAATTCCTTACACAAATAAAAATTCTCAAACACATTTAGTTGACAGAAAATTTTAGTTAAAAAACATTAAAAAATATATATATATATTTACTAAAATACCCCTAGAAAATAATTTGGCATAAAGAGTTCATGGTTTTTACTTCCTGACTTATTGGATTAAGAGCAAGATCCTAATTTATAGTCAATAGTTATTGCATTAAGAGCAAGATCAAGATTCTAAGTAATAGTCAATTGGGAGGGACTTGTTGCTTTGTAGCTTTTTGTTAATTAATACTATATTGATGTATGATAAACCGAAAATCACATTATTAACATTATTATAATGATATTGATGTGTAATAATCAGAAAACCATATTGTTAGAATGAAAAATTGTGTATTATTGTGGAGAAGGCACATTGAAAAATTGCAATTGAGTATGAGGATGATGTGTGATTTTCTAGGTGTTTAACATGGACATGGCAAATGTCTTCTTTTAAATAAAAATAAAATATTCTTTAAATAGAAAAAATATGTGCTATAATAAAAGACAAAATGAATATGCATGTTTCGTCTAAAATATGTGCTATAATAAAAGACAAAATAAATATGCATGTTTAGTCTATTTTAATTAAAAACATTATATAACATCAACAGTTCCCACCTAATTATGGTCTCTCAATTTGCTTTTGATGTTTTTTTTTTTTTTAATAAGACTAAATCTATTAAGAAAAAACATATGTTACAGTCAAAGTTTTGCCAATAAGCAAAGTATAGAAGCAAGGGAGCCGGAAATGATAGATTATCAACCTCGGTCCCAAAAAGCAACCTAGTACAAGCATAAGGTAACAAGGTGAACTGAAAAGCATAGGGATCTACCCAGAGTGGGTAGGAACCTCCAAACGACATTTTTTCACTTTCTTCTTACAGACTTTGACCCAGCCATTGTGACTTGGCTGGACAGGAACCAATTGTTGACAGTTCTGTTCTGAAGGAGGAGCCTCCTTGTCTGAATCAGAGGAAGAGGATGCAAGTGTGCGTTTCTGCGATATCTGAGGTGTCGAAGGATCCATAGGGTGGGCCAAGGGGGAGTCCTTCGTGTGCTCAACATTTTCTTCATTCGCTTCTTTTTCCTCCTCATCCGAGCTGAAGGAATCTATGTCATCCATGGGTGGTGGATCACATGGTTTCCAGCTCTTCGATTTGGATTTACACTTTTTATTCTTCGCTTTGTTGAGGAACGTGGCACATGAGTTTTGGAGATGCCCCGTCTGATGGCAGTGACGACACCGAAAGGCAGTGTTCTCATAGTCCAAGGTTTGAGTCCAATGGAAGTCCCCAATTTTGAGATTGATCTGATCAAGTAGCCCATTGCTGATGTGTATTTCTGCACAAATTCTACCAAATGTGTATATTCCTTTCTCCCCCCTTGAGGTGTCCGTGGCCAAGAAGTGGCCTAAGGTATTCCCAATCCCTTGGAAGACTGCGAAGTGCCAGAGGTGCGCAGGGAGTTTTGGAAGTCTGACCCAAATGGGAAGCCTGGTGATGACAGCAGTGGAGGGGTCGAATTCTGGAAACCATGGAGTAAGGAAGAGCCCCGCTGAACCCCAGAACCAGGGGCCTTCCGTTAATGCTTTCTGATAGTCTTCATTGAAGGCGAAGGCCACAATGAAGAAGCCTTTTGAGAAAAAGAAGACCTTGCAGTTGTTGGTCCAGTTGGAATGGATCCACTGGTAGAGATCTGCAGATCGAGGCCATAGGCCATTAAACTTGCAAATGATGGCCTTTTCTGCAAACGTCTGAAATTGATCCTCCAATGTTGGATGAGAGATTTAAATGGAGGGGGTTCCTCCCTTTTGTCCACTAGGAAAGTCTTGGGAGCCTCAGCTGGTGGAGCAGCTCTCTTAGAGGGCTGCGAATGAACCACATCCTTGTAGGAGAAGGTAGGAGCCGAGGAGGTTTGCCCAAAGGCTCCTCCTCTCAAGTGTAGGGAGAGCATAACTGAAGCATCTTTTTTGATATTGTAATAAGAAAGGGGCAGAGAGTCCTCGAGTTGTTTACCTCCGTAAAGCAGTCTCAGGAGATCTGAGGGGATCCCCAATCTGAGCTCAAGATCTTGTAGAATATCCTACAGCAGATCCGTGGCTCGCACCCAGAGCAGCTTTGTTCCACCAGAGAGAAGAGAGATCTGAATCTGATAAGCGAAGGGTGAATGATCTGAAAAACTCTGCTCTCTACTTCTAGCCAACTTCTGAACTGTGCGAACTCCTTGATTCCCCAGATCCAGAGGGCTTTTGGCGTTGAAAATAGCTGAATGTGAATCGGCGGCGGCAGAGCCAAATAGGGATGAGGAAATAGAGGCGTCGGTGGCCAGGTAGGGGATGGGGGCAGCTCGCCATAATTTCGGGCCCTTCTTTCTGAGTGTGGCGACGCCTCACTGCAGATCAGTGGGAGCTGCCTCTGCGTCAACAGTAACAATAGAGAACTGGCTCATACGGATTCGGTTGATGGCCCCTCGTGGGAGGATCAAGCTCTTTTTGCAACTATTGAAGGCTCCTTACTGCAGATTTGTGGGAGTTGTGACTGCAACGATGGCTGCATCAGAGAAGTTGATCTGGCTCTCATACCTTTGGGAGATGGCACCCCGCCGCAGGAATGGACTCTCCTGACAAGAAAAGATGACATCTTGATACAAAAAGTAGTGATTAGCTGCTGCAACAGCCTCAGCAATAGAGAACACAGAGACGGTGAAGGTATTTGAGCTGGAAACCCTAGCCTTCTCCATGTCGCCGTGTACCTACCTTAGTGTTACAATGTTAATCACTAGGTGTATGTCAAATTCAATTTTCTTTTGATGTTACTGCTCAATGTGGTAATAATATTTCAAGCACTGAGGCTTAAATAAAATATTTAGATGTCAACATGACTTAATTGAATTGACAGGCTCATTCTACAACCAAGTATGATGCTTAATGGTAATGGTGTCGATAGTCATCAAATTTGAATTTTTTCTCATGCCAAAATAAAAGATCTAAAAAATCTAAAAATTAAATAAAATAAAGAACTATTCAAAACAATAAAATAATGTCTGCTCATAAAAAAAAAAATCACGTGAAGAAATTGGATCTAGCGGATCTTGCTCTGCTCATGTTAGATCAATATTTAAGATGAATCTATGTTTGTATAATTTCATATCAACTTTAAAAAGAGTAAAGTAATTAGAAGTACAAGAAAGTATATTGAGTAAGATGTTTAAAACTTATACTTTTCAAAAATATTTTGAAATGAGATTTAAATAAAATATTTGAAGATCTTCCCGAGTGGCATAGAAATAAATGGTGACAATATGTTTTGTTAAAGCACTCCATGGTGTAAAGGTTAGTGGTTCAAAATTGGTGTAAAGGTCAGTGGTTCAAAATTCCATGGGTGAAAATATAGACATGCTAAGGGTGTGGCTAGGGTATATGGAGGTGGGTCATGGATACTCAAGCAACAGGTTGGGTATGCAAAGCATCTCAAGACTCACATAACCTAGAAAAAATACTATTTAAAAGTCTAGATTAGCTAATTTAAGTTGATATCAACTTCTTGTATATTTATATATAGAAAGAAAATGTTAAAGGAAAATATTATAATGTTATATATAGTAAAATATTTAATGTAAAAAAAAAATGAAAATAAAAAAATAAGTACTTCATAATATTAGGAATAATTAGATAGATCTATAATATTTTAAAAATCAATATAGATTCATTTTAACTAAAGATTATTAGCAAGTGCTGAGAATATCAAATCTATAAAACTTGAAATATTTACACTTCAAGTGATTTCATCTTCTTATGCACTTGACAAATCCATGGTTAAGATATATATATATATATATATATATATATATATATATATATATATATATATATATATAATCTAAATTACATTCTTAGGAAATAAGTAGATTTTGTATCGAAAATTCCCTTCGGTTCCTTCAATACTTAGATTGTGTACCATGTATAACTTAAACTTGTTATTTGAACAAATTTTTGCAATATCTAAAAAGAGCTAAAATGTAAAGTAAGATTCCTTAAAAAAAAATTATCATATAAATTTATATATTTTAATTGTTTTATATAATATATATATTTTTTTAAACCACAAATAACATATACATAACTACATTGAAATATTTTAGTTAAATTAAAATATTTTATTTTTGATTCATATTAAATTTTATTATTATTCATATTTTTTAAAAGTAATATTAATTTGTGTTAAGAATTTAATGAAATAGATTTGTTTATTTTAGTTATTTTATTTATAATAAATAAAAGTAAGAAAAATAATTTTAAACTGAGAAAAATATATAGATATATATATTTTATTTTTATTAACTAATACTTTTCAACTCAGCACGGAAATGAGTTCACTAGGAGTATCAAATACAAACCTGATTGCTTAAATCAATAGTTTGTGTTGTAAAAAACAAAAAGCTCAGGCAGTTGAAAATTATATGTTTTATATAACCTTCTGAATCCAACCAAATAAGATATAGATAATTTAAAATGTATATCCTTACCATCAATCAGACCGAATCAATTCTAATGACACACAAGTTTTTTTAAACCTATAAATCTATGAAAATTTACAAGTTTCGAAGGAATAGAATTTATGGGATTAAATCCGTAATTGATAGACAAAATGAGAACTATATCCCATACTGACAAACAGATCTTTTTTATCTCTTATTTTATCTAACTAAAAGGGACAAGGTATTACATTTTTTACACTCCTGAACAACGCAAATAAAGAAAATAACAAGCGCCAATCAGAAAACCCTTCTATTAGAATTAGTTAGGATTATGCTTACTTTAGTATATCTTGGATTGGGTTTGTTAAGGAAGTTGAGAGATTCTCTCAACTTCTCTCTCTAAGATTAGAATTAGTTCAACTATATATTTGATGTATCTGATTATTGCAATATAGAAATAATTATTTGTGTGTGTGAATTTCTGGTATCTCCAGTTTTAATATGGTATCGGAGCAACCCTGTTGACTCCCTGTTGAGGTACTCTCTGAATTATGCATTCCCATTGCTCGTAGTTCAGATCTACTGTGCTACTTAGAACGCTAGATTTACTCCAGCCTCGTGCCATTGCAACAGCCTCACGTCATAATTGAAATCATCAAAAACGACATTCAGTTGTTTCGACACCATCAAATCTCTGAACGGAGCGTGTGTAATAAGGCAGACAACGTCAGCGTTGTGATAATCAGATATCTACTATCTCTCTGCGGCTCACTATTAGCTTGGAGGACACGCAGCACTGTAAAATCTGCGCGCTCACAAAAATAGTTATGTGGGCCATCTTCTCAGCGTTGTGATAGCAACTCCATACATACATACTTTGCATTGCTAGAGTCGTTGTGATTGCCCAATTTTTAAGACCTTTCTTCTGATTCATATTCAGAACATACACTTGGCTGGAGTGGAATCAATCAATCGCTGGAGCTGGTGTTTGCCGATTTCTGCCAGATTGGTTTGCCTCAAATAAATTTACATTTGTATTCAGTTTAATTCCAACTTGTTTTAGATTTGCAGAGTTTGAAAATCAGTTTCTTTTCTTTTTAACATGGAGCAGCCTATTGTATTAGAAAAGTTTAATGACTTTAATTTCTACACTTGGAAGGTAAAAGTTCAGTTACAAATGATGAGTAGAAATTTATGGAATATTGTAGAAGGCTCATAAATAGCACCTACAGATGCTCAACAGTTAATTACATGGGAAAAAACAGAGGAAAAAGCCAAGTCTATCCTTGGACTATCACTTGCAGATTCCCAGCTACATCTTATTGACTTACAAAAATCTTCTGCAGCAATATGGGAAGAAATGAATAAGGTATTTGGGACAAAAGATGTTAATGCAAAATTTTTCTTAAAGTTACAATTGTTTAAACTCCAAATGGAGAGTGAGACATCATTTTCAACACACATAAATGAGTTAAGAGCTTTGATGAGACAGTTGTCAGAAATTAACTCTAAAGTAGATGATGATGATGCAAAGGCAATCTTATTAAATACTTTGTCTTCAAAATATGATAATGTCATATTTAATCTAAGTCAAATGCCACATCAATCACTTGATGAAATGATAGCAGCTCTTATGGCAGAAGAAAAGAGGATAGGTGGCCCAGAGGCTAGTTCACATAATGAACTTGCACTATATTCCAAAGGAAGGGTGAATAAAAGTAAGACTGAATGTTTCTATTGTCACAAATATGGACATACAGCATTCAATTGCAAAATTTGGGCTCGAGATCTTTTGAATGGACAATTAAAAAAATCAGCGTATGCAACATTTTCAGACAATTCACCCGATGCAATATTTGAAGATTCTTCAAGTGAGGATGAACCTCCTGATCCTTCTCTTAAACTTTTCTAAAGCATGTTTTGTGATTTGAAAGTGTGTGGAATATAGTGTGGAGTTTAAGCCTTATATTTATTGCTATGAGAGTTGTGTAGAAGAGAACCAATTATTGAACAAATTAGCATTATTTAAATTAGTCGTTCTCTACGTTCTACAGGGACGAGAGAACAATTGGCTAATTTGATTGTGTGAATTTGTTATATGCTAATATTGTTGTGCTACGGGCCAAGAGCATCAGTTACAGGTTATAGTATGATGTGAAGCAGGTCAATTTGTTAGATTAGCTCTTGAACACATTCAGCATTCAAACCATTTTCCTAGCCACTGATGGATAGCCAAAAGCGAAATATTCGACAGATGGTGATTGGTCCATAGGATGGTTCATCACTTGTCAGCTCTTATCGCGGAAGCCCTGACGAGCGGAGTTGTCAATACTGTTGATCTTGCAAAGTTCATTATTGCTGGTCAACAACAAATGTATTTTAAATGGGTTGAATGGTAGCTCGAAAATGGTGGAGAAAAGAGCGTTTTCTATGAGATCTCAGAGTGGGTACAAATGTTAATGAAGACCAGATCAGACAAAGAAACGAAAGTTCAAAGTGTTGTAATTGTGATTAATTATTATATGTTTTGTAAAGTAAGCATTAAGGGAGGGTATTAGAATTAGTTAGGATTATGCTTACTTTAGTATATCTTGGATTGGGTTTGTTGAGGAAGTTGAGAGATTCTCTCAACTTCTCTCTCTAAGATTAGAATTAGTTCAACTATATATTTGATGTATCTGATTATTGCAATATAGAAATAATTATTTGTGTGTGTGAATTTCTGGTATCTCCAGTTTTAATACCTTCTTCGTAATAGGCCGACCAGTATTAAATTGAATGTCTCGTGGTGCCTTCCATTCATCAACTTCTTGTGTGCTGTACTTTTGATTCCTTCAACCACCTTAGTTTACAAAATTAAATAGTTGAAGATGGTATGTCATTGTATTTATTCATGTATAATTTTGGAAAAGTGCTATGCAACCACCATGGATACTTACTATATGAAGTAGTATTTTTAATATATACTTCAATGAGAATACACAGATTCATGGTTTATCAAACTTGAGCCTAAACAAAGGAAGAGTCGATAAACCATTAACACATTTGTGTTTAGCTCCATTTTATTATTTATGTAATTTTTTTCCCCTCTAATAAGTTATGTCATTTCCTTAATAAAAAATCACGGGTGTACAAGTCACCTAGTAGAATGAGATCACTAAGCCTCTATGATGATTCATATTATTTCATATATAAACCATGGAGGTGGGATCATTGTTTTATCACAAGATAACTATATACAAAACGAACTACATAAAAAGATGGTATTGAGTGTAAATATATTGAAAAATTGGATGTCATGTTTAACATGAAAGTCACAGACATTTCTATTTTTATATCTCTTATTAAATGTTCTTTGAAAATTTCATAACACAATTTTTACAAGCGTGAGGTTGAGCTCTTTCACTGCATTTTTGGATAGCGCATTAAATGGACTTGAAAAAATGCCAAACTAGCTGGCGAGCTTGACAAATTGAAGTTCGTTCAAATTACGGATTCTTTGTCTCCGTAATCATCCGGGTGATTTATATATACTATTGGGCTTTGTTTCGTTGATATTAATAAAGAATGGAAAGAAAAGTGAAGTGGAGATTGATCTTCTAGTTATTCAAAATAGTTAAATAGATTATATAGAAAGCATCAACAATAAATGATTTGAGTGAAAATTGACTAAACTGAAGTATCTCTAAACTAACTATGACACCTAGTACACAATGAAATTAAATGTGATGATAATATCTCAACATCCCCTCCTAATCTCAACTGTTACATGTGGTAGCACTTACAATGCCTAATTGCTCTCTTGGAAATTCAAATACATTTTTCCATAATGGCTTTGTGAAAATGTCTGCTAGTTGATATTTGGAACTATTATAAACAATTAATATGTCTCCATCATTGATAAGCTCACAGATGAAATGAAAACATGTGTCAATGTGTTTTATGTTTTTGTGGAAGACATGAATTTTTTTATAAAGAAATTGCAGAATTGTTATCAGAGTGAATAGGAGTTGGATCATTTTGAACAATAATCTTCTTAGCAAGACTGCGTAACAAGCTTTTGAATTTACAGCTACATACTCTCCCTCTAGAGAAGATATTGAAACAATTCCTTGTTCTGTGGATGCCCATTAGATCAGATTGGTTCCAAGATGAAAAACATACCCTGAGGTGATTTTGGGATCATCAAAATTGTCTTCATAATCGTTTTTTTGTATAACTTGAAAGTGAACAATTTTTAGAATGTGTATAAAACAAACCGTATTTTGCGGTCCCTGCAATATATCTTAAGATCCTTTTTGCAACCTTCCAATTTGAAATCTTAGGTGACTACGTAAACCTAGAGACAAAACTAGCAGCAAACATGATATCAGGTCTAGTTGCGGTGAGATACAACAAACTACTAGATAAACGTTTATATAATGTGGGATCAACTAGTGGTGTGACTTCTTTTTTTCTCAGCTCGGTGCCTTGACAAATTGGTGTATTCGCTGGTTTGCAATTGGTCATTATGAACTTTTGGATTATGTGAGTGGCATATTTTTGTTGACCAACAAGAATTCCATCAGAATATTGTTGAATTTCAATGGCTAAGAAGCATTTCATGACCCCTAGATCATTCATATCAAACTCTATTTGCATTATTTCTTTGAAGTGTTCTATTATCATATTTCTTGTATAAATAAGATCATATACATAAAAACATACAATAATAAATTTAACTTCATGAGTTTTGGTATACAAAGTTGGCTCGTGGTTGCTTCTACAAAAACCACTTTTGATGAGATAGGTGTCGATGTGACTGCACCAAGCTATTAGAGCTTGTTTCAAGACATATAAGGCTTTCTTCAACCTGTATACCTTATGCTCCTATCCTAGAACTTCAAAACCATGAGGCTTCTCTACATAAACTTCTTCCTGCAATACACCATTTTAGAAAGCATATTTTACATCAAGTTGATAGAACTTCCATTTTCTTTGAGTTGGTGTGGATAAATAGTTGTGAAAGTGTCTAACCTTGCTATTAGGGAAAAGGTTTCACCATATTCAACACAAAACTATTGTCAGAATCCTTTTGCAACCAACCTTGCCCTATGTTTCTCAAATTCTCCATTTTCTTTTGGCTTGGTCTTACATACCCATTTTACACCAATTTTCACTACAAGGAAAAGACCTTCTAGTGGATTTTTTTGAGGAACCCCTTATAAAAATACCCCAGACATCCGTTTTTAGGAGAGGTTACTAGAGGAGGTTAGCGGGTGGAGGTTTTTGCGGATTTTTTTGTCCGGTGCGCTTATCATCCTAACTCGCACCACTGTGTTCAACCAGGAAAAACACCGGTGTGCAAAAATATTAGCACACCAGACACTGTGCGCTCTATACAAACCCGCCCCAATGCATCTTATTACTCTAGTGCAACGGTGCTTTACAAAGATTCTGCACCGGTGCGTCCTAAAACTCCGCGTCAAAACTGAAACTGCCTGGTGTGATCTTAACAAACCGCACCAGTGCGTCTATAAAACCCCACGCACCAGAACAGGGTAAATAAAAAAATATTACGACCAAAAAACCACATTTTTCACTTTTCAGTACTCTAGAGCTCTCAAGCACCAGTGCAAGTTATCCTTGTCTGAGCCGC
Source organism: Pinus albicaulis (assembly GCA_034641835.2). NCBI lineage: Eukaryota > Viridiplantae > Streptophyta > Pinopsida > Pinales > Pinaceae > Pinus > Pinus albicaulis. Next base: position 968,840,152 of record CM076584.1, on the reverse strand, counting down.
CCTAACATCTGTGCTCCCATTGCACGCACTGTTGCTCTGCATTGTCCACTAATCTGCATTTTGAATTTTTCAAAATGGTGTGAAAATTTACTTTTGCAAATTCTATAGCCAATATGCCTCCTCGACGGTCAAATGTACAGGTATTTTTCTTATTTTTCCATAATTAAGCCTTTTAGCATATTAGAATTGTAAATTAACTTAAAATTGACCGTTTAAACAAAAAATAATAATTTCCCGTGCGGTGCGCTCGAGCCATTCAGCTCACACCTGTTCGCGGTGCTACCGATAAATTTACAAACCGCACCGCAATCGATGCTTATGGTATCTGCACCAGTTCTGGGGCGGTACCAAAAGGCGCACCATGATATTTTAAAATTTAAAAAAGGTGCGGTGCGATCGGTTACCTAGCCGCACTGTTGACCCTGTGCAATAACGTGAATGCAGTGTGTTGAATCAAATCTCTGCCCCGGGGCGAGTATTTTTGTCAGCACACCACATTCTGGCATTTAGACATTTGAAGCCTAAGGTGAAGGCCCTAAGATCTCGATGGTATGCTACCATAAATAAGTTTTGTAAGTGTTGTTGCAGTGAGTAGTTGGATTTTTTTTGTCAAGCAATTTTAGTTTGTTAGTCAGTTTTCAATATTGAGTTTGATATTTGATTTTTGTGTCCATTCCCAATGGACAAGGCTACTTGGTCTATGGTGTTCTTGACACCTCTAAGGAGCTGCCATCCCCAACTAGAGCCAATGTTAGTGTCTGCCAGTCTTGCGAGTCACTAGTGTTGAAATATTCGCTTACAAGGTTGTTAGGGTCTTAAGTCAAATTCTTATGGTTTTAGTAGGTCTTCAAATAAAAATTTTGTCACTTGCAAGTGTGTCTAGGTGTGTTACTACTCCTTTCAAAATTCATGTTTTGGTCATTTCCATCATTCATTTTGATGAGTCATCACTGAAATTTATCCATTACCATCTCAATCACATCACCATGGTCATCATTCAGCTCATTGCATGTAGTGTCACCATTAGGTTTTAGGCTCAAAATCATAAAAATCAGTCATTTCACCATTGAATTCAACATTGAAGGAGTCGTAATATTGACAAATGTTCAATGAAGGTTTTAAAAGTGTAATTTCATTTCACTCATGATGTAATATGTTTCTTAAGGATTTAAAGTTGCAGTTTCAAAATCAAAACGTGAAAATGACTTGGTGGGGTCACTTAACCACCAAAGTGAAAATCGATTTCCAAAGATACAAAAGGCTAAACGAGCTTCTCATTTTCTCATTTCATCTTCAAGAAACCTCTCTCTAGCAATAAAACTAACTCTCACTCTCAGAGTAGCCATTTTTCGCCTCGAGAAGTGTCATTTCTCCTTTGCGCTACCCACGTGCTGTGCTTTCACAGAGCGTTGTGTTTTCTTCATTATTGGAACAAAAATTCATTACATATGAATTCTTCGTTAGCAAGCTGGATCACTCTATCAGCTAAAAGTAATTATGTCTCCAAAAATGCCTCTTATGTCTTCATTTCATGCCTTGAAAGAGAAATTCTTTCTTCTAGGGTTTACATTGGTTCAAAATATGTTTTTGACCAAATGGAGATAAATTTTACAAAAGTGAAAGACATTTTGTCCATCATAGACCAAGGAACCAATAACTCCTTCAGTTTATGCACAATTGTTAGGATTTGAGAGAAATTTCCAAATTACAATAGCTAGAGGAGGTTTTCTACACTTCTTGACAGCTTGACTTCAAGTAAAGTTTTCAGGGGTTTGAAGAAGGTGTTTGCAATGCTTGATATTTCTATTTTGTAGAATCAATCCCAAGCTTTCCAATGGTACCTTCAGATCTAGATTTGGTGCTCTGAAGGTAGTCAAAAGTTACCTGCAAGATGGTGCTGCCCTTTTGCAGAGAGGTGTTGCGCTTTTGGGATTACATGTGGGAAAATGCATTTCCCCCCCTCATGCAGAGTCCATTTGGCTTTCTTAAGGTGTTTAATAAAAAATAGACATCCTCCAATTTCTAGAAAATCTTTCAAAATTGGAATTAGAGCATGGGAAGGCCTCCAAAATCCTCTCACAAGCCAAGCATTGCACTTTACCAGAAGTCCACTACACTTTATCAGTCAGGCATTGCACTTTTCCCTATGTGTATTTTTTTGAAGTGTTTCTCAGTGGATCTTGGTCTGATGATGGAATTTCTTTGCCTCCATGTTGAGTTGATGTAATATGATGTAAATAAGGTTGTTACGGCCAATTTTATGTAATTTTGGACCTCATTAATGAGGATTAGGTTAGTCAAACTCTAAATGGAGAGTTTGTTTCAACTTCCCTAGTGTTTAAGGTTTTGTTGAGAGAATCCTGTGAGTTGTTCCTACACTGAGGAATTCGACCATTGACAGAGGGAAAGTTGTTTTTGAGTCTATATGTATGGATTTTTCAATCATTTTGATGGTTGCACATCAAAGGGTGAAACTCTTGTAGCTTGTAATTCATGTTTTTATAGAGGAAATCAAAGGACCGGTTGGAGCTATTATTCAGGAATTCTCGTGTTGTGAGTTTTTGATATGGGGTTTTCTCTGTTATAGTTTTATATGAACGATATACTTGTCTCCTTACCATATATTCCTTCTTTAGTGATTTTCTTAAAAGATTTATAAGCATAATTATTTCATGAAACCTCTATTTTGTTGGGAATGCCATTTTTTGTAATTTTCCTTCTTGATTAATGAATTCATAGCACACATGCTTATTAGTATCTCTTGATCTTTCAAACCCTACACTACACCGACAAGATCCTAAATCCATCACAAAAGAATAAATATCTTTCTCCTCTATATATCTTACAGTTGTAACCTTTGATACTTTGACCTAGTTACTTGGTTTTCATCCCTGATAGAGTAGAAAAACCCTAAATTTTTTAAAGCCCTAGAGCTGAGCTATCTAGCCTAAAAACAACTCTTGAACCAGTGAAACCCTTGGCTGTGTTTTTCATAGAGGGAGCCCTCTCTGGTTTGGTAGGGCTAGCTACCAAACTAAAATCTTGGTTTGAGGTTACCTCCAATGATTTCCTTTCAGCCTTGGGACATTGTGGAGGCTAACAATTATAATATAATAATAATTATTATACAATATTATTATAATAATTATATTATTATCATAATTATCATATAATAATAATGATTATTATATTCTTAATATTAATATCAATCTTATATCATTAATCTTAGGGGTTTATAATATTAATCCTATGGTTTAATATATTAAACTTAGGGTTTATAATTTTGTGGGTTATAATAATAATATTAGGGTTTACTATATTTGGTTTTATAATTATACGATTTTGTATTATCTTTAATATTGTGACATTGGAATGGTATAAAAATAGATCCAACATCGCATTGCAACAATCAATTTGACAATCATTGTCGCATTATTACATTACATTGCAACATTGCAAAATTGGGGTTTAATAATAGGGTTTAATATTTGGTTTATAATTTATAATAGTGGGGTTTAATATTATGGTTTATTATATTGTGTTTTATAATGTTAGGGTTTTATATTAAGGTTTAATATTGTAACATTGGAATGGTAAAAAATCTATCCAATGTCATATTGTGACAAACATAAAACCAATACGACAATCAATCAATCTAAAAATCATCATCGTAGTGTTATATTACATTGTAATTTATTCAACGTTTCATTGTTACATTACAAAACTAGGGTTTAATATTAGGTTTATAATATTAGGGATTTTAATATTGAGTTTTTAATATTAGTTTTATAATATTAGAGCTTTGTAATATTGGGTTTATAATATTAATACCTTGGGTTTTTTAATCCTTTGGGTTTATAATATTAATAATCCCTTAGGTTTAATTAATCTCTTGATTTTATAATTTTAATCTCTTGGATTTATTAATCTCTTGAGTTTAGAATATTAATCTCAAGAGCTTCCAATATTAATCCCTTGGGTTTGCGATATTAATCCTCTCTCAGTCTTGGATTAATATCGCAATAATAATTTTTCGTCTCAAATTTACATCGCAAACATTTTACATGTCCCCTTTACATCTCGAAGATAAATGTTACAATTATTAAACCTCTATGGTATTTATTTGGCTCTGACATATATTTATATTACATTGTACGACCTAATATATTCATATTATTGGAGTTGTACGGTACTTACCATTGAGCACCTCTATGGTATTAACCGAATGCGACATATATTTGATATAAAATAGAATTAGTGGCACTTACCACTTGACACCTTTGTGATAATATACAACCTCCTGGCACCTTTAATGTATTACCCAACTGCAACATATTTTTGGATTACACTTTGCGTCTTGGTATTATTCTGATTATTGGAGTTTTGTGTTACTTATGTACTTGACATTTATTCATATTTTTTCGAGGTTTAGATATATCAAACTTCTGTCGCCACATACGTATTTTTTATTAATCACATTTTTCTCTTCATTGAATATCACAGTTGAATATACCTCTCTAGTTCTCATAACCTAGGTGCATACATTCCATTTCACCTACTTTATACTTTTCTTGTTAATTTGTATCTATTAAAACTTTGAGTACCATAAACAATCTGTATGACTACATTGAATCTATATATAGTTAAGAGAAGAGAGAGAACGGAAAATTAAACAAGAATTATGCATAATTATTGTGGAGCATAAGCTCTAACTTCCTACAATATTCTACAACAACTACAAATTTTTAGGAAATAAAAAGATAGCACTCGAGACTAAAATCCAAGGAATGAGAGATAGGATGCAAGAAATTGAACACAAAAACAATTAATAGTGGAAGAACATTTTACCATGAGAGAAGAGATTAAAGAATTAAAATAAAAACTAAATATTAACTCATCCCTAAGAAAAACACGTAACAAATTTGATATCAAATCCATAAAAGATGAAATGAACAAAGTAATTGAACTAGGTCATTAGTGCCCTAAGAGAGTCGTGTACCTTATAATTGTTGGCATAGAAGAGAAGCAATGAGGAAAATTTAGAAATAGTAAAATAATAACTAAAAACTAAGTCATAAATTCAAACAACTTATCTAACAAAAGAAAAAAGGGTGGGAAAAATAATAGAGAATAAACATAGATTGGTTTGTGTTAAGGTGAGTTGTAATGAACATAAATTAGATATACTTAGCAAATCTCCAAATGAAGATATATTTATAAATGAAGATACATTTATAAATGAATATCTGGTTCCAGGAGATCAAGTTGAACTAACGAAAGAGGTCCAAAAGGTAAAGGAGACAAGAAAGGAAGGGAAATGGGAAACCAATGGAAACAAAAAAATTATTATTATAGAGAGATTCCAAAATAATACTTGAAAAATAGGAATTAGGAACACTGCATATCCTCTTTTGGAACTTCCGTAGTTTTCCATGGTGTAAATAACCTATGTTAAGTTGGATACTAAGTGATATTAATCTTATTTTCTTAGTTGAAACCTAGGAGCACGATGAATCTGGGGTCCCACACATGGATGGATTTTTATCTGGTAAATTTGGAAAAGGAAATTCATAGAGGTTTTGGTAGTATAGCCTATTATATAAAAGATAATATCTCTTCTCACTTTCAACTTCATAAGATCGACCCCCTCAATTAGTACACGTGGATCAAAATTTTTGATTCTAACAATAGGATGTTTTTGCAATTTGTTATTTTTCTCCTATTGACTCTACCTCCAATAAGAAAAACAACTTGGATAAGAATTTCCCCTTCAACACCTTAGAACGAGATATCCACAATCAAAGGAATGAAGCTAATAAACTTTTTCTCGGGGAATTTAGTGCAAGAACCACTTTTAACAAAGCTACTCTACTAAGAAATAACTCTAACCCTAACCCCTTATGGCTAGATGAGGACCGTGACTTAGCTAATAGATTCAAAATAAATTTTTAAGACAAACCAGAGAACATAGTTGGTACTAAACTTATTAATATTTTTAGTTTCCAATACTAGATTATTTGTAATGGAATTAATAAGTGGCCCACCTTTAGCCAAATGACCTAATATATTCATGGTTTGGGTAGTAGTGTTATATATTATGCGATACTAGACACGCATGTTCTCAACTGTATGGTAAATTTTGACAATATAAATTACCACAAGCCCGATTATAACCACAAACCCTTATCCTTAACCCTAAATATTTACATGCATACAAACCATACACAAAAGAACTATGAGAGTCAAAGGCACATTCGTTCTGACAAGAGTAAAATAGGTCTCTTCTTGCATGATTTAAAGAGGGATCTTGGTTTCTTGATCTATAACAATATCATTGATCTCATCTACTGCAATTTCACTACAACCATTTCCATTAGCATTAAATGTTCTCTACCAAGGTGTCATATAAAAATAATAATATAGCTCCCAACCCTTGGTTTAACAATTATTTTAAAATTTCCAGAAAAGAAACTAGAGAAGTTCTTAACGAAACTATAAATATTGAAAAAATAAGTGTTTCCAAAGCTCTTAGGAAGAGGAAGAAAATATCCTATATTAATAAGAGGAAAGAGCGTCTTTGCCACGTTTCTAAAGTTGATCCTAGAAATTTCTAGAGGAATATGCTTATTTGTAACACACAATAAAATAATTCGATCCCATTAAAGAACCGGGAAATCAATCTTAAGAATATTTATGACTCTTTAGAGACCATGGGAAGCATATTAAACACTCCTATAGAGGAGGATATCTTCTCTCTTAAGGATGTGGAGTTCGATATTAAGACACTCACTAATGGGAAAGCCATGGACATTGAAGTCTATCAAGCTTAAATTTTCAAAATGGGAAGGTCCATCCTCATCCCTCATATTCAAAATCTTTTCAATTTCGCAGTAAAAAGAAACTTCCCTAAGTATTGGATGCAAAGCTTTATTGTGCCTATATTTAAAAGAGGGGATAAAAATATTCGCTCTAATTATAGGACCATTATGATTAGCCAAATTTTAACAAAACTATTAGAAAAGAAAATTAGGATATGGCTTGAAATCCATTGTAAATGAGCTAAAGGGACAGTTGGTTTAGGAGAAATCTCTCAACTATTTACCATCTTGTGACTCTAAGGATCATTGTCGAGGAATGTCGACATAGTAAAAATAATATCTTTTTTTTTTTTGTTCATTCCAGAAAATATTTCGACGTGGTTCCTTGGGAAAAGTTATGGCAAAGACTGAAAGATATTATTTTTCCTTCTTCATTGAGTGTTGATTTGATTCAGTAATACGAGAGAGTTTTTTCCAAGATTGAGACCATTGAGGGTTCGTCTAAAGATAATATTAGAATTAAGCAAGGGTGTCCCCTATCCCTTACCCTTTTTGGAATTTACATTGATAAGAGAGAAGAGTATTTAGAAGTTGTGGGATGTGATGGTACCAAGCTCACTGGTATGGTCAATACGCTTCTCCTTTATATTGAGGATATTTTTCTTCTAGCTATATTCCATGAGGATCTCGATAAGAAATTTAAAATCCTCCATGATACTACTCCAAGATTGGTATGACTGTTTGTATCGAAAAGACTAAAGTCATGATAATTAAATACAAAATGACCATCCATGGAATTTCATCTATGATAAATATTACTTCGAGAATTATTCTTCATACAAATATTTAGGTATTGACATTCATCATCAGATCAACTAGAATTATAGAATTGCGAAAACGATTAATGGATGTTGGAAAGCTTATTAGGAGCTTGGAGACAATTGATCTTTGGGTTTGGAGCAAAATTGTTTCCTTTTTTAGACTCTTTTCACCCCTGTTAATCTATATGGATGTGAACTTTAGGGTTGTAGTGTATCTATAGAATATTGGTGGAATATTGAGCTAATCTAAGAGAAACCTACAACCTCAAGATTAAAGGAAATACTCCTTATCCTATCCTCTTAATGGAATGTATCATTTTCGCCATTGCAAGCATCTCTATGTTTCACTATCTGATGTATAGGAAGGAGCTTTACAACATGGAAATCAAGAGGCTCCTCAAATATTCTTCTAACCCTAGCCAAAACCCCCACCTATAGCTCAAGCGAGATAGGCACAAGGATGCCTAGTCTTGGCTCAACCATTAAGGGTTAAAGGAGGAGATCATCGTGGAAAATAAACATAATATTATAAATACTATTATTTCCAAATTTTAGGATAAATTGTGGGATGATAAGGAGCTAGAGGGGAAAAGGAAGCTAAGGTATTATAAGGATGTGATTAACCGCACTCTTGCTAACAAGCATTATCTCTCTGTATTGACGAGTGGTGAGAAGAAAATGAACATTGCAAAGATAAGAACTAATTCTCATGAGCTTCTAAGAAATTGGGCATCGGTTTATTCCGAGAACACCTTGGGATGAAATAATGAGTCAATTGTGCGAGACTAAGTGGGTTGAAGATGAAGACATTTTCTCTTGGATTTCCCAACTCTTACTCACATCCGTTCTCGTTTCCAAAACATTCGCCACACTACCAACCTTCTTGAGTTGTTCAGTCAACATAACTATAGTGATATTGGAATGCTTCTTTCCCTTCTCTTTTATCATAGAAATACATATTAAAATGTATTAATTTATCTCTTACTTTCTTCAGGTTTGATAGATCTCATTTCTCTCAGTGTACATTAATCATCATCATCATGATCATTAATCCCCTGAGTTTATCATATTATTGATAATATCAATAATATTATCATATTATTATAATATAATAATAATATTTATAAATTATTATTATAATTATAATAATATTTTCTAATATAGTAATTATTATTGTCATATTATTATTACAATTATATATTTATTAGCGTTAATATTAATATTAAATTCATAGCATTAGCATCTATGATGTATATTAATCTAATTTACTAATCTAGTTGTGCATGTGATTGATATATGCTGATATATATATATATATATATATATATATATATATATATATATAAACTGTATTTATTAATATGGTTTTGTTTATCTATCTCTATTTTTTTTTCCTCACCCCAAATATATTAATTATTTTAAAATTCTTATTACATATTAAATTCCCCTCTTAAATTAATTTGTAAAATTTGTATTATTATTATATTTTATATATTTTATTTTATTTATTAATATTAAACTTTGAGATTGTAAACTTTTATCATAAAATTCACAAATAAATAAAAAATCACAAATGTGATTTCCTAGAAAAAATTATTTGAAAATATAAACGTTATTAACTTAAATTTAAAAATAACCTGAATTTAATTATAAACTTTATATATGGAACTATTTTAAACTTTGGCGTTAAATCTCGGCATATTTAAGATAGCCATATATTTTGAGCTTTATTTAACACCAGAAAAGGATATCTTGCACAAGCACGTTAATATAATATTATTAAGATCACAATGAGATAAGGAGGTGATTTATCGAGTTTTTCTTCCTTCATTTTATTTGAAAAATTCTTTAAAATTTAGAAGTTTTCAATTGAAATTATTGAATTTATACTCGTTAAAAGTTTCAGAATTTTTTAAAAATTTGAATTCATTTTATATTTAAAAGCATACATTAAATAATCTCGTTAAAAAATGGCAGTATTATATATCACCTTATTAGTCCATGCCATAAGGTAAGAGGGACTTTAGTAATCAGTATTACGGTGATTTGTATTAGTTGACATAAAAAAAAACAAACAACAAACTTAAAGTTATTATAATAAGCTTTATGTTCATAATATTAAATGTTGATAATGCTAATAAAAAATTGTAGCTTTTATTTGGTCTTTTATTTTTTAGTCCCTGTCTCTTCGGGGTAGGGAGGGACTATTGTAATTGTTTCTATATTTTTCATTAGTATTGCACAGAATCTAAAGGTGAACAAATAGATTTAAAGTTATGTTTGCAATATATATTCTTTTCGTCAATCAATAAGCTTAATTCAACCATGGTCTCAACTAATCAGCAGTTTTGACGTCTTATTGGCCTTTGAGAGCCGCATAGCAGTTGAAATCTTAGGTTAGAAAAGCATAGTGTCAATCAAATAAATTTAAAAATGTTCATGGTGAATTAATGCTAGCATTAATCTATTGACATTAAATGTTTGTCAATACTGCAACATGTATGAACCCACATTAAATCTTCTGAATGAGCCCACATTCCTCATTCCTTTCTGTCGCTTCTGAGCTGCGACGTACATTGCCATGCAAACAACGTGGCTGAAACACTGAAGCTAGTGCAGGGCAGCTGGTGCAGCAAACAGGGAAAAGAGAAGGGAGCACCGAAAAAGATGCGAACAACATGGCTGAAAGGCTGAAGCTAGTGCAGCGAACAAGGAAAAGAGAAGGGGGCACTGAACAAGATGCAAACAACATGGCTGAAAGGCTGAAGCTAGTGCGACAAATAGGGTAGCAGCGATGCAAACAACATGGTTGAAAGGCTGAAGCTAGTGCAACGAACATGGCAGTTAGTTGATTCTCTTGTGGGAGCAATGAACAGAGTTAACTCGAGCAGCGAACAAGTTTAACTGTGTGCTATTACTCTTCGGCTAGTTGGATTAGCTACCTGGTGTCTGCATCTTATCTTTGGTCTAGCATAAAACTAGAAACATTAGCTTACCTTGTGTCTGCATCTGAGTACCTGCAAACATTTATCTACACTATGGGCTCAGATACAACTGATAACTGCAAATGTTCAAGGGATGACGACTGGCTATTCTGCTTCACCACCAGTACCTTGAGAAGGTTGTTCTCTTCATCATCCCTTGAAGGTTGTTCTTTGAAGGGTGTTTTGCTTCACCACTGACACCTTGAGAAGGTTGTTATGCTTCACCGCTTCATCACCGGCACCTTGCACCATCATAATCCATGTATTTTTCGATGGCGATGGTGAACGATGCAAGCACTTCTAATAGATTCAGAGACACCTGACGAGTGGCTTGAGGAGTGGTTGGGTCTCTGGTCTAGTTCTGCCAACATTAGGTAGTGACCTGAGGAGTGGCTAGGTATCTGTTTTGGTTCCATCCCATTCTTCCAACATTACGTAGTACTTCCTCGATCTGGGTGTTCTTCCTTTTGAAACAGTCTAGATACATCTGCAACTATATCATCCAAATCATTGTTGATTTTGGTATCCACCTCCACTGGCTCTCTAGCTTTTCCGCAAATTCCTCTGAGGTAAGACCCCTTCTACATGCATTTCTCTTCTGCCCATCTCTTCAAACTCCGTAGATGCAAATTAGCTACTAAAATCACTTCTCAAATCCATACTCCAAACAATTAAAAGGGGTTTTGCGAGGTCTATCTCTTTTTAGTTACCAAAGGCGTCTATCTATGTTCTGTCTAGTTACTATCTCTGTTCTCTCTAGTTACCTGGGTAAAGGCTTTGAAGAAGCTTTGCTTTCAAGCCTCCCTCTATACTAGCTGGGTTCTACCCCCTTTATGGACAGGATCATTCTTCAAAAATGCATTTCTCCATGTCTCGTGTGCCTTATCGAATCGGATAATACTAACCACTCGGTTCCATAGGACATGGCCCCTTTACTCTTTTAGTTCGTTGATGTCCTTGAGCCTCCCATAGGCCTCCCTCCTCCTTGTCCCATTGAACGTACCATCGATCTCATCCTTGGAGCATGTTTACCTAATACGCCCTCATATCGTCTTGCTCCTTGTGAGGCTGAGGGACTGAACACCAACTCCAGGAGCCATAACGAGCCATGGTCATCTCTTTGTGCCTCTAATGCTTGCAGGATGGAAACCATCAAGAATCCATCTGGGGCGCTCTATCAATCACCAATATTGCCCATATGAGTGTGTCCAGTTTGCTTGGCAGCTTCTTTTTCAGCTTTCTGTTCAACCCTAGCAGTGTTTGATCTCATCTCAGCTTCAGTTTCTTTGATTTCCTTCTTCTCACAGGCAATTTCTTTGTCTGCAGGGTTATGTGCAATAACCTTCACAACCTACATGCAATATATATAATAACAGTAGCAAATTACAAAACATCCAAATCCGTAGCTATCAATCCTCTTCTCTATCTACAAACACATATATAATACACACAACATATCCATGTCAATCTTAAATCTCATCTATGACGTACAGTTATCAACATTTCTCGAAGGACCAGTTATAATGAATGAACATAAGAAAATTTTGAGCATACCTTCTCCTAAGCAGAAGCCTTAGTTTTATCCATCCATTCCTTCACAGTGGTACCCACGTTTCTCATTTTCTCCTTCGTCGTCTGCATCTTGCTTTACTTCACAGCAATATTATTGATCCTTCCACTTTAGATAAAACAGAGACTGAAATTTCATTGTGTATTGATTTTTTCCAAACTGCAAGCGCCCTTTAAAAGCGGACGAACTGATTGATCCATTCCTGGGACACTGCAATCCACACATATAACAAGCCATATTTGCATCCATGGCAACCATTTTTGAGACATTTGAGAGTTCAAAGACAGAGTCTGCAGTTGAAAATTTGGAGGATATTCGTGAAAATCAATGTGACTAAACAACCCTGCAATAAACAACTCTGTATCTACCAAGTGACATTGGGGTTCCATGCAAAACGAAACATGGATCTCTTTCCAACTAAGGACATTTGTGATTCGAGCCACTGATCAATATTATATTTATTTGTAATATTATTTACACCTTTTTTGGTATAGAATGCATGTAAAAGGTATCAATTTATTTATTTTTAATATTGAAATGCGTGGAGTATCTGATCATAGCCACGGGGTTTCCATGTATTCGAGCACTAGGTCCCTGCTTTTATAAAAACATTTCGATGTTATTTTTAACCTGATTATTTTATTTTAATATTTCACATCGTTATACACACAGATCTCTTCCAACCCGCTACCATGGTTGTAACTAGTTGAAAAAGATTCAGAATTTTTAAAGCTTATACCAACATAGATATCTGAAACGTGTCTCTCCATATTTTATATGAACTGCATTATACTATGTGGCTACATTAAATGCATCATCTGAAGAAATAAGCATTGCTTGTACACTGTATTATGAGTAATCACTAGTGCAATACTTGTGTCAAATCCAGTCACGAGTGGAGCTAAAGTTGAAGTGAATAACAGTAGCTGGGAGCTACAAATCATTCATCAACCACTAGGAAAAATATAACCAAGTGATCACAGCGAAATTTCAATTGAAATTTTACACTGCTAAGAATATTTTTGATCTTACACTATGCTAAGAATATCTGAGTGTAAGTCTTACTCCTTTGCAAATACAAATGGGCCTATTCCTTGAGGCAAAGATGCATGCAATCAACATAAATATATGCATGATTTTGTTATATAATGGTATTTATCATGTAGTATTGTTAAAAAAACATTTGAATGGTGTATGGTTTTATCTTGAAAAAAGAGCAAAACAAGATAGGTAGACCTGCACAATGGACTGATGCCACATGTTTCCTTGAAGACCATTTGCAGCTGAAGCAATGGGCAACATTTTTAATAAAAATCTCTATACAACTGTAAATATTGTGTTTCTAGAAACAATGTAACAGTTTCTAGGTTCAGTTTACAGAAACTACAAAATCTTTATGCATTTAAATAAACTAGTCATGGTTGGCATTTCATTTATTTTTGGGCATTTGATATGTCTAAGAAACTGTAGTTATTGATATGTCAGTATCAATCCCTAAATACCACAAATGATTTCTATCAATAACATGCTTTCTATACATAACATCCAACACTATTTCTATCAATAACATCCATGATTTCTATCAATAACATCCAGCACCTTTAAGGCACTATTTTCTATCAATAACATCTAGCACCTTTAAGGCAGACACAATTTTCTATCAATAACATCTAGCACCTTTAAGGGAGGGACTAGCTGCCTTGTAGCCATCCTTATTTAGATTTTGTACATTTTCTCGAAACAGAGACACACAAAAATTTGTACTCTTATTTGGCTGCCTCTTCCAGAGGCAGAGAAACACATATGTATGCAAAACTTATAACTAAAAAAAATATGGAAAAACTAAAAGAGGAATCTTACTTGGCCACCTCTTCTAGAGCCATTGTAATTCAATCCATAATCAGGCTCTGGGTATTATGTCTCAACTGTACATTTCTAATATTTTTTTTATTGGTTGTGTTAGGGTCCTATAATAATAGGATTCATAACTTTTGAATTTACTTTGATTAGTCTTGTAATATTTACATACTTTTCTTTCTGCAAATTGTTTTCCCATATTAGAAAATAAAAAATGTAAAGAGGGTAAAAGTCCTAAAATAAATATAAAAGAATAGAAAAAAATGGAACCAAAAAAAAAAAAAAGACAACAAAGTGATGCAATTGAAAATGCCACTACTAGTTACTTTTTATGTACAACTTGTTCAAAATGCCATAGTCCATGATGAGTCAAACAACTTAATCTTGACTTTCATGCTTTAAAATTCATGTTGATAGATAGAGAATAAAGATATTTCCAAACAGTTTAATCTTGGCAGATCCGTAGTTAGGTAGATAATAAAAAAGGAGCTCAACAGTTTAATCTAAGCCCTTGGAAGAAATAAGGATAGAATTAGTTAGTTTTTTGTTTTAAAATAAAAATGAACAAGGGTTTTCAAGCTCAAATGCACCCAATTAAAATGAAGAAAAATGTTAGGATAGCATAAGGGTAGGCAGAAGCAGGTTTTACAATCATGGATAAACAGAATTTGGTCAATTCATTCACTAACTTCCTTCAAATAGTCCTCCCCCTTATAAAAATACTTCATTCCCTACATTGTGATGATTTCCCCTTCATTTTCCCTTTTCCCATAATAATTCAGTTTCACTCCTAAAAATACCCTTTCCTTAGGTGTAAAACTCATTCTACTTAAGGAAAGTAAAACTTTGACTAATTCCCCTCTTACCCCAAAAATACCCAAAAAAACCCATAAAAACATTTTATCCTAAGTTTAAATATAAAGATATGATATTAGGACCTTGTAACAATTATCCCTTTATTATGTTTTAAATTAAACTTAGCTTATTTTTATTAACACAATAACTTATGTATTAGCTCCTTATTAACCTTTCCTATATCGTATTATATTAAATCCCTTTAAATATTATCCCAAACCCATATTTTGCTTTAACCTATGGTTTATTGTTCCCCATGTGATTATTATTCCAGCTCCCCATAGGTTAAAACTATCCCTATATACATGAACCACGCCCAATGTTAACATTACACATATAAACATTTCATTCATTAAACACTATACCCACCAATCATATTCCATATATAAACTTTATATTAAAACTATGTTTTAATATATAATTCCCACCCGCTGTATAAAGAAATCTCGAGCCCCACACCCTTTACCCCGCAACTTCACCACATAAATCCTGCCAATTTTCTCCATTCCTCTAAATCTAACAGCGCAGATCAATAATCACAAATCTCATTGTGAGGTCTTTAACTAAATCTAAACTTGTCATAAAATTTGTTTCAATGTTTTATCTCTCCTTCACCCATCGCAGTCTTATTGGATCGCATCGATTCAACGAAAACCATTTACCGTCTTTTGACTTTGCAAAAACCACTCACAGTATTTCCCCCCACGCCCAAACTGCCTATAATTTGAATTGACTAGTAGTTAATGCATTCACTGTTTAAATCAAATTCTTCATAAAAACAACCGAATGCACTTATTTCAACCTTTATGTTACCTTTATGCTCATAAAACCTCTACAGAATGAAAAGAATACGTTGTTGCCTCTGTTTTAGCTCATAAACCAACAAAATTCATCCAAATTTATTGCTATGATCACTGAAAAGCCTCCATACTACATATAAAGGCGAGAGAAAGCTTTTGAAAGCTTTCAAAACAAAACAAACCCTTTTCCGAAACAAATTTTTGAATTTTTACAGATATTCTTTAGAAAAAGAGACCTATCCCTCCATATAAAAGAAATATACTGTTAAATTGAAGCCTTTTAAAGCTTGTATGTCTAAGGAACAACCATATTTCCTCATAAATTCATCTTTTCTGTAAACCCTGAACATTTTTCAGTTTCTAAAAGCCTCGACCTATTTTAAAAGCAAATTTGAAGTGAATTTAGGCATCTGCAGACTTAAAAATCCCTCTGAGACATCCAAAGCCTGCAGTACTCAGAAACCCTTTTTGCATGAGGTTTCATGTTTTAGGATTTTTTCATCATAGAAATTTGCAATAAACCCTTGATATATTTTGTTGAGTCTATAAAGGTCAAGAAATTGGTTTTTGATGCAGAATTGACAGTTTGAGTGAGAGTAACCAAAATTATACATTTTTCACTCAAAGATATAACCTCTGTTATATTTAAAGTCCTTATGTAAACAGTTTAATCTTACGGAAGTGCGTTACAGACCTAAGAACATAGTTTTAAAGATCAAGATTGTTAAATTGATAAAACAAACCTATAAATGGCATGCAAAAGCACAATTGTAATTAACCCTCTACAACCTCCTATTGCAGATGTAGAACATACTTCACTGACAGATGTAGACTACAAAATCACAGTTCCTATGACTGAATTTAACCTTCTTGAGCTCCACTACTGGAGCTAAGAGAAATCCTTGGGCCAAATAGATGATGTGCTTATTTGGGAATCTATTTTTCCTAAGTATGTTGTTCCTCACACCCATCAATACCCAGAAGCCATCAGATGATGCCAATCTCATTATTCTCTAGATCAAAGAGCCATTTACAATTCCGAAAAAGAAGTATTGTTTACCATAACATTTGAATCTATAAACCAGATGCTTCGGTTGCAGCCTGAGCCTAATGCAATCCCTTTATCTATTGAAGCTCTCACAAAGTTCTATTTGGAGTTGGATTTTCCCAAAAGTTTCCAAAATTTTTAAACGTTCATGCCCTCCTATGTGGATATCCCCAAGCTCAACCCTCCATATTCATATTCTAAATTCCCAGAAGGAACCATACACATTATATCCATGCTATCTTTTTTCCTTGGATACTTCACAGATAAACATACTGAAGCATCTACACTTGGTTTCCTATCCATTTTTGTGCCTGGTCAACCCCCTGCAGTTATCTACAATTTTGCCTAGTATATTGCTAATAGCATCCATGAAAAACTTGTTAAATTACCCACTAAAGGTGTCTTTAGGTATACTTCATTTCTTTTCCACATGTTCCTTTACTTTCAGTCAGATAAGTTTCCTATAACTCTTCAAAAGATGGATGTAGAAAGAAATCCACAGTCTATTATATTCTGGACCTCCTTGATCAGAAAGGAGTCAAATGAGTTTACTTATGTAGACTTTACAGATTGTTTCATCCATCCATTGGTAAATCTGCTAAAAATCAGTGTGCGGCCTAGGATCAGTGATGAAATCAAGAGGTTTTACATCTATCAGAACAAATCAGGACAAGTGATTGGTATTTAGACCAAAATCACATGGAAATTAGAGTTTATTTGACAACCCTCATTCCTTACAAGTTGCCAAAATATTTACCTATAAGGTTGTTTTCTTTAGAGTATATAAGACAATTTTTGAACTCGTATTCTATAAATTTTTTGGCTGCAAAGAAGAAAATCATGTTTAAACTGAAGAACCAAGTGGGTCCCTTCATATGTAATAATAGAGAAGTAGGTGCAGAGGCAGAAAAGTAGTTGTTATAGTACAAATTCAACAAAATTTTTCTTTGGAATTATGATCCTTATGGTATAATTAGCAAGATGAGAGTTAAATGTAAATTAACTCCATACATTCATGATAAGAAACCTGACTTTGAGAAATTTTCAAACCAAACAGAATGGTTAGAAAATACACTGGTAGAAGCTGATAAGCAAAGTGATACTTGTCACATTTTGCAGACTCCAGCTCAGGAAGATAGACGAATGAAAAGAAATAGGGAAGAAGGTTCTTACACTGCTAAAACTACCACAGAAACAAAGTTTAAACTCAAGTACAAAAAGAAACCAAAGATTAATACTTCAGATAAAGAAAAAGAGACAATGGAGGTTATGGACATAGAGATTCCAGAGAAAGACACTATGCCTTCCACAGTGATTGAAAATGAACAACAACCTACCACTTCCAATACACAATTGATTTAGTAACAATAGAGTGTAGAAGTATCATCATCAAAATAGATAGAGGACAAATATATGGACATTAAGGAAAATTATAAAGAGATTAAAGCTAAAAATGAGGAAATAAAGTATGAAATTTATTCTCAATACTTAAAGCAGACTCTTGGCATACAAAATAGACTGCTTTCAGCCTTTGATTATAAGAACAAGAAATTCATGATGACACTGCTTCAACCTACAATGAAAACTCCTAAAACAACATCTGATTATAAAAAAGTTGATTTTGAAGTACCAGTCCAAGACATTCATCCCTTAGACCAAATTGAATTCCATAAATAAAGTTCATAGATGATATATTCCATAGTGACTACAAAAGAAATGAGTGCTCAAAAGCTCCAGAATACTTTGATAAATGTAAGATATCAACTGAAAGTTGAAAAATCTTCATCATATGCTAAGGATACCAGAATCAAATCTTTGGAAGAGTTAGTGATTGAGGTGGCTTATGATCCTACTAATGTAAAAACTGCAAAAGAACTAATAAAAAAGAATAATTTTGATATTGTTGCACTTAGAAAACAGTTGAAATTACGTCCTACAGAGATTCCACAGGCCAAGGAGATTTTACAGGAATAAAATCAAAAGGATGAGATGATGAATCTCATATTGGAGTTGACAGCATAGATTAAAGAAATGGAGATTGAGATGGACAAATTGGTCCAAGAAAAAGAAGCTACGAAAGCACAAAATGTCCCCCCTACTATAATTCCTATGGTTATAACAACAATGCCATCTACCCTAGCAGAATAATTAGCTCCAAAGGTTCCATTGGCTACAGAAGTGCCAGTAACTTCATCAACCACTTCTCCCACAGAGTCTTCTACTACAGCAGTCCAACAACCATATGAGGCCAACAAATTGATAAAGGCAATGTAGGACATGTCCATACAAACCAATGAAATAAATAGGTTAATGGAGCAAATTAAGAATCTTAAAGATGCCAAAAATCTTGCATAGATTAATGCTAAGACTAAAGAGAAAAAGGCTAAAAGATTGAGTGAACAACTCAAGAAGTTGGAAACACAGTT
Organism: Pinus albicaulis; assembly: GCA_034641835.2. NCBI lineage: Eukaryota > Viridiplantae > Streptophyta > Pinopsida > Pinales > Pinaceae > Pinus > Pinus albicaulis. The sequence continues at coordinate 968,820,973 of CM076584.1, read as the reverse complement.
GAATTTGAAAGAACCCATGGCAAATATAAAAAACCAATTATGGTCCAATATCATTGAATCAGTCAATGATACTTGGCCACCTGTACAGGTGATTTATGAACAGAAGAATTTACTAAAAGCAACAAAAGTAGAAATATAGAAGACCAAAGAGGAACTAGGTACAAAACCTGAAGAAGCATTGGAAATTATCAAATTCCTCAATTCTAAAAATAAAGAAGAATTAGATGAAATTGGAATAACAAACATAAGAGAAACCATACTTGAGGTAACAAAAAGTAATTTCAATAAAGAACTTGATGAAATAATTGGAGGAAAAGTGCCAAAACATGGATATGGCAATCACAAGATTCATGGTAAAATTTGAGACTTTGAGGCAAAAGGGCCTTCCAAATCTTTTGGTAGTCAATGAAAAATTGATGAAACAAGAAGATTATAACAAAAAGATAACAAAATTTGCTAAAGAACAATTAAACAAATCAGATTACCAAGGAGTGCCAATAGGGAAAGTTTTGCACAAGAGTATTGAAAATATGTTTTACTTGCAGCATGAAGTAGAACACTTTTTTGTGATCAAACCAACAATTGCAAAATACACTAAAGCTGATGAAAACTTCAGAAAACTCATGAAGATAAAATTTTCAGAAGCTGAGTTCTGGGAGAAATTAACAGATTTGTTGTAAAATCAAATTGTAGTGAGAAAAGATCAAATAAAAGATAAAAAACAGAGTTGTTGTTTTTACTGCAACAGTAAACAGATTTTAACAGTAAAACAGTTTTTCAGCAGTCAAAGAGTATCATTTAAAAATGTGTATCTGATGAAAGATAAAGATCAAAACAGATTGAAGATCAAACTGCAAGCGTGAGGGACACCTCAGTTTTCCAGCTGTAGCCCTAATCCAAACAACAAGCTATTTAAATTCAATAAATAGGATAGCTATAAATTAGTTAGGCAGTTGTCACTATCTTCTTGCAAGAAGATATTTTATTTTCCAAGAAAAATTCCTAAGATTATTCTAGGATATTTTGTACTAGTTTTTGTATAAATACTTCATCATTCGAAGTATTGAGGGTGGAATAATTGCTGAACATTTCTGTAGTTGTAATATTTTGAACCTAAGGGTTTTTGTATCAAGTTCAAGTCAGTAGACTGGATCACAGGAAATAAAGCATCGTATTATAGGATTCATGTGTTGGGCCACCGCAGTGAAGTATTCCACTTGTAATTTTGTCAATTTTCTTATGCTTTTCATCCATTCATGAATGTGTGCTAAATTTTGATGTAAAATCAGGAATTGTTATTTCAGAATTTGTTAAAAGCACTTTGTTATTGACTGATTTTCATTTAAATGTTTTCTGCTAATATCTAGACTAGGGAACCCTTAATTGCTCCCTGATTTCGATTGACCTCTGCCTTTTAACTCCTTATCCGGATTAAAGAACCCTTAATTGCTCTTTATCCGGATTAAAACAATTTCACCATCAACCTCTGAAGATCTGAAGTGACTCTGATATCTTGCCCTGTGAAAATTTGGCTTTAGACCTTGATTTTGATCTGTCTGCTTGACACATTGACTCCATTTTCCCAATAGGTTACATATTTATAACTATCCATCTCAGTAAGTGATTTCCCCACCAAATCAAATCAAAGCCCCAAAACCAATTTTCCCTATATAACTAGCCTAAAATAAGATATAAAAACAAAGTTAAATCTTCTAGAGAGAGCCCTCTTTGAGCATTAGGAAGGCTAGAATCTAAAGCTTAAAAGTAGGTTTGTGGTTACCTCTGATATTATTTAAACTATAATAAAAAATCTCACAACTTTGAGAATTATTAGAGTGATAACAGGTTGTTTAATAACATGCTACTCAACTATAGGCTTTGTAATTCAATCCATCAAAACAGTCTACAAATACGAGTTAATTGTTGTGCTTCAGAGCAGGTATGATATGGTTATCCAGGGCCTAATAAGAATTTTTTTCTTATGTTCCAGTCACACGTGAAGCTTACTGGCAGGTAGGTGTATTGTGATATCTATGTTAGATACTAAATAAATACCATAAATAAGGTGATATCATACCTGTTCTATATAGCACATTTATCTTGCATTAATTCAAGTGCATTCACAGTAACATATGTATTAATATATGAAGAATAAGCATTTGAATTCCTTATAGTTGGTCAATCAACATGTGACAAAATGCTCTAGAATATTTTTCTAACTTATTTAGCTTCAGAATCTATTGTGTATCGAACAAATGGTAAAGCGTTGCTCGTAGTATTTTATAAAAACAGGATTTGTTCTTTAAGGGATTTCTTTTAGTGAAGGTTGTATGGCCATTGTGGATTCCATAATCTCTTTGCTCGTTGGTCCCTTAGTATGGTTTGATTTACAGTTTTTAGCATGTATATTGTTTATAGAATTATATTTTCAGATTTAAGATTTTTGTGATCTATAATGTAGATAAATGCTTTTCGGATTAATTACATAATGTTTATAAAATTTTAACAATGTAATTAATCCGAAAGACATTTATCTAAATTATATTTTCCTATAAATATGAGATAAAAAGCATTAAGATAGTATTTAGATGCATATATGAATTTCATCAACTCAATGGAAAATGATCATTGGCCTTTTAAGTAGGACTTGCAAAAATATTCTATGATTTTTATAAGTGTTAACATAAACTTTATTTCTAGCTCTGATGTGTTTGTTCAAATCCCAAAGTTTAACTTGATGGACATGATATTTTTCTTGATAAATGTAAACAATTGTTTCTGCGATCGAGGCTTTAGCCTTCTATTTAAAACATGAGGTTTTCGCTTTCTCTTAAAAAAAATTACTTGATACTTCAATTAATACTTATCCGTTGGAAAAGATAAATGAAGTAAAAATATTTAGACGCAAAACTTTCAAAGGTTTGGCAATTTCATTGGAAATCTTGCAATGAACATGCAACAGGCTTACAAAGAGAATTTATAAAATGTTTTATTCTCAAATTTGTTGAGGTCAGATAACCTTGAAATGGGCTGCCAAGAGAGAAGTTCAGTCAAAAATAGAGAATTTAAAACTGCTTTTTCTCAAATTTGTTGTGTTTCCAAGAGCCTGTCAAAAACAAAGAATTTAAAAAATATTTTTTTAAAACTAGTCGAGGACATATATCCTTGAAATGCGTTACCAAGAGTTCGAAAAAATTTTAGTTGAGAGAAAAGTTTAATTAAAAATATAAGTTTTATTTATCTCTTTAATAACTCAAATACCTCTAGAAAATAATTTCGCATGGAGTTCATCGCCTTTACTTCCTTAGTTATTGGATGAAGAGCAAGATCCCAATTTATAGTCAATAGTTATTGGATTAAGAGCAAGATCAAGATCCTAATAGTCAATTGGAAGGGACGTGCTGAGCTGTAGCCTTTTGTTAATTAATATTATTAATTGTCAATTGGGAATTGGGAGGGACTTCTGCGTTGTAGGCTTTTTTTTTTTTAATTAATATTATATTGATGTGTGATAAATGGAAAATTTTATTATTAATATTATATTGATGGAGATACTAAAACATCTATATTATTATTAGGATATTGATGTGTAATAATCAATGAAAAAATGTGTCTTATTGTGGGGGAGGTGTATTTTACAATTACAATTAAGTATGAGGGTGATGTGTGATTTTCTAGGTGTTTAATATGGAGTTGATAAATGTCTTTCTTAAAATAAACATAAAATATTCTCTAAATAGAAAAAAAATATGTACTATAATAAAATTCAAAATGAATATGCATGTCTAGTTTATTTTAATTAAAAACATTATATAACAACAATAGGTCCCACCTAACAATGGTCACTCACTTTTCTCTTGATGTTACTACCCAATGTGGTAAAACTGTTTCAAGCACTAAGGCCTAAATAAAATATTTAGATGTCAACATGACTTAATTGAATTGAGAGGCTCATTCTATGATGTGTAAGGGTGTCTGTAGTCATCAAAGTTGAAATTTTGCTAGTGCCAAAATAAAATTGAAATTGAAATTGGATCTAGCTCTACTCATGTTAGATCAATATTTAAGATAAATCTGTGTTGCTATAATTTCATATCAACTTTAAAAAGAGTAAAGTAATTAGAAGTACAAGAAAATATACTGAGTAAGATGTTTAAAGCTTATACTTTTCAAAAATATTTTGAAATGGATCTAAATAAACTATTTGAAGGTCTTTTCAAGTGGCATAGAAATAAATGGTGACAATATGCTTTGTTAAAACAGTCCTACTGTAAAAGTTAGTGGTTCAAAATTGGTGTAAAGGCTAGTGGTTCAAATTTTCATGGATGAAAATATAGACATGCTAAGGGTGTGGCTAGGGTATATGCAAGCCAGTCATGGCTACTCAAGGTATGCCAGGCATCTCAAGGCTCACATAACTTAGAAAAAATACTATTTAAAAATCTAGATTAGTTAATTTAAATTGATATCAACTTCTTGTATATCTATATCTAGAAAGAAAATATTAAAAGAAAATATTACAATTCTATATATACTAAAATATTCAATGTCAAAAAAAAATTAATTAAAAGTTAAAAAATAAAATAAGAAATATCAAACACTTCATAATATTAGAAATAATAAGATATATCTATAATGTTTTAAAAATCATTAAAAATTCATTTTAACAAGCATTATTAGCAAGCATTGAGAATATCAAATCTACAAAATTTGAAAATTTTACTACTCAAGTGATTTCATCAAATCCATGGTTAATATATATATATATATATATATATATATATATATATATATATATATATATATATATATATATATATATCATTTTTAGGACATGAGTAGATTTTGTATTGAAAATTCCCTTGGTTCCTTCCATATTTAGATTGTGTACCCTGCATAACTTAAACTTGCTATTGTGACAAATTTTTACAATATCTAAAAAAGAGCTAGAATGTAGAGTAAGATTCCAAAAAAAATTATCATACAAATTTATATTTTTTAATTGTTATATATATATATATATATATATATATTTTAGTTAAATTAAAATATTTTATTTTTTATTCATATTAAATTTTATTATTATTAGTATTTTTTAAAAGAAACCTATTAATTTGGTATTAACAACTAAATAAAATATATTTATTTATTTTAGTTATTTATAAAAATATATAAAATTATCACTTTATATAAATTTGCAAATATTTTATTTATTAGTTATTTATAAAAATATATAAAATTATCATTGTATTAAGAACTAAATAAAATTTATATATTTATTTTAGTTATTTATAAAAATATATATAATTATCAATTTATATAAATATGTAAATATTTTATTTATGAGGAGTGACAATTAGAAAATTAGTTTTAAACTGAGAAAAATATATATGTGAACTTATTTTTTATTTATTTTTTATTAACTAATACTTTTAAACTCAGCACGGAAATGAGCTCACTAGGAGAATCAAATACAAACCCGATTGCTTAAATCAATAGTTTATATGTGTTGTAAAAGAAACAAAGCTCGGGCAGTTGAAAATGATATGTTTTATATAAAATACAAAGCTCAGGCAGTCGATTAGTGGTTCTGATACAACTCACTGAATCAAACCAAATAAAATATAGATAATTTAAAATGTACATCCTTATCATCAATCAGACCGAATCAATTCTAATGACACATAAATTTTTGAAACCTATAAATCTGTGAAAATTTACCAGTTTCGGAAGAATAGAATTTATGGGATTAAATCCGTAATGGATAGACAAAGTCAGAACTATATCCCATACTGACAAACAGACCTTTCTTATCTCTTTTTTTATCTAACTAAAAGGGACAAGTTATTATATTGTTTACACTCCTGAACAACGGAAATAAAGGAAAGAACAGGCGCCAGTCAGGAAATCCTTCTTCGTAATAGGCACAGCCATGGCCGACCAGTATTAAATTGAAGGTCTCGTGGTATCTTCCACTCATCAACTTCTTGTGTGTTGTACTTTTGATTCCTTCCACCACCTTAGTTTACAAAATTAAATAGTTTAAAATGGTATGTCATTGTATATATAGATATTTTTTAATTGTTGTATACATATTCATGTATAATTTTAGAAAAGTGCTATGCAACCACCATGGATACTTACTCTATAAATATATTCTTCATAAATTGAGTTTGACATGAAGTAGTAATTTTATACCTACCTAAGTATCTATATAGCCATCGGTAAATTGCTGACTAACTATTAATTGTTTTGATCTTTTTCCATATATATCGCAGTTTAGCCAATGTTTTTTTAAGAACTTTGCATGTAAAATGAGCTAATTTTTATTTCCATGCTTTTCGATTGGAGAAAACTGTTTGAGTTTTTATTATAGACTTGATCTTTTAGAGGCATAATTTTTCAAGATAACCAAAGTTTTATAAAAGTTGTATCAGAATTCTTCGACATTTCTCTGCCAAAGTTTTATCAAAACTGCTTTTTTATTTGTCACAAAAAATTATTGCATATTCCAAAGTTTAGGGTTTTAAGCAAAGTATTGTATTTTAGGGTTTTCTCAATATGGCTGTTGGCATGTTCACCATTTTCCTTGGTTTTACCAAGCTACTGTCCTCACCAACATATTTCCCAACTTCTTCCATTTCTTTTCTATGAACCATTTCGAATTTCAGTGCTCTCGTGAGGAGTGGTCAACACTGTGTGGAGGGGGCAGCCTGGTAAAAAGGTAAAAACATTTTTCCCAAGTAAAATGAAACAAACAGCTTACATATCTGCTTCGCTCAGTTGTTTGAAGCACCATGAAGCAACACCACTCGATACGTTGTATCGAAGAAGGTTTATTAGCACAATACCTCGTTTGGAGAAAAATGCAGACTAGTGAGGTATTTCACGCTCTTGCTTACAATTTGAAATTAAAATCAGGAAAATATAACTGAAGGAATTTCTATCGAAATGGTTTGAAATTAAAATGTTGAATATATAAGTGAAGGAAAAATAGGTAAATAACGCTTTATTTTATTATTTCATGGAGGGCAATTCCTTTTTGCAGAAAAAAGAAGACAAATGAGGTATTTACTACTCTTGCTTGCAATTTGAAATTGTTTGAAATTAAAATCAGAAATATATAACTGAAGTAACTGCTATTGAAATTAAAATCTTGAATATACAAGTGAAGGAAAAATAAGTACGTAATACTCTCTTTTATTATCTCATGTAACAGAATTCGTGCTCTTTTAATACTTCCCGTCACGCACCATGATCAGGTACAATGTCTTCCTCTTGACCAGAAAGAAAAATAAATTTTCTGGACTGCTTTGTATTTCCACTACGTTTAGATTGGATAGCTAGTGTTCCATGAATACCTTACTTCTAAGACAATTTGTTTTATGTTTTCGTTATGGGGCTAATTTTGTTTGCACACTAAGAAAAAATACATTGCAAAGTTGTTGGGATATAAAGTTCTAAATCTAATCTAATGAACTGAAAGAAAAAATGAGTCGATAATTTGTTATTGCACCTCCGCTGAATACTGCTAAAAAATACCGATGTTCTCAAATCAGGAAGGAGGCCATGAACATTTGTTGTTTCCCAAGTTGTTTCCAATTAGAATAGTATGTGGGAACCAGAAAAATTAAAAAATAAATAAATAAATAAAATTATTGGGAGGGTATTTGGCATTGAACTGACCATTTGACAGAAAGTCAGGTTCGTGGACAAAACACCTGGGAGCAAAACGATTATGTAGTGCAAGAGCCTTATACAGAAATTATGAAATGATAAACGTGTTGGAGAGGTAGCAGTGGTTTTGGATGGTTTAGATGGCTCTTATTATCACACCAAGCATGCGTAAATTCAATGTGCTAGGAGAAATGTCAACATACAAGCAGAAATTCAATACCACAAATTCCAAGTGCAAGGAACATCAAATCACTACCCAGAAATTATTTCCAGCTAGAAAATTAGGGAAAGCTATCTAATTTGCTCCGTTTCTATAGTGTCACATTTTATATTGTCACACTTAACACAACATAAGCTTCAGATCACGGTTATGGATATAGACTGGATTCTGGTATGCATCACCCAATGGTTTTACATCTATTGCAGGGAAATGTGTCCCGTAGAAATTCAAAATATCTAATAGATGCAGTTAGCTACCTTTTAATTCAACTTAATAGCCTTTGGAAGCTGAAATTCTATGGCACGGAGCTTGCATCCTACTTCTCTAAGTCCACATCAATAACCTAGGCATCCGATTTCTTTTCTTGAAATCCTCGTTGCACATTTTCTAACAGTATTTGTAAGTTGTGAAGAAAGATGGAGGGCTTAAAAATGGACCATCCGCTTGAAGTGTGGAGAACCTTGTGCAGATTCTTTTTGTAAAAAGGAAGTCACCGCCGTTGTTTCAACGCAAGAAGTTTAGCAAAGCATACCAGCTGCAATGGTCTGGATAATTCATCGTTCTTAATCTGTTGAATTTATACCTAACCAGCAGGAATATCCCTAGCTATCCATCCATCTTCCACACAACAAATCTATCAATCCTCCCAGCAACAAAGCTATCAGTGGAAATTTCGTGGATTTTCAGTTGAAGAGTTCAGGGGCTACAAATCCAATTTTATAATTGATAAAGTAAGGTTATAATAACCACCACGTAGACACTCCTCCGCAAGGTATAATTAATAAGGTGATAGGGTGATGTTTATAATAATATAAATACAATATTGAGTTTCTATTTCCGCTATACTCAATATTGAGTTTCTATTTCTAGCTGAATTGATTAAATGTTTAGCAGTCCGATAGTTTGAACAATTTCCAGAGATGCAAACACAACGCATAAAAAGAGAGTGAAATACAGAAGATGAAGCTCAGTGGTATCAGTTCAATACCATTTGACTATTAATTTAAAGCACAAATCATGTTGTGGGAAGGTTAGGGTTGTGTAGAGGTTATACTGCACAAGTTTAGTGTCGGTTAGGTTATTAGTTGTTATTCTTATTTGTGGTTGAATTGTCTTTCTCCTTGATCAGGTATTTAAACAGGTATTTAAAGAAAAGATTTCATGAAATTTATTTTCGAATGAGAAAAATTCAAACTATAAGCCAAAACATTTCATGTTCGGTTATTATTTGTTATTGTTGAATTGTCTCTCTCTAGGAAAACTCAAAGATATTGTTTAATTTTGGCAACAATTATGATGGGATAACGAAATAAGAGTATATTTTTTGGGGGAGAAAAAATAATATTACGAAAATGACAAAATCCATCCAATTCGTGGACAATTTTAAAAAGCAAAAACAACGTTTAAAGGTTAGCAGTTACTCAATACATTGTTGTCACCTTTCCACATTTGAATGTATATGCTTCTAAAAATTATAGGGGCGAGGGTTACATTTTGTTGTATTCAGTCACAAGTTTTGCTACTACTCATTTAAAAGAGAGAGCATGCCAGTGGTTAAAAGTAGATTCAATGCATGTTACAATCATACCTTTATATTCAATGCCACTTATAAATGCACTGCCTAGCAGGGATTACTTCCTCTGCAGCTTAACATCAACCATCAAATCATATTTTTTTTAGAAAAAATAAGCAGTCTTGGTGTAAGTAAGAATAACATTTTCTTTCTCAGTTACCTCATGGCTTTTCCTTTCACTAACTTTATGTGTAATTCATGTTTTTTATAAAGATAATAATAATTAATTTTCACTTATGGGTACTGAGTATGATATTAATAGTTTAATTCACACTCCTATGACCAGTCTTAGAAAGCATCAACAATAAATTATTCGAGTGAAAATCGATTAAAATTAAGTAGTTTTGAACTAACCATGACACCTAGCAGAAAATGGAATTAAATGTGATGATAATATCTCAACATCCCCTCCTAATATCAACGGTTACATGTGGTGTCACTTACAATGCCTAATTGTTCTCTTTGAAATTCAAATACATTTTTGCATAATGGCTTTGTGAAAATGTATGCTAGTTGATATTTGGAACCATAAAAAACAAGTAATATGTCTCCATTGATAAGCTCACGGATGAAATGAAAACATGTGTCAATTTGTTTGCTCTTTTTGTGGAAGACATGATTTTTTTATAAAGAAATTGTAGAATTGTTATCACAGTAAATAGGATTTGGATCTTTTTGAACATTTCAGAGATCTTTAAATAATCTTCTTAGCCACACTACTAGACAAGCTTTTAAATTTGCAGCTACATACTCTGCGTCTGTAGAAGATATTGAAACAATTCATTGTTTCGTGGTTGCCCATCAGATCAGATTGGTTCCAAGATGAAAAACATGCCCTAAGGTGATTTTGTGATCATCTAAATTGTATTCATAATCATTGTTTGTATAACTTGAAAGTGAAATTTTTTTAGAATGTGTATAAAACAAACCGTAGTTTCGGGTCCCTGCAATATATCTTAAGATCCTTTTTTCAACATTCCAATTCGAAATAGTAGGTCACTACGTAAACCTAGAGAAAAAACTAACAACAAACATGATATCAGGTCTTATTGCAGTGAGATACAACAAACTACCAATTAGACTTTTATACAATGTGGGATCAAATAGTGGTGTGACATCTTCTTTGCTCAGCTTGGTGCCTTGAGCAACTGGAGTATCCGCTAGTTTTCAATTGGTCATTCTGAACTTTTGGATGATGTGAGTGGCATATTTTTGTTGACCAACAAGAATTCCATTAGCATATCGTTGAATTTCAATGTCTACGAAGCATTTCACGACCCCTAGACCAGTCATATCAAACTATGTTTGCATTATTGATTTGAAGTGTTCTAACATCATATTTATTGTATAAATAAGATCATATGCGTAGAAACATACAATAATGAATTTAACTTCATAAGTTTTGGTATACAAAGTTGGCTCGTGGTTTCTTCTACAAAAATCACTTTTGATGAGACAGGTGTCGATGCGACTGTACCAAGTTATTGGAGCTTGTTTCAAGCCATACAAGTCTTTCTTAATTTTGTATGCCTTATGCTCCTATCCTAGAACATCAAAACAAGGAGGTTGCTCTACATAAAATTATTCTTGCAATATACCATTTTAGAAAGCATATTTTACATCAAGTTGATAGACCTTCCTTTTGTGTTGAGTTGGTGTGGATAAAATAGTTCTGACGGTGTCTAACCTTGCTACTAGAGCAAAGGTTTCACCATATTTTACACCAAACTATTATCAGAATCCTTTGGCAACCAACCTTGCCCTATGTTTCTCAATTTATCCTTTTTAATTTGGCTTGGTCTTATATACCCATTTTACGCCAATTTTGGTTTTGTCTCTTGTGAGATCAACTAATTCCCAAGTCTGTTTCTTCTTTATGGAAACAATTTCTTGGTTCATTGCATCAACCTAATGTTTTTCTTTAACTGCTACTTCAAAATAGGTTGTTGATATGAAATAAATACAATCATATTTTGTTGATCAAACTCATATCGTGCTCATATATTTCTTTGATGCTTCTTGTTTTCTCATTTTATTATGACGATATTTCCAATCACTAGTGGATTCACTACTTAAAGATGTATCATTGTCATAGTTGTATGGCTCTTCTTGAACCTGCAATATTAGTAGTTGTGGTGGATAAAAAGGTTGATTTAAAGCTTAATCAATATAATCATACCAATATTTATTTTCAAAAAATTTAGCATTTATGCTTAAAACAAACTTCTAGGCAACTAGATTGTAAAGTCTATAGGTCTTTGATTGTTCACTATAGCCTATGAAAATACATCTTTCACTCCTATCATCAAGCTTCTTTCTTATCTGATTAGGAACATGTGCAAAGGCTACTGATCCAAAAATTATAAAATGTGATACATTCACCTTCTTACTATCCCATGCTTCTTGAGGTACTGCATCTTGGAGACTGATTGTTGGAGATCTGTTGAGAACATACACTATTGTCAAAACTTCTTCAACTCAATAGCCATTTGATAAATTTTTCTCATCAAGCATACATTTGGCCATGTTCATGATTCAAAAATTTTTCCTTTCTGCTACTCCATTATGCGATGGAGTATATCTTGTTGTGTTCTGCATGATTATTCTTTGTTGTTAAAAAAAAAAATTTGAAGTCATTGGAACTGTATTCTCCTCCTATGTATGACCTGAGGACTTTTAAAGGCTTTCCACTCTACTTTTCTTCTTCTTCTTATTTGAATTCTTTGAATCTTGAGAATGTATTTGATTTATTTTTTTGAAAATAAACCCATATATTCCTCCTACAATCATCGATGAAGGTTAGAAAAAAAATATTACAACCAATGGAGTGTGTCTTCATTGGGCCACATAAATATGTATGGAATATCTCTAAAGGCTCTTTTTCTCTAGAGGAAGATGTGGGAAATCTATTTCTTTTATGCTTTGCTAGAATACATATTTCACAATTACAATATTTTTAGTTCAAAATAGGGAGATCAATGACTATAGAATGTTTATGAAGCAGATTTATACTCTTTAGTGGAATATGTCCATACCTAGAATTCCATATCTGAGATTCATCTATTCTTGATACATTGTGTGCAAAAGACTTTGAAATATTTCATTTTCTAAGAGTTAAAGGAAACATCCTATTCTTGTTTTTTTCAACCTTCGTTATGAGTCTTCTATTGAGAGGTTTGTCATAGATATAACATGTATTCCCTTAGAATGTTATATCATAACCATGTTCCATCAATTGACCAACACTAATGAGATTATGCTTCAGATGTGGAACATAATAAATATCAGGTATGTATCTGTGTTGATTATGTTAGTAACAACATGGGAAATAACTTTCCCTTCAGATTTAATACAAGAATTATCTCCAAGAGTAATTTTTGATGCTATGGAAGCATCAAGATAAGAAATAAAAATTTTGTTACTTATCATATGATTTTTTGATGAAGAGCGAAACCCACTATTAGGAGGTTCACCTTTCATTTTTCGAAATGAATCTGCAACCTCAAAACTGTAACAAATGTAGAAGCTATTATTTTCTAATGGTTATTAAAAACCAAACAATCAGCCCAGAAATTGAATTTGTATGCGAAAGCATCACTTTTTAATCAATGAAAAAAACCTATGATAAGAACCCATTTCATTGCATATTCAAATTAGCATTTGAATAATGCAATAACCCAAAGAAATAAAATTTTCCCTCAATTTATTTGAATGCATATATCTCTCAACATTCACAGTGTAACATGTATTGAGCTACACGGATATTTCATTCATTCTAAGGTTCGACTTCGACTAAAACCAAGATATGGTGGCACACATGTTCGAACCATGTTACCATTCAACCTTTGGTTAAATCCAACTATCAACATAGTAAATAACGTTAATCTTCCTCTCGGCCCCACATATTCAATCTCACTTATTTAATAACCACCTTATCAAATGAACACTGCGACACATTACATTAATCTCCGTGCAAGTTACCATGTGAATGTCATCAAATCTTATTCAGATCTGATCGAACCACCATCGCATTACCTTACAACTCAACCTTTATCACTTCTATAGCACGCGACATAAGTGGTTTTATGGACATGACGTGTTCATAAATTATTGGATTGAGTTGCTAAGTGAAAAACCCACCTTCATGCCAAACGCCACGCGATACCGTTGGTCTTCTCCTTCAAAACCTCTCAACTTGAAAACATCTTAACTTCGATCACGTTCAAGATGGATTCACCAGACTTGCTTGGATCTCGATTCTCTACATCAATGATATGACTGCAACCCGATTTTGATTAAGAACAGATTGACTCTCGTGCGTTTTTTATCCGGATTTATGCAGGAACGCAACAAAATAAACATATAACCATAAATACAGAGATGCAGCGGAAATAACACTTCATTTCATTAATATCAAAGAACTGAAATTTGCTTATAAACAAAATGGAAATAAAACTAGCTAGGGCGCTGGTAGCTATCTCTGAGAAGAGATGTGGCGGATACAGGCCTTTTAACTGAGTTACAATGAGGCTCGAGGGCCTATTTATGATTGAGAAACAATGGAGAACCCTAAACATCCAAAAACCTAACCCTAGGAGATGAAGCGCCAAAACTATGGGCCCCATTTGGGTAAATTGGTGTTTCAACTTCCCAGGGACGTAACTTTGGCATACTATCTCCGTTTGATGCATATGATACATCATTAGAAATCTCTATCCAAGGACTACAACTTTCGCCACAAATATCATTCCGTAACGGAATGATATTCATTGGAGGCGCGATGCCCAAAAAACGTTATTTAGGGCCTCAAAACGGCTCCGAAAGTTCAGGACCCGAAAAACTGCTAAAAATAGTAAGTTATGCTGAAAATGAAAAACTGAAAGAGACAATGGTAGGGGCCCAAGTGGAATAGGCGGGTGGCCACCAATATCCACCTGGATCATTCCTCCCCCCTTAGGAAGCAATGGTCCCCATTGCGTTAAGTTCCTCCATGAGATGAGGAAATTTCTGCCCGAACGGTCACGGTGAACCACTTTCTTGGGTGGGGGTTGGCAGAAACTTTGACAACTTTGATACGATTGGATCTTACGTTGGCGAGTGTTCGATTTGCATGTCCATGATACAATCTGTGGTGGCTTGTTCCATGCAGTCTGGGTTTAACTCTGTTGGTGTGAGTTGTTCTGCAATGTCCGAGGTGTCCAGTAGAGGTGGGAAGTAAGGACGAAGGCGATCCGTGCAAACCAATGAATGGTGGAATACTGAGCTCGAAGGCATTGTTCCCTACAGCCTTGGTGACGGTGTACGGCTCGTATCGGAGCGGGCGAAGCTTGCGGTGGGGTCCAGTGAGGCGCTTCTTCTGCAAATGTAGCCATACTTTGTCGCCCACCTGGAAGTTGTGTGTCTCCCAGTGTTGATCATGGCGTTGCTTGTACTTCGCATTGGCTTTGTCCAATATATCATGAACCTGTTGGCAGATGTGTTGAATGCGCTCGATGAATCTACTTGCTTTGTCAGAATTCGGGCCCAGACATAATTTTAGATTCGACTGGCTTGTTGCAAATGGCATGGCTACATCAATGGAACATAATGGCTGGAATCCCAAGCCCACCTAAAAGGGGCTATGGCCAATTGAGCTGTGGAGAGCCTGGTTATAACTATGTTGTACATAGGGGAGGCTCGCATCCCATGTGTGTGGATGCTTTGAATTGTACATGCGCAGAATGTGTACAATCATTACGGTAGCGACCTACTGTTGTCTGGCCATACGTTTGGGGATGAAAGTTGTGGACTTGGTGAGCTTTGTGTGCTGTTGACCGGAAGGCTGGGCAAAATTTTGAGGAACACCTTTATCTCTTTGCGATGTGATGTTGTGGGATCCCAAAGTGCACCCTCGTTCAAAGAAGAGTTTAGCGGTGGCTTCTCTTGGTGATATTCTTCTAACGGAGCCGCCATAATGGCCATCTTCGAGAATCTGTCAACGACCACGAAAACACAGTCATTTCCATTCTTAGTAGAAGGCAGGCCCAACATGTAATCCATGGAGATGGATTCCCAAGGTCAACTAGGGGTAGGTAGTGGAGTATATAGGCCTTGCTTCTTGATGGTCGGTTTAGCAATGGTACAAGCAGTGCAGGATCTGATGTGCTTCTTGACATCCTTTCAAAGGTTCGGACAATAGAAATACTTCTGTAGTATTGCTACTATTTTCTCGACCCCGAAATGCCCATCGACTCGACTGTAGTGTGCTTCCCATATCATCTTGGCACGCTCGCTTGAAGGAACACAAAGGTGTCCCAAGTGACATAAAAGTGCATCTTAGAGGTGAAAATTTGGAACTTGTGTACCCCAAAGAGTGCCTTGTAAGTGTGGCCAGGTGCCGGGTCCTCCCTCGGTATCTGTAACATTTCCCAAAGTAACAATAACGACACGAGGTCGGAGACTCATGCCAGCCTGGCCTTTATTATGGTTGTCATAATAATACATTAGAAACATCAATAGGAGCAACGTCACATAATACCTCATCAGTGAAGGGCTTGATGCTATAGGGAAGGCGGCACTGCTGGCTGACGCGGAGATCTCGTCCTTGGTGAAGCCACCCGATGGTGTATGGATGTGGGTGAGCTGTGGTCGGCAAGCCCAACCGCTTCACAGCGTCTACTGAAATGAGGTTCTTTTGGCTCCCATTGTAAAAAATGAACCATACTAGGGAGCCCTTTACCCACATGTGGGAGTGAAAGAGATGTTCCTCCTCCTATGGATCTTCCAATTCCTCCTTTTGGATCTTCGTAGTGGCAACAGTGGCATTGAGCTCCACATCAATAATCTGTTTCCTTTTACCATTCCCCTTGTCAGGTTTTGATTCAGAGTCGAAGCACGCATCTGACTCAGAAGCCCTCATCTTTGCCACCAGCGACTGCTTGGCCCAACACTCACTTGTGTTGTGAGTGGAGCTCTTATGGAACTCACACCACTTTCCCATGTCCTTCTTTGGCTTTGCGGTCTTTGTTCTTTTCTTATGGCTTTGACGGAGTTGTCTTTAGCCGCCATGCCTCGACTCTGTATGTTTGATGTATTTTGGAAACTGCTTTCCTTGCTTTTGCTTCGCAGATCCAAAGTCTCGCTTCTTCTGTTTGAATTTCTGCTCAATCTTGGCCGCATACCGGTATGCCGTACCAAGCGAGGAGATGTCGAGGAACTTCATTTCCTCCTGAATGTATGCAATGCGAGGCAATTTGCGATACTTTAGCACCAAATGTTTCTCTAAATTGAAGATACTGCAACTTTGTGTGCAGGGTATGGAACAAATTCGTCGGCTCATGCACATCTTGATCCCTTTGTTGTCGCAGCGTGGTCCATTGTATGTACTTGTCCTCATAGGTCCCCACGGGATAGTACTGTTCCTTGACGGCATCTCGGAAAGAATTCCAGAAGTTGGTGGTATGGCCGAGAACGAGAGAGGTTTTGTCGAGGTCCTTGTTCTCTGATGGGTTCCCCTGAATCCTTAACATGAAGGTAGCTTTGAGGAGATGAAGGTAGCTTTGAGAGTGCAAAATTGTGAGAGTGCAAAATAATCTTCTCCCGTACGAAAAGTCATGAATGGAGAAATATCCTTCTAATAGATTCAACCATCTATCTACGGCATCTGCGTCTATTTGACCCTCAAATATGGGAATGTCAAAATTTACTTGTACCTTAAAAGGAGTCGCACCTCCAGAGTGGCTCACGGATCTTGGGTCTGCATGGAGTGGGCGCCGTTGAAGAGATCGAGAGCAAAGTTATCCATCATCGTATTATTTTGTTTTTTGAGGGACTCCTCGAGCAATATTTTGATAGGATCTCCTGCTCCCTCATCTTTCTTTTCGTCCCCCATGATAATTAGAAGTTTCTTGAGGGTAGTCTGAGTTCACACAGATCAAACCTAGCTCGCCATAGGCCTCGTGGGGATGTACAAAGGATAAGCAGACCGCTCGGTACTGTAATCAGGTTATCCAAGATACAGCAGAGAATAAACATAACCATATCTATGGAGATACGTGGGAAATAACATTTCATTTCATTAATATCAAAGAACTGAAATTTGCTTACAGACGGAATGGAAATAAAACTAGCTAGGGCGCTGGTAGCTATCTCTGAGAAGAGATGTGGCGGCTACAGGCCTCTGAACTGAGTTACAATGAGGCTCGAGGGCCTATTTATTATTGAGAAACAATGGAGAACCCTAAACATCCAAAAAACCTAACCCTAGGAGATGAAGCGCCAAAACTATGGGCCCCGTTTGGGTAAATTGGTGTTTCAACTTCCCAGGGACGTAACTTTGGCATACTATCTCCGTTTGACGCATATGATACATCATTAGAAAGCTCTATCCGAGGAATACAAATTTCGCCATGAATATCATTCCGAAATGGAATGATATTCGCTGGAGGTGCGATGCCCAAAAAACGTCATTTAGGGCCTCAAAACGGCTCCGAAAGTTCAGGACCCAAAAAACTGCTAAAAATAGTAAGTTATGCTGAAAATGAAAAACTGATAGAGACAATGGTGGGGGCCCAAGTGGAATAGGCGGGTGGCCACCAATATCCACCTGGATCAGTTTTGGTGGAACGTTGTTCTGAGCATAAGACTCACCGATTTCCTGTATGGTGATCTCGATACACTTGGTCGATATCAATTAATATAATCGACACCCCTCTTGATTCACTCAGAAATAATCCTGACGCAGATTATATCAAGAACAACTAGATTCCCAAAATACCAGAGCCTTATACATAGGGTTAACTCTATACACAAGAACCGTGGATTCAAATGCGTTCGGGGAACATAATTTCCTCCACTCATAACATCATATAAACATTAGATTGCCATCAATCCTGTAAGGATCGATTGCCAATAAATCACTGAAATTATGAAATAATAAACCACGCTAAGCACACAGAAATTCTACATAACCAACATTTCTATTATATACAAACATTGCAGAGATTCTAAGGCATTTCAGCCTCAGTGCAAATCCACCCGGGATCACATTGTACTCACACTCTCCCTTCACACATTATAGGCTCGTTGTTTTATAGATATTACAAAAGATCATGAATCAGTTGAGATTCACAAATCTCTCCCCGAACTTCCTCAAACAAACTCTTAGTCTTCTACTCGCACACATGGCAGATCATCTCACTCAATCAGTTACAGAAATTCAGTATTGGTTTTAACAAAATTTGCCCCAATTTTGTGTGACTGTTCGCGTACCCGCCTTTTCAGCTTCAGATTCGAACTTAATTCAAACCTGTTCGGATGCCCCTGCATCATTTTTGCAGCCACTGTCCAACAATCAAATATCATTGCTATGAGTGTCTTGAGAAAGATGGAAAGAAAGAAACCTTGTCTCAGAGGATTATCCTTAATTGTTGGAGGGATGAACATTGCCTCTTTGTTGATCCAAATATTTCTTTTTTCATTCATGTTCATAATGCCCAAATATTTTGCAGTAATAACATTAAACATTTTATTTTTTCAAGGTTTCCATTTCTCTACTCAGGGTGATGTTCTAATCTACCTCTGCCTTGCTTGTTGCCACCTCTATATCCTCTTCCTTTCTCTCTCCCAAGAGAGAGTTTTGATTTGAAAGCTTGTCCCATGGAATCTTCTGCCAAGTTGAGTTTTGTTTCATGTGCTAGAAGTGATCCAATCAACTGTTCTACTAAGAAAGTTATAAAATATTTGGATTCCAGAATGGTTGTTACAAACATGTCATATTTTTTAGGCGGGCTTCGAAGGAATTTTTCAACAATATTCTGATCTATAATGGTTTCACCGACGAGTTTGATCTGATTGACTATTCCCATGACTCTATTCATGAATTGGTCCACATTATCCATACCATTCATCTTTAGGGTTTCAAACTAAGCTCTCAATTTCTGCAGTTTAACAATCTTCACTATATCATTACCTTCATACACAACTTTTAAAATATCCCAAACTTCTTTTTTTGTTGATGTGTATGTTATCTTGTCGAAGATAAAGTCATCGACTAAGTTTGTATCCAACATTTGGCTCTGTGATATTTCTTTATTAGTTTTGTTGTGCCATTCCTCTGATTATTGTTCATGGCTGCTAATTGTTCTTGGGTCAGCTCTACATAACCATTCAGCAAGGTATCCCAACATTCTTGTACCTGCAAAAGAATCTTCATTCTTAAAGACCAAAACTCATAATTGTTTCCAAGAAAAGTTAGAGTTTGTGACAAAGCACTAGAGAAAGCCATTTTCAAATGTGGACATGCACACCCTCCTTTTGTTACAATCTTCTTTTTAAGACTTAACAAATCTCTTATTTTAAAAAAAAATTAAGCGCCATTTTTTTTATAACAATTTCATTTTTTTTTTTACTTTGAAAAAAACATAAACCCTTTATTTTAATCAACTCTTCCACATTTCAAATGAAACTCTCTTTTTTTAAATGTATTTTTTTTTTAAATAACTCTCCAATACATGAGAAATAAATTTTGAATTTTTTAATTCATGAAATAAAAAAAATGAACGTTTAATAAATCGTGGAGGTTTCCTTCCACTTTAGTTTGACCTTCCTTTTACTTCATGGGTCTCCTAATTAAAAACTTCACTTTTCATATAAAAGGAGTGTTTAGTGAAATTAATAAAAAAGGAAAACTATTTACAACACCTCTTGCTTTTTTTTTAATTTGACTTTCGTGTTTGAGCTCCTCTTGAGAGAGGTTGTTCGAGTAAAATTGTGCACTATTACAACTCACTGGGTGAGTTAATCCAAAAAATTTTACATTTTGGTAAGTTTTCGACATTTTGCACACTTTTTTTTTTGGTGCAAAATTCATTCAGAGGGCTCTCTTCATAGGTGCGAAAGTGACACACTTTTTTTTCTTCACATGTGTGAAATTCAAGTTGTTTTTGTCCTTTCCCCTTGGTTTCTCAATTATGAATTTTGACAACACACTACTCTCTCTAGTTTTTTATGCGATCTGGCTTTGTTACTATAACAAAAAATGAAAAGAAACATAAAGAACATGGATTTCTCTTCTCAATATTCAAAATAGTTAAATAAATTACATAGAAAAAAACAACAATAAATGATTAGAGTAAAAATTTGACTAAATTAAAATAAATCTTAAGTCACTATGACATTTAGAGGGACTAACATTGTAAAATAGACGGACATCGATGGGCGACCCCTTTTTCCACTTCTACTGTACTTGTCGTGCTTTGCCTGCCAAGGCGAAGAAGGGGAAGTGAGAGAAATTCCATTCCAAATCCAAGTCCAGAGATGGCAAGAAGCGGGACATGTCCATGGTGAAGTGTTTTCACTGTCATGAGCATGGGCATTATGCTACTAACTGTCCACAAAAGAGGAAGAAAAATAAGATTGGAGGATCTATTGCTGGTGAGGCTTTGGCCTCGCAATTTGAGCTTGAATTCTCATTGATCGCATGCATGGTGTCAAGTGCATTGGGATCTGTGTGGTATTTGGATAGTGGCGCTTCCTTTCACATGACGAGAGATAAGGAACTTTTCAATAGCTTGGAGGAGAAGGATCTCCAGATGCATATTGAAATGGGTGATGACGGATGGTACAGTGCTATGGGGATTGGTACCATTACCTTCTAGAGGCAGTCAGGTAAACTCTTTCAATTAAAATATGTAATGCATGTACCACGTTTGAAGAAGAATTTAGTCTCAGTTGCAATGTTGGAGGATAGAGGCTATGATGGTGTTTTTAGTGAAGGAAAATCTTTCCTGCAACACAAAACAACAGGACAAGCCAAGAAGATAGGGATTCGAGTTAAGAATCTCTACAAGCTGGATGTAGATGGTTGCACAGCATTGATGGGCAAGGCAGACAAAGTGGCGAGTCGAGATGAGGGTGAATTACGGCATAGGAGATTGGGCCATCTTCACCATGGAGCCTTGAAAGTCATGCAACATATTTCTACTGGTCTTCCCAAGTGTACACTTGTGCAGTCAGACACATGCAAGGGATGTACTATGGGAAAATATGTAAAGGCCATCTTTCATGAGAAGGAGAACCGAGCTTTGGGGATCCTTGAGAGAGTTCACACAGACATGTGTGGACCATTATTTGTTTCTTCGACAACAAAACATAAGTACTATGTGATATTTGTTGATGAATTTTATCATAAGTGTTGGATCTTCTTCATGCAGAAGAAAGATTGAACATTCCCAAAGTTTCTTGAGTTTAAGGCACTGGTGGAGAAAGAGTCGAGGAAGCAAGTGAAGGATCTTAGGAGTGATAATGGTGGAGAATACAACTCTAACGAATTCAAGAACTTCTGTAGCAAGAACGAATTACAAGAGAACCGATTGCGCTTCATAACCCACAACAGAATGTGGTCGTTGAAAGAAAGAACAGAATGATTGTGGGTGTAGCAAGAGCAATGTTGCATGATCAAGGCCTATCGATGCATCTGTGGGTGAAATCATGCAACACTGCGGTATTTGTGTAGAACCGTTGTCCTCATAGGATACTTGGCATGAGTGCACCTAAAGAGGATTTCACTAGTAAGAAACTTGATGTTTTACACTTTAAGATTTTTGGCTCATCTGTTTATGTGCATTTGACCAAGGACATTAAGAAGAATTTGGAACCGACAACTAAGATCGGGTTTTTTTTTGGGTACACTGAAACACCCCACGACTATCGAGTGCATTTTCCAAACAACATAATGACTATTGTGTGATGGGATATAAAATTTGATGAGGAGAAATCCATGTGGTTGTCCCTTGAGAGGGATTTGTACTTGCATGTAGAGGAGGAACTATTGGTTCCCGAGGATGAGCCTCAATATGTGGAGCAGCCAGATGTGGAAGATCATGGAGTGGTGGAAAACACTCATGCAAAGTCACCATCAGAAATGTCAGAAGGCACACCACGGAAGCTAATAGATTGAGACTTGATGTTGCAGAGAATGTAGGCGCCCCTACTTCATAACGCAGACAAAGACAACCTCCAGACAGATTTACCAGATACATGGCTCCTATGAGAAAATGTATTGTGACTGAACCATCTTCCTTTCAGGAGTTAGTGTAGCAACCAACTTGGGTTGATGCAATGGTGGAGGAGTATGAATCCATTGTCAATAAAATTGCATGGGAGATTGTCGCAATACCAGTCTATAAATCAATGGTTGGATCGAGATGGATCTACAAGGTAAAGCAAGATGCTGATGGGAGTGTGGAGAAACACAAGGCCAAATTTGTGGCCAAGGGATTCTCACAGATTGAGGGGATCTATTATGATGAGAATTTTGCACTTGTTGCAAAGTACTCTTCCATTATATCCATACTTTCACTCTCAGCGCAGCTGGGCTGACACATTCATGAGATGGATGTGAAGACTATGTTTCTCAATGGGATCATTAAGGAAGAAGAGTACATAAAGAAGCCTGAAGGTTTCGATATATTAAACAATGACTCGCATGTGTGTCAACTCAAGAGAGCATTGTATGGGCTGAAGCAAGCACCTTGTGCTTGGTACACTCGGATAGACAGTTATTTCACTGGACAAGACTTCACCAAAAGTGAAGTTGATGCAAACCTGTACCAGATTTTGGTTGAGGGTAATTTATTGATTATTGTTCTTTATGTTGATGATCTAATTTTGACTTGTGATGAGCAATTGATACACTCATGCAAGGATGATCTTGCAAGGGAGTTAGAAATGAAGGACATGGGACTCCTTCATCATTTCCTTGGCCTGGAAATATGGCGGCAAGATGGTGAAATTTTTGTGTCTCAAGGCAAGTATGCCAAAGAGATACTGGGTAAGTTTCACATGGAGAGCTGCAAACCCATGGATACTAATCTTTCAAGAAATTGGAGGAAAGAGGATGCTACTTCTTGAGAGGTAGTGGCTGCTACTATCTATGGGTAGTTAGTTGGTTCATTGATTTATCTAGTGAACAACACACCAGATATTTTCTACGCAGTTATCCAATTGATTCAAGTTATGGGTAAGCCTAGCAAGCTCTTTTGAAAGGCAGGGAATCATGTCTTGAGATACCTGAGGGGCACATCAGATTATGGTCTATGGTATAGACGGATAGAGGGAGTGAAGCTTCAAGGACTCACGGATGCATATTGGGCAGGCAGTCCATCAGGAAGAAAGATCACATCAGGAGGGATATTCAGCATAGGATCGACAACAGTTTCTTGCTACACTAGGAAGTAGCAATATGTGGCACTCAGTTCAGCGGAAGTAGAGTACATGACAGCAAGTTAAGTTGCATGTGAGGCTATCTGGATGAGAAAGATCCTAGTTGTTTTGTTTGGTTCTGAGATGGATCTAACAGTGATACATTGTGATAATGAGAGTTGCATTAAGCTCTCGATTAATCATGTGTTTCATGATAGGTCAAAGAACATAGATATCTGGTACCATCATATCAGATATTGTGTGCAGAGGAGAATAATGTTGCTTCAGTACATTCCCATGAGAGATCAGGATGTAGATATTCTGATGAAGGCACTCACCAAGATCAAATTTGAATACCATAAAGGTAGGATCTACTTAAAGGATAATCACTTTATTGTTGAGAGGGAGTGTTGAGATTCAACAAGAAATTTCAGCACCCACACCTAGTGTGGGACCAGGAGGTCCAAGCAGCACCTACACTAGGGTGGGACCACAGGGCTAAATTTGGTGCATGTCTATTTTAGTTATCCCTTAATTAAGATTGACAATAAAATGTAATCCAGTCTCAAAATAACTTTTAATAGTTAATTGAGTGTGATAAACTCAGTTAGCTCATGAATTTCGAGTTAGAGGTAGTTGGTGAGGCATGCAGAGTAATTCTAGTTGTAATAGAGTTCGAAGTGTAGTGGTGCATTAGTTAATGCAGGTTGTAATCAATTTAACTCAGTTAAGTGAGTTAAACTCAGTTGTGTTAGTTGTAACTCTTAGATTCACTAGTGAGAGATCAATTCAATTAAATATTAATTAATTCACAATGAGTGATCTCATATGCAACTAAGGATTTACAATTATTAGTTGCACGCATGTCCGATTCAGTGGAGACCCAGTTGAGATCTAGGTGAAATGGAAGTTGACTATCAGTTGTAGGATTATTGGGTTGAACCCATGCAACCAAACACCCATTGGAATTCCCATGATACTTGCACAGTCAAGGAAGGTCAAAATTCCTAAATAATAGGGTTTGCATTCATCAAGGATTGCGCAAACAAGGCAGGTTGTCTGGAGGCATTAAATTGGCTAACTATTGGTCAGTTTTATTTGTGACATTGTGAGACAATTAGCTGAGTACAGGAGGGCTCTTGTGAGAAGATTTGTATGTAATTTTTCATGATTCCATGTTGAATATACAATAGAAAATAGTGGGGTTTGAGCAGTAATCTTTCCCCGAGAGATTATCTATGTTGTGGCTTGATTGATTCTTCTTTGATTCATGTGATTGGCGATTGTGTTTTTAATTCCGCAATTGATTTGTATAAGTGATTCAGTATTTAACTTTAGTACATTGTTAGATCGGATTGAATCCATAATATACATGCTTGTTATATAATTTCTACAGGGTGATGTTCTCATCTACCTCTGCCTTGCTTGTTCCCACCTCTATATCCTGTTGCTTTTCCTTTCCCAAGAGAGAGTTGTTCTTTGAAAGCTTGTTACATGGAATATTTTTCCAATTTGAGTCTTGTTTCATGTGCTAGAAGTGATCCAATCAACTCTTCTACTGAGAAAATTGTAAAATCTTTGGATTCCATAATGGTTGTTACAATCATGTCATATTTTTTAGGCAGGCTTCGAAGGAATTTTTCAACAATATTCTGATCTATAATGGTTTCACAAATGAGTTTGATTTGATTGTATATTCCCATGACTCTATTCATGAATTGGTCCACATTCTCCGTGTCAGCCATATTTATGGTTTAAAACTAAGCTCTCAATGTCTGCAATTTAACAATCTTCACTATATCATTATCTTGATACACAAATTTCAAAATATCCCAAATTTCTTTTGTTGTTGATGCGCATGTTATCTTGTTAAAGATAAAGTCATTTACTGAGTTTGTAACCAACATTTGGCTCTATGCTATTTCTTTCTTATTTATGTTGTGGCATTCCTCTAATTATTGTTCATGGCTGCTAATTGTTCTTGAGTCGGCTCTACATAACCATTTGGCAAGGTATCCCAACGTTCTTGTACTTGCAAAAGGATCTTCATTCTTAAAGACCAAAACTCATAATTTTTTCCAACAAAGTCAGAGTTTGTGACAAAAAGCTAGAGAAAACCATTTTCATAATCCTCCTTTTTATAAAGTCATAGTTTGTGACCCTCCTTTTTATAACAATTTTAATTTATTTATTTTTTACTTTGAAAAAAACATAAACCCATTTTTTAATCAACTCTTCCACATTTCAAATGAAGTTTTTTTTTTTAATGTCCTTTTTAAAAAAATAACTCTCCAATACATGAGAAATAAAGTTTGAAATTTTTAATTGATGAAATAAACAAATGAACGTTTGATAAATCGTGGAGGTTTCCTTCCTCTTTAGTTCGACCTTCTTTTGACTTCGTGGATCTCTTAATTAAACAACTTCACTTTTCATATTTAATATAAAAGGAGCGTTTAGTGAAATAAATAAAAAAGGAAAACGAGTTACACTCCTCTCATTTTTTATTTTTTACTGACTTCCCTGTTTGAGCACCTACGACAGAGAGGTTGTTCACCCAAAACTGTGGACTGTTACAACTCAGTGGGTGAGTCAATCCAAAAATTTTGACACTTAGTAAGTTTTCGGCATTTTGCGCATTTTTTTTTTGTTGGGGTGCGAAAGTCATGAAGAGGGCTCTGCAAAAGTGACACACTTATTTTTATTCACAGGTGTGAAACTCAAGCTGTTTTTTACTTTCTCTTTGGTTTCTCAATTATGAATTTTGACAACAAACTATTCTCTCTGATTTTTTATGTGATCTGGCTCTGTTACTATAACAAAAAATGAAAAGAAACATATAACAAAAAATGAAAAGAAACATAAAGAAACATAGACGAAGCTGTAAGACTAAGAACTTAGTTTTGGTACAACAGCACGAGTCATACGGAATTTTATAAAACCTGATCTTGTCTTGGAGAAGTTTCAGGCCGAAATACTAAGAGCCTGGAGGCGGGAATGTCGATAGACGAAGCTTCAAGACTAAGAACTTAATTTCGGATGTAAATTTTGCGTCCTTTTTGTCATTTTAGGTTTATTATATATTTTAATAATATGACGTAAATTTCGCGTCATTTTTGTTGTTTTAGCTTTATTATATATTTTAAGAATATTTTGGATTTTGAATGAAAATATTGAAGTTAAATAAATGATAACATCATCAACAACATTGTAACAAGATGTGCAAAATAGTGAAAAAAAATGGCCTAAAATATTAATCTTGATGTGATGATTCGATGACAGTGAGCTCCTAAAAACTATCAACATGTGGGTCAATATGATCACAAGGATTAGCAAGAAGGATAGTGAGATCACTAAAGAAAGAATATGACACAGGAAATCTTTCCACCTGAGGCAGTTTAGAACAGGACATACCCATTGATTTCATAATATGCGCTTAATATCTTCCAACCTAGAAAATAGATTATATTTTTTTACTTGTTTATCTTTGAATATTAGACGTAGCAATATATCCATTTGCTGATGTAAATCGAGAGTATGGGAAATGAAGTTACAAAATCTACCTAGGTCTAAGACTCTTTGCAGATATGTATCTATCACCTGAATCTAAGAAACATAATGGTAGGGGCATTCATCTGTTTCTTTTTCCTCTTATAAAAGAATTTATCTACTCACTTCAGGATGAACATTGTCAAAAAATGTTCCAACAGAGTCAAATTTAAAAGGTTGAGTTCTCTTAAAGCCAACTTTACCCATATCGCTCGTGCTACTCATCATTCTTTGATGAGGAGGCATGACGTTTGTCACAGGAGAGTAAACTAAACAAGTACACGAACCACGACCAACAAAACAAAAGGACGGATAAACTATAGACCCTTGAGACCCTAACAACAAAACCAACAAATCATCCCCCAACGCCACATGAGAGGGCCAAATTTAAGAAAATAACCTAATTCATGGAAAATCAAAGCCATAGGACTCCAAACCTCCCAGGGCCAAGCTAAACTGTGATAGAACCGAGTACCAAAACTCAAAACAAGATTAATTTCTTCCCCACATCATAGAGTGTCCCACCCAAATCGGGATCCAACTAAATTAAAAGGAGTAGCCCTAAAATAAGTGGTAAGGAAGCCCAATAACTCATTTCCAAGAGTTCCTAGAAGAGAAACGAGTTGAAACCCAACAAAGTTGACACTTTGACAAGCAATGCAACAACCTTATGATATATAAAGACATAATTAAGTAGAAC
This sequence comes from Pinus albicaulis, assembly GCA_034641835.2. Lineage (NCBI taxonomy): Eukaryota > Viridiplantae > Streptophyta > Pinopsida > Pinales > Pinaceae > Pinus > Pinus albicaulis. The sequence goes on along the minus strand of CM076584.1, from coordinate 968,793,073 downwards.
CAGGTTTAAAACCAAATACATCAAGAATGTGATCCAACTACAACCCCATAAATCCCATAAGAGGTATAACACAATAGCAAAATAACCAATATTTTACTAAATTCAAGGACAACCAAAAACTTTCTAAATTCAAGGACAAATTGGAGCAGAACCAGACTAACAATAGTAAGAGATAATTGTTGAAGCAAGAGACAAAATACCTCACTACACCATAGTAGCTTTCCCAAACAAGACTTGGTTGAAGGAATGAATGCAATCTCCTAAGTAAGTCTGATTGCACCCATATCCAAAAGAAACACATATAACAACTGTGCCAAGCTAGCCTAAATGAAGGAAAGTAAGGATGCAACCTCACCTCCTTTTTGCAAGTTACGTACCACTGCCACCCTAGAACAATAAACCAACATTTATAATAAATAGACCTGAAATACATTGTCCAATGCCCTTCAACGTCCTTTTTTCCATGCATTAACTAATTAGTGACATAGGTATAGAAGACTCACCTAACAAGGAGACTCCATTATCATTGTATTAACACCCCATTTGGTTATAAAATGTTATATTAATCTATTAAAAAAATATTAATTGTATTTAAATAATTAAATTCATTAATATTTATGTTTAAATTTGAATTTATCCATAAAATTTAAGTTTAATTTAGAGATATGATGTTAAGTTATATTGAGCAGTGTTATTTTTTTAAGTATTAAATTAATATACATAAATATATTTAAAAATTTACATCATTTTAAATTTATGTTAAATTTAGATATGAGAGGATTAAATTTTTAATGTGTAATTTTCTAAGTATTTAATATAAAGAAATGGTAAACTGTTTAATTAAGGGATAAAATATTTCTTTTCACTTAAATGTACCTATATAATTTTGGTTGATATTGTGATGTCTTCATTTAAAATGTGTTTTTGAATGCATAAATGTATTTTGTATTGTGAAAAAACGTGGAACATTAAAACCCTGCAAATTGAACAAATTAAACATGTTATTCTTCAAAATCTATAATGGATTTTGGATAAAAGTGGCAAAAAAATATGTGGGAAAGAGTAATTTTTTCTATTAATTAAACTATGATTAAAGAGATTAATGAATACAAATAATCAAGATATATATATATATAGAAGAAACTTATATTTTTTAATATAAAATTTTTAGGTTCCACATGGCACAGATCTTGAGGAAGGTTCTGGAATATTTTAAGAGCATATTCTAGGAAATATTCTGAATTGTTGTGGCACAAAAATTGTGGAGGAGGTGAAAATATAGAACTTGTTCAAGTTTATACTCATTTTTCTTGAAATTACGCAAGGAATCCACTAGTACAATTATAATATGGGTTTGAGTAGCATATCTTAGGGCTCATGGTAAAATCCTACATATACTCTAAAGTTGCAAGATTCTAAGGAAAATATGTTGGTATGGAGTATGTTTCAGTTTGAGAAGAGGAAATTCTATCATCTCCAGATGTGAGGTATTTCCATGTGTTTACCATTATTTTTCTAAAATGATATAGAGGCATATCCATTTTCAACCTGGGCCCAAAGACGTCGCTCACACATTGTGAGGGAAATCCGTTAACAAATTTTAGTGCATACTCTATGTTTTCTTCTTTTCTTTTGTTTCTTCATGGATGTTTCATTTACGGTATTTTCATGATCTTTAATAAATTATGTTTAATGACACCAAATAAAATATCTCAGATCATGTTGGTATCAAAGCGGTATTCTTTGATGTGAATTGTGAGTGTGGAATCTTACCAGAGGTTAACTCAAAAAGGTTGTTCAGGAAAACTCAAGTCTTTTAACCCCAACAATGGATCAGAAAAACAAAGAAAGAAAATGGAGGACAATGACATGCACACAGAGAATGAGAAGGCTTTCCAAAAATAGTTCGACAGGATGGAAAATTAGGTGGAAAATATTTTTGTGGATTATGAAAGAAGAATGGGAAAAGAGGGGAAGAAAGAGGAGGATCTAGCAGATAATAAGGTTCCAGTACATCGAGGAGGTGGAGGAGAAACTCCTAAATCTCCATTTTCAAGTTCAAGATCTTCCTCTTCACCTCATTCTCATCATTCACATAGTCATCATAAAATTTCTTCTAAAATCCCTTATTAAAGTTGCATGTGAGATTTGATTTTCCCATGTTTAATGGAGAAGCTAATGCAGAGAAACTAAACAATTAGGTTAGACAGATCAAAGTTTATTGTCGTATACAGTAGATCAAAGAGGACAATGTGAGGATCCAATTGGCATATCTTCTGCTAGAAGGCACAACTCTTGTATGGTGGGAGAGAAAAATTCAAAAAGGAAGAAAGCATAATGGTAAACTCCTTCTATCATGGTATAAATTTGTTTATGCATTAAGAGGACAATTTTACCCATTATGTTACAAGAACAAAAATCCATGATGGAGTGACAACATTTGAGACAAAGTAAAGGTCAAAATGTTCAAATTTTAATAGAAGAGTTTAGGAAGAAAGAATTGGCATTGAATATTCCTTTAGAATCACTAGAAACTTGATCAAATACATTGGCACTTTACACAATTATCTTCTTTATTCATTGTTATTATTTGATCCTGCTAATCTAGATGAAGCAAGTTTGAAATAAATTCATCTTCAAAAGAAAGGAAGTCATGAACAATACGACCATGCAAATAAGACAAAGAAAACAAAGAAAAATGAAGGATATCCGTGTTGCACTCATTTCAAGAAACATGGCATGATGAGGATCATTGTTGGAACCTACATCTAGAGTTAAAACCTAAGAAGTTTGGTGGAAAAGTGAAGAAAAAAAATATTTCTATAGTGCAACATGACTTTGGTTTTGATTTAGACGACGAGATGATGATCACAGTTGTTGGGCTTGTAGGTGTTGGAATAGATATTAGAAAAACATAAAATAATGGATGGCTCCAACAACTGGAGGAAATAAACCAAAAAATTCATGCAAAAAATGTTCAGTTGAGGAGATTTCTACAAGAAGAAAATGATGAGAAGAAAAAATTGTAGTTTTAGTTACAAGCCACATAAGAGGTCTTGGAAAAGATGTAATGTAATGAAATATTAGTAAAGACATCCTCACCCAATCTAGAATCAACAACTAAGGTAAATAATGTTAGTGATTCTTCAGTTTCATGCTACCATTATGATGATGAGTTGGTGATTTTTAAAAGGACACTACAATAATTGGTTTGAATTTAATGAAGAATATGGGATATGAAGGAAAGTTCCTAGGAGTTAATGGCCATTGAATTGTGAATCACATCCAAGTGGTGAAACTACCTTGATATGCAAGACTAGGATATGTCAAAGAGGAAGATCGAAAATTCTCTAAGACCACTAATGAAAGATGCTCCAAAGCCACAAAGGCATGGGATTTTGAATTAGTGCAATCTGAGAGCACATCACACCATTCCAAAAATTTTGATACAAGTAATCTCCAAATGGAGGTGAGAAATAAAAAGGACAAGCTAAGTCAAAGTTTCCTCCCATAGATACACCAAATACAACCATTCGAGGAAGAAGCCACAACATAAATATCCCTCTCCACAAATATAGTTGGAGGTCAAGAATAGAAACACGGGATGAATGTGATGCAAATATGGATGAAATATTGTAATAGGACATAATGGGACTCAGAAAAGACTCCATAAATGCAAGGGTGACTCATCTCGGATGCTTTAAACAAGGGTGACTCGATGATGCTACCACACAGGATAAGACCGGGAGGAACTAAAGACATGAGTAAACAAGGGTTTCCCATGACAAAAATTAACACACAAGATGAAAAGTTCCAAGGAAAAGTGGTTCCGAATTAAAATCATCTCATATGAAGAGATTCAGGTTGAATTGACGAAAAAGTGAAACTTCATGGAAAAAGTTGCTTCCAAGTGGAGTGTAAAATAACCAGAAGAAAGAAAGACCCATTATATAACTCAGTGATATATTTCCAAAAGTGTTGACGATTCTTCAAACTGGGCTACGGTTTGGTCGCAATGGGTGATGGAAAAAATTACAGTTTTTCCAATAAAAGGGCGATCTTGCCTCCAAATCCGATTCATTTGCTAAGTGAGTTGTGGAGCATTTGGAGAGGAGGAGAACGCCATAAATCTTATGGAGATCATAGAGGACAAACCGACCATCATAATCAGGATCTGCGACTTTTAGGTAGGTGACCTTACTTGTCTAAGGATGGGCTTAATGCTTCTTTAAAGGATGGTTCCTAGTGAAGAATCAAGGTAAGAAAGGAATAAAGGAATGAACTACTAGAGAATGTCTAGGATCATCCCCACCCACCAAGTCAAACATTAGACCAAGTGGTAAGTGTGGTATCGCATAAAGTAGAATATTTGAATGCATGGTATCAATATTATATGATATGTGATGTGTATATGGCTCACCGGAGTGATCGGTCGAACAAACTATCTAAGGAATGAGAGGATAATGAACCATACCTAGCTCTTTGGGGTCTAGGTCAAGGCATATGTTAAGTGAGAAGGTTTCCAGGAGTGCCATCATTCCCCCAAGCATGAGATAATTCCCCCAAGCATATGTGATGGATGGGAGTGATCTATTATGCAAAGGTGGGAATGATGCACCTAACTAGAGGAGTTTATGGAGTGCCATCGTGTTGCAAATGCTCAAATAAGGGATTCAAGTATTTGATGCAACTAACACAATATCCTCTAGAGGACAATGATGAGATGTAGGGGCATAGGTTCCTCACATGTAGCATGTTATGTACATGCAAAATTTGTTTAGAATAGTGGATCTGAACAAATTTTGATGATGTGGATTGCCATTTTTTTATGTTATGGTTGTCTTCCTCTGGGAAGAATGGATAGATACAAATAGAGAAAGGAAATAGTGGATTACCAATCTCATTTGGCACAACATATATTAATAAAACAGGTTGAATTTCTATGTTCGCATACATGGTGTTACTATAATGAACTGATGCTCATCTAGAAAACATGGTGGTTGAAGAAAAACAATGTCGAAGGGACTTGGTTGTTGGTGTAGGATGAATGAATGATAAAGTGGATCATGCTTGGAATGATCTGAAGTGATATGAGACTCTAGAGGTTCTTCTAAATGGGGAAGAATAATGGTACTAGAGTCAACACTACTAGATGCACTGGGATGGTTGGGGAGAATTGCATCTCTTGGACTCTCAAGAGTGAATGCCCCCTTACCCAAACATTGGGTGGAAATGTAAAGTGTTAATTAATATAACTGTTAATTAATACTATATCGATGTATTAATTAATATTATATTGATGTGTGATAAACATAAAATCATATTATTAATATTATATTCATGCGAGATACCTAAAAAATACTATATTATTATCATGATATTGATGTGTAATAATTAGAAAACCATATTTCTAGAATGAAAAATTGTGCATAATTGTGGGGCCACACATTTTACAATTGAAATTGAGTATGAGGGTGATGTGTGGTTTTCTTGTGTTCAACATGGAGTTGAAAATGTCTTTCTTAAAATAAAAATAAAATATTCTCTAAATAGAAAAAAATATGTGCTATAATAAAAGACAAAATGAATATGCATGTTTAGCCTATTTTAATTAAAAACATTATATAACATCAACAGTTCCAACCTCACTATTGTCTCTCAATTTTTTCTTGATGTTACTCCCTAATGTAGTAAAAATATTTCAAGCATTGAGGCATAAATAAAATATTTAGATGTCAGCATGACTTAATTAAATTGAGATGCTCATTCTACAACCCAGTATGATGTGTAAGGTTGTCCGTAGTCAACAAAGTTGAAATTGTGCTCATGCCAAAATAAAAAATATAAAAAATATAAAAATAAAGAACTATTCAAAACAGTTAAATAATGTCCACTCATAAAAAAATTCACATGAAGAAATTTGATCTTTCTCAGCTCATGTTAGATCAATATTTAATATGAATCTATGTTGCTATAAATTCATATCAACTTTAAAAGTAGTAAAGTAATTAGAATTACAAGAAAGTATAGTGAGTAAGATGTTTAAAACTTATACTTTTCAAAAATACTTTGAAATGGGATTTAAATAAACTATTTGAAGATCTTCCCAAGTGGCATAGAAATAAATGGTGACAATATGCTTTGTTAAAGCACTCCATGTTGTAAAGATTAGTGGTTCAAAATTGGTGTAAAGCTGGTTCAAAATTCCATGGGTGAAAATATAGACATGTTAAGGGTGTGGCTAGGGTATATGGAGGTGGGTTAAGGCTACTCAAGCCACAAGTTAGGTATGCCAAGCACCTCAAGACTCACATAACAGGTATAAGGAGGTGGGTCAAGGCTACTAACCATGCATCTCAAGGCATCTCAAGACTCACATAACTTGAAAAAATACTATTTAAAAATCTAGAGTTAGGCATGTTAGGCATCTTAAGACTCACATATCCTGAAAAAATACTATTTAAAAATCTAGATTAGCTAGTTTACGTTGATGAGTCGTGAAAAAATACTATTTAAAAATCTAGATTAGCTAATTTACGTTGATATCAACTTCCTGTATATCTGTATATAGAAAGAAAATGTTAAAGGAAAATATTATAATGTTATATATAGTAAAATATTCAAAGTAAAAAAAAAAAAGTAAATGAAAGTTAAAAAATAAAATAAAAAATATCAAGTACTTCATAATATTAGGAATAATAAGATAGATCTATAATGTTTTCAAAGTCAAGTGTTGAGAATATCAAATCTACAAAAATTGAAAAATTTACACCTCAAGTGATTTTATCTTCCTATGTGTTTGACAAATCCATGATTAAGATATATATATATATATATATATATATATATATATATATATATATATATATATATATATATATATAATCTAAATTACATTCTTAGGAAATAAGTAGATTTTGTATCGAAAATTCTCTTTGGTTCCTTCAATACTTAGATTGTGTACCATGTATAACTTAAACTTGTTATTGGGAAAAAATTTTGCAATATCTAAAAAGAGCTAGAATGTGAAGTAAGATTCCTTAAAAAAAAAGTATCATATAAATTTATATTTTTTAATTGTTTTATATAATATATATATTTTTTTAAACCATAAATAACATATACATAACTACATTGAAATATTTTAGTTAAATTAGAATATTTTATTTTTTATTCATATTAAATTTTATTATTAATAATATTTTTTAAAAGCAACATATTAATTTTGTATTAAGAACTAAATGAAATAGATTTATTTATTTTAATTCTTTATAAAAATATATAAAATTATCACTTTATATAGATATCTAAATCTTTTATTTATAATGAATAAGAGTTATATCTAAATATTTACACCTTAAGGCATTCTTATTTGAAAACAACTCCCCTATTTGCCAATGTGTCCATGTCTGAGCCATTGGATCAAATGTTAGACGATTGAAACGTTTTAGGCCATTAGATCAGCAAGTAAATAGTTTTATATATGTTTTTTATAATGTTATTTTTTTTTTCTTTTTTAATACGTATTAAGTATGATAGAAATGTTTTTATGTCATGTTTAACATTTTGACTATGTGAAATTACACAAAAATAAAATAAAATAAAATTTGTTAGATTTAAATAAAATTTATATCATAAAATTAAACTCCACACAAGTCAATTAATTTAAATTAAATGGATAAAAAACACTATTAAAAAGAAAAATAACTATTTATGTATTTAAATATTGCATTTTTGTGTTAGGATGCTCTCCAACAAAGTATGAAAGAAATATTGTTATGTCATGTTTAACATTTTGACTATGTCAAATTACACTAAAATAAAAGTAAAAGTAAATTAAAAAAAAAAAATGACATAATGTAATGAACACTTTAACTAGGTCAAAATACAATAAAAAAATAAAAATAATAATAAACTATAACAGCCAGGGTATTGACCCATGGTATTCATGTGGAATGTAGTTTATTTAAAGGAGGAAATTAAGATAGCTATTTATGTTTTGGTGACTTTTAAGTTAAAACGGTGTTATTAAAAATTTGTTAGATATAAATAAAATTTATAACATAAAATTAAACTCCACACAAGCCAATTAATTTAAATTAAATTAAATTGATAAAAAATATTATTAAAAAGGAAAATAACTATTTATGTATTTAAATATTACATTTTTGTGTCACGATGCTCTCCAACAAAGTATGATAGACATGTTGTTATGTCATGTTTAACATTTTGACTGTGTCAAATTACACAAAAATAAAAATAAAAGTAAATTAAATAAAAAGAATGACATAATGTAATGAACACTTTAACTAGGTCAAAATACAATAAAAAAAAATAAAATAATAATAATAATAATAATAAACTATAAAAACAACCCATGGTATTGACCCAAGGTATTAATGCATAATGTAGTTTATTTAAAGGGGGAATTAAGATAACTATTTAGGTTTTGGTGACTTTTAAGTTAAAACAATGTTATTAAAAATTTGTTAGATTTAAATAAAATTTATATCATAAAATTGAACTCCACAAAAACCAATTAATTTAAATTGCATGGATAAAAAACACTATAAAAAAGGAAAAAGGAAATTAAGATGGCCTAGATAAATCTTAACTCTGGATCTACCAAGAGCCAAGAGGGATCAAATGTCTTGGTATGCAAACCTATTTTAGAGTGAAAAGAGAATTGATCTCTCTCATAAATAATATAGATCTAAACTAATTATTTAATAAAATTATTTTTAAATGTTTATAATCATTATTATTTTAAATTTTTGCTTAATAAAATGTATCTTAGCAATAATGATGAATGTTCATAATTCTCATTTCTTAAATAACACTAAATTTACCTTTAATTAATTAATTGTAATAGTTTGTAACTACATACATACTCTTTCGGATTTTTTTGTTAATGAATATCAAATTTCTTCCTTCAAAATAATATATATATATATATATATATATATATATATATATATATATATATATCCTTAATTACCTAATTTTAGCTAACAAAATCTTAAATATTTTTTACTTTATAATCATAAATAATTTTCATATTATATGATGTCAAACTTACTCAACCTTTTAGTGTGAAATTTTATTTTCAACAAAGTTTTTCACTAAGTAATTTTAGATTTTTTATTTTTATTTTTAAAATTTTCAATTCCAAACAAAACTTACAAAAGAAAAAACCCATTCAGTCCTTACTGTAGATTATAGTTTTACAAAATTAACACTATGTGATTAACAATAGAGTAAGTTGAGACAAACTCAAGGGGTTTTTTGTACAAGTTTTATCATAACCTTTATTCTACTTTATAACCTCATCCACAATCAAAGAAAATGGCTACCTATTGCACAAGTTATTAATTTATAACTTGATCCACAATCAAAGAAAATGGCTAGCGATGTCACAAGTTATCATTCGCATAGTGATGTATTGACGTTCTCAGTTGAAATGATGGCTAGGGACACTAAAAAATTCAGAATAAATATATGTTATGGCATCCATATTGTCTACAAACCATCCAAATTTTCCATCTTATACAACAATTTCTAACAATAACCGCTCAATTTATTCTCCAATTTTTTAAACCCCAACCCATGCTAGGGAGATCACAGTGTAAAATCAAATATTATTGTGGTTTTTTTAAAGGGTTCATAAACAAAACAGATAAAGAAAAAGTCAATCTTGTGGTATAATAATTGATTTTTGAATCATTGTGACAAACAAAGCATCACATTAGCTCACAGACTATATCTAATGCTATAAGGATTTGAGATGATAAAAAAGTTTTGAATCATGATAACTAGGTGACAACTAAAACTAAGTTGTAGCCACAAACAAAAAATCACAACAACTCATAGAATATATCCAAGGTTGCAATGAATCACATACATAGTGATGGACCTCATAGGAATTTTGGTGCACATAAAATACCACGCTTAAAATTCTATATTCTTGATCAATTTAGAATAACCTAAGATTTCTAGATTGGATGTCGAGGTGGGTGGTACGGTAATTGAGGATGCTTATTAAAGAGGAAGGGAATTTAGATACTCTATTCTTCCACCAAATCTATAAAAAGTGAGACTTGTAGATTCTAGTTTTAATAAACTGACACTATGTGATTAAGAATAAGTTACAAACATAAGTAATAAGAGGAATGTACACAAGGGCCATGGTAATTAATGTTATTTTTTGTACTAATTTTATTTAGAATATTTTTGTTTAAAATAGTAATTTGTATTTGTATTTTTTAAATGAATATTGTTAAATGTGTAATTGAGTAAAATGTATGAAATTGATATTCTAATTTTTAAGATATTTATTTCAAAAATTCAAAGTATGGGAGTTTTGTTTAATTAAGCTTTACTCTACATGTGCAAAGAATGAATCTATCTCAAATCCCAAACAAGATTCTTATTTATCTTCTTATTCTAAATTGCACCTTAACGCTCCTCCTCTCCTCCTCCTTGCAAAAATTTAAACTATGAGGCACAAGGTGGTTGTTGCAGATAGGGACATTTAAATATGATAAGAATAATGTGACACTCGATCGTAATTTTCTCTACAAATGTGATGGAAAGTGTGCCCTAAATGTTGACAATTTCATGGTTAATTTAGTATAAGATACATGAGAATTTACATTGTTGTATACAATATCAAGAAATCTATGCCCAATAGCCAACACCATAGAGTAAGACATGTTCATCAATTCAACAGTTGCTTCCAAATCTCTCCTAGTGCTAGAGTTGTTTTCTCAATAAACTTGTTTGTTCTTCTCTTGATGAAAGCCATCGTTGTTGCATATAGGAGCATTTAACTCTCATAAGAAAAGTGTGATAATGTGTTATAATTTTCTCTACAAATTTGTTGGATTTTTTTCTCAATAAGCTTGTTTTTACTTATCTTAAGTGATGAAATCCATAGTTGTTTCATATGGGAGCATTTAGCTCTGATAAGAAAAGTGTGATACTGTGTTATAATTTTCTCTACAAATGTGTTGGAGTTTTTTTCGCAATAAACTTGTTTTTACTGCTCTTAAGTGATGAAATCCATCGTTGAGTCATATAGGAGCATTTAGCTCTTATAAGAAAAGTGTCATACTATGTTATAATTTTCTCTACAAATGTGATGGAAAGCCTGCCATGAATTTTGGCAATTTCATTGTTAATGTAATATAAGCTAAATACAAATTCATTTCTTCTACACAAGATCAAGAAATCTATGTTGAGTAGCCAACACCAGAGAACAAGCCATGTTCGCCAATTCCATAAATGCTACCAAATCTCTCTCGGTGTTGGAGTTATTTTCTCAATAGCCTTATTTTTACTTCTCTTGAAGTGATGAAAGCCACCTCTCCATACCCTTTTTACTATATTCACAAAGAACAAAAGACACCAAATTCATATCAATGATACTGAAAAAGCAAGAACATGGTAGACACCAGGGAGATCACTGGTAAAGAACAATGTGATCTTTTGAATATTTTTAAAGATCATGAAGAAACTAATACATAGGTGACTAAATAGGAAGTGATCAATATTAAATATGGAGGAACTGCACCAAAAATACCTTTTATTTTGAAGGTAGAAACTCACAATCTATTTCTTTATTCATGAGGCATTCATGTTGGCATGATCAGACAAGGTCTTTAACTTAAGTTCAACTTATTTTTTATTTTTAAATTAAATTAAAACACACACACACGCATATATTCTCTTCAGCTATATCTTATGAGTTTAATATGTTTTCAATAAAGAAGAGACTTCAGAGTTTAAGAACTATATCTTAGATCTGAGCACATGATTCTATTAAAATTTATGAAACAAATTCAATTTTTACAACTTGTATGTTTAAATATGTGATTTTGGAAGTGATGATGGCTTCTTTAGACACTTGATTAGTATTGTGAAATAAATTTGAGTATATCTTTGAATACTATGAATAGTTTGTGTAGCAGTTGCATTACTTATAACAGAATTTAATATCCTTTCATGTTGATACATACCACCTAATCCATGAAAAATTGTAACCGTGTCTACAATGATATATGCTAATCATTTCGGTTTTATGTTGATTCCAACAGGCATGAAGATGCTTCTAATTTTCAATGAAGTAGTCTTCAAAAGTTCCTAGCTCTATTTTAATTACATAAATGCATTGAAAACCATCTTATAGTATTTACTTCAGTTGTTTTATTTGGACATGTTGCATGCTGACATATTGTGCCAAGAAGTTTGCTATACCTTATGAGTTTAGTATTTTTTAAATCAGGAAGAGGTTTAGGAGTTTAAGAACTGAATCTTTCTGGTTGATAACTCTTATCATCAATATCTTTGAAACCTCCAGGACGTGCTTCCATGGATGCAAAATTTTCCTTTCTTATCATTCACATAGTGATGTATTGACGTTCTCAGTTGAAATGGTGGCCGGGGACATTAAAAAATTCAAAATAGATATATGTTATGGCATCCATATTGTCTATAAACCATCCAAATTTTCCATCTTATACAACAATTTCTAACAATAACCGCTCAATTTACTCTCCATTTTTTAAACCCAAACCCATGCTGGGGAGATCACAGTGTAAAATCAAATATTCTTGTGGTTTTTTTAAAGGATTCATAAGCAAAACAGATAATGAGAAAGTCAATATTGTGGTATAATAATTGATTTTTGAATCATTGTGACAAACAAAACATCACATTAGCTCACAGAATATATCTAATGCTATAAGGGTCTGAGATGATAACAAAGTTTTGAATCATGATAACTAGGTAACAACCAAAACTAAGTTGTAGCCATAAACAAAAAATCACAACAACTCATAGAATATATCCAAGGTTGCAATGAATCACATACATAGTGATGGACCTCATGGGAATTTTAGTGCACATAAAACACCACCCTAAAATTTCTATACTCTTGATCAATTTAAAATAACCTAATATTTCTAGATTGGATGTTGAGGTGGTTGGTACAATAATTGAGGATGATTCTTAAAGGGTAAGGGAATTTAGATACTCTATCATTCCATCAAATCTATAAAAATTGAGACTTGTAGATTATAGTTTTAATAAATTGACACTATGTGATTAAGAATAAGTTACAAACATAAGTAATAAGAGGAATGTACATGAGGGCCATGGTAATTAATGTTATTCTTTGTACTATTTTTATTAGAATAGTTTTGTTTAAAATAGTAATTTGTATTTTTATTTTTTTAAATGAATATTGTTAAATGTGTAATTGAGTAAAATGTATTAAATTGATATTCTAATTTTTAAGATATTTATTTCAAAAATTCAAAGTATGGTGAGTTTTTTTTATTAATCTTTACTGTAGATGTGCAAATAATGAATCTATCTCAAGTCCCTAAGTTTTTTTTATTAATCTTTACTCTAGATGTGCAAAGAATTAATCTATCTCAAGTCCCAAACAAGATTCTTATTTCTCTTCTTATTCTAGCTGGCACCTTAACACTCCTCCTCTCCTCCCCCTAGCACAAATTAAACTATGAGGCACAAGGTGGTTGTTGCATATAGGAACATTTAGATATGATAAGAAGAATGTGATACTCTATCGTAATTGTTTCTACAAATGTGATGGAAAGTGTGCCCTAAATGTTAACAATTTCATGGTTAATGTAGTATAAGCTACATGAAAATTTACATTTTTGTATACAATATCAAGAAATCTATGCCCAATATCCAACACCATAGAGCAAGACATGTTCATCAATTCAACAGTTGCTTCCAAATCTCTCTTGATGAAAGCCATCGTTGTTGCATATAGGAGCATTTAGCTATCATAAGAAAAGTGTGATAATGTGTTATAATTTTCTCTACAAATTTTTTGGAGTTTTTTTCTCAATAAACTTGTTTTTAGTTCTCTTAAGTGATGAAATCCATAGTTGTTTCATATAGGAGCATTTAGCTTTGATAAGAAAAGTGTGATACTTTTTTATAATTTTCTCTACAAATTTGTTGGATTTTTTTATGCAATCAACTTGTTTTTACTGCTCTTAAGTAATGAAATCCATCGTTGAGTAATATAGGAGCATTTAGCTCTGATAAGAAAAGTGTTATACCGTGTTATAATTTTTTCTACAAATGTGATGGAAAGCCTGCCATGAATTTTGGCAATTTCATTGTTAATGTAATTTAATATAAATACAAATTCATTTCTTCTACACAAGATCAAGAAAGCTATGTTGAGTAGCCAACACCACAGAACAAGCCATGCTCGCCAATTCCATAAATGCTACCGAATCTCTCTCAGTGTTGGAGTTATTTTTTCAATAGCCTTATTTTTACTTCTCTTGAAGTGATGAAAGCGACCTCTCCATACCTTTTTTACTATATTCACAAATAAAAAAAGAAACCAAATTCATATCAGTGATACTGAAAAAACAAGAACATGGTAGACACTAGGGAGATCACTGGTAAAGAACAATGTCATCTTTTGACCATTCTCAAAGATCATGAAAAAACTAATACATAGGTGACTCAATAGAAACTGATCAATATTAAATATGGAGGAACTGCACCAAAAATACCTTTGATTTTGAAGGTATAAAATCACAATCTATTTCTTTATTCATGAGGCATTCATGTTGGCATGATCAGACAAGGTCTTTAACTTAACTTCAACTTAATTTTTTATTTTTAAATCAAATTAAAATACACACACACACACACACACACACATATATTCTATTCAGCTATATCTTATGAGTTTAATATGTTTTCAATCAAGAAGAAGCTTGAGAGTTTAAGAACTATATCTTAGATCTTAGCACATGATTCTATTAAAATTTATGAAACAAATTCAATTTTTATAACTTGTATGTTTAAATATGTGATTTTGGAAGTGATGATGGCTTCTTTAGATAGTTGATTATTATTGTGAAAGAAATTTGAGTATATCATTAAGGACTGTGAATAGTTCGTGTAGCAGTTGCATTACTTGTAACAGAATTTAATATCCTTTCTTGCTGATACATGCCACCTAATCCATGAAAAACTGTAACCATGTCTGCAATGATATATGCTAATCATTTCACTTTTATGTTGATGCCAACGGGCATGAAGATGCTTCTAATTTTCAATGAAGTAGTTTTCAAAAGTTCCTAGCTCTATTTTAATTACATAAATGCATTTAAAACCATATGATAGTATTTACTTCAGTTGTTTTATTTGGAGGTGTTGCAAGCTGATATATTGTGCCAAGAAGTTTGCTATATCTTATCAGTTTAGTATTTTAAGAATTGAATTTTTCTGGTTGATAACTCTTATTATCAATATCTTTGAAACTTCCACGACTTTCTTCCATGGATGCAAAATTTTCTTTTCATTCATTCACAATGGCTCCTTCTCTACATCATCTTATTTCTTTTAGGCTACTCTTTCCTATTCTATTTCCTTAAGGCGTTTCTTTTGCAACATGTGGTGCAATTTCTAGTTTATTTATAATGAATAAAAGTTAGAAAATAGTTTTAAACCGAGTAGTCTTTAGTACGACTTTTTGAAGGGTTTTACGGTGGTTTTTTTTGGTCTAATTTCTTTAAAATCCGGTTGGAATTTATTGAAAAATAACTTTGATGGGTAACCTTGCACAATGGAAGTGCCTTAGAGGTTTTTTAGGGTGCTGAATCCATATATGCAGTTAAAAACTAGTTTAAATAACATAAATCAAGATTTTACCTCAATTGTTTTCACCAGATTTCAGACCTTGAAACTCCAAAAAATCACACTAAATACAACTCCGTTTTAAACTAATATATATATATATATATATATATATATATATATATATATATATATATTCATTCTTGTGACATTATTTTTATTTTTTTTTATAATTAACTAATATTTTTCAACTCATCACAGAAATGAGCTCACTAAAATTATCAAATACAAACCCGATTGCTTAAATCAATTGCTTATATGTGTTATAAAAAACACAAAGCTGAGGTAGTTGAAAAATTATATGTTTTATATAAAAATACAAAGCTCAGGCAGTTGATTAGTGATTCCGATACAACCTACTGAATCAAACCAAATAAAATATAGATAATTTAAAATGTATATGCTTACCATCAATCAGACCGAATCAATTATAATGACAAAAAAAAAAAATTAAACCTATAAATCTGTGAAAATTTACAAGTTTCGGAAGAATATAATTTATGGGATTAACTCCGTAATTGATAGACAAAATGAGAACTATGGGACTATGTCCCATACTGACAAACAGAACTTTTTTTAATCTCTTATTTTATCTAACTAAAAGGGACAAGGTATTACATTGTTTACACTCCTGAACAACGGAAATAAAGAAAAGAACGAGCCGCCATCAGAAAATCCTTCTTCGTAGGAGGCACAGCCATGGCCGACCAGTATTAAATTGAAGGCCTCGTGGTGCCTTCCACTCATCAACTTCTTGTGTGTTGTACTTTTGATTCCTTCAACCACCTCAATTTACAAAATTAAATAGTTTAAGATGGTATGTCATTGTATTTATTCATGTATAATTTTGGAAAAGTGTTATGCAACCACCATGGATACTTACTATATGAAGTAGTATTTTTAATATATACTTCAATGAGAATACACAGATTCATGGTTTATCAAACTTGAGCCTAAACAAAGAAAGAGTCATAAACTATTAACACATTTCTGTTTAGCTCTATTTTATTATTTATGTAATTTTTTTCCCTCTAATAAAGTTATGTAATTTCCTTAATAAAAAATCACGGGTGTACAAGTCATCAAGTAGAATGAGAGCACTAAGCCTTCGCAATGATTCATCTTATTAGTCCCTGTTGCTTTGGCGGGACTATAATAATCGAATTCATTGTACTAGCATTAGTTTAACTTGCTTATTCACTGTGTATTTAACATGAGCATATTGGCCTCTTCTCGAGGCATACCTTACATTATGTACATTTTTCAAGTCGTATATATTCACCCTCTAAATTAATGTTAACATTAATTTATTAACATTAAATGTTTGGAGTTTTCCGGTAATCTTTACTTGTTATATGGCCTCGTTATATATTGATGACACGACTTTCTGCATGCATGTAGTGCTGTGGCGCTTTCTGCATGTATCTGCGTTGTATCTGCACCTAACAAGGATACTAGCTCTCTCTCTCGGGATTTGGATATGCCCCAAGGAAAACTTAGACCAGAGGGAGGCGAGGAGGAAGTCAGCTTGAAGGAAAACTCCTTGTCTCACAAGTTTTTTACTTTTGTACACTAGGCAGAGGCATAGTCGCAACCCAGGAGGACGCCTTACAGTTGTATGGAGGATGTCGGAACAATTCAATAAAGACCCTTGCAAGCATTGGATGAAGACCAAGAGCAGCAGATTTTGTAGGCAAGACTGGAGGTTTGGGGTACCTATTGATGTTGGCTCTGGAACGGGAATTGGAATTGTTGGTGCTAGTTATGGATCAAGTGATTCAACAACTACTGCTGGTATTTTGGTATTTTAAATTTCGATGCTAGTTATGGATCAACTGATTCAACAACAACTGTTGCTGGATTTTTGGTATTTTAAATTTCAAGAATGCATGGTATTTTAAATTTCAAGAATACCGTTTCAGAATTGAGAATACCCTTTAATCAAGACGATCACTTCAGATTTAAGACCAGAAGATCTACTTACCTGTAGTGTAGTGTCGTGACCGCATCCACAACAACGACTTCCTTTTGGCGGCTTAGAGTGAACGACTTAAGCTTCCATTCCATCCAGATCCATCCAGTGACGGTTGAATGTTTGAAGGGTGGGGGGGCAGAGGGGTTGGGTTAATTTGGGGTTGGTTTCGTACCGTGTATAGTATAAACTGGAACAGAAATAATAGGAGCCACGGGGCACAGAGAATAAGGTGACCTTCTAGATAGCAGCGAGAGCTGCAGAACGACCCTAGACATAAATCACTTGAAGGGTCAGCAGTAGATCACTTCTACATGGCAATTTATACATAAGGAATAAGATGACGATAAACCCTAGTGCTTCTGCCAAAGAAAATTAACCTGGGTCTGAGGCCGGGTAACCTTCCTCTGCCTCTATCTTAGCAGGTGAATCTCTGGTGAATTTCGGTATATTATAGCATCTCATCACTTGCTATTTACGAGATGTGAAATTCAAAGATGACTCTTTAGATGGTCGGTCCCTTTTGTCTGCAACTCGAGAATCTCTGCATATTAAATTACTTTGGACCCCAGACGATCAATATTTCTGGTTTACAAATTGCAGGCCGAGCTTTACATAAACTGGCATAAAATTCCCGAGCCTCATATCTTTGGAGTTATTTTCCACAAAATATTCCTTTCCATTGTCCCGCACTTGAGAGTAAATGGCTGTTGTTTCAGGAGCTTTCTTCGGCTGTTTGGTGCCTCGAAATGCAGGGTGGAGGCAATCTGATGGAATTATCATTGTTTTGGGTGATAGGGAGAACACTTGGCTTTCACACAGATGACCAGGAAGCTAACAAGCAACAACTTAGAGAATGCAGGGAGCTGCATGGAAGTAGACGTGCCTATCTCATGTTTTATCAATTTGGTTTATAATTTTTTGTTTTTTAAATTACTTTTTTCATATTTAATTTTATTTATTATTTAATTTATTATTTAACATTACCTCTAGCAAGAACGAACAGTATAATCATTTCTGCCTTGCGGATTAAATTTTCTAAATATTTCAATCCATCCATAAAAATCTAGTCATCCAGCAAGGTAAGTAACACCAGTTGTTGATGGAGCAGTTTATGTCCTTGATTAAGCAGCTGATCCTGTTGTTTGATACCGAGCAGTAGATGACCCAATCCTAGTTTCTACTGACCTTTGTGAGCGATACCCAGATTATGCTACCATATTGAATCAAGACCTAGTGTCATAGATAGCATCATCTATAATAAGCAATCTTATCAATCTGTCTCACTAGTTCCTTGTTCAAGCCATAGAGTGAAAGCCTTAAGCAGTAAGAAGTAAGTATTAGCCTTAAGAGACTAGCCTTAGTCCCATGCCCCATGGTCACCCTGAAAGGGCTACAGGTGAAAGGCTTATGTCCCTTGGTTATAGGCTTCTGATGGCTTCTACAAAACAGTAAAAGGCTAAGGCTTATGTTCACAGGTCCATTTTATGGGAGTCCCCTTTTATCAACTCCATGCCAGTATTATGAGCTTGTCTCTTACATGAGGCTATGTTTGTTTAGATCAATATTTCCAGTTCATATCTGATATTCACTGTGAAATTGGCTTTCACTACTTTATTCACCATTGGAGAAGAGAAGTGGTTGTTACCCCCCTCATTTCAATCTAAAGACATCAATTCTTTATTAAGGGAGGGCAGACTCCTCTGACAACCAATTTTCATATCGAAGGCCAGACTCCTCTGAGGCCTATTGTTCTTGTGACTAATGATGATGGCATTCAAGCTTCTGGTTTGAGATGCCTGGTCGAGGCCCTCGTTAACGGAGGAACGTGCAATCTCAATGTCTGCGCTCCTAATCAGGACAAATTTCGAGTAAGCCATTCTGCTACATTTCGTGAGAATATTGTTGCAACTATTGTTGATGTCAAGGGAGCTACTACTTATGAAGTTTCTTCATTTATTTTGGTACAATTCCTGGAGCCAAAGAGGCTCTTCTTAATGGAGTTCCTTCTATAGTGATTTCCTTGAATTGGAAGAAAGCTCAAAGTAGCGACACTGATTTTAAGGAAGCTGCTGAAATATCCCTACCTTTAATATATGTAGCACTGCGAGATATCCATAAGGGTGTTTATCCCAAAGAATGTTCTTTAAATGTTAATATTCCAACTCATCCTTCTACACATAAGGGATTCAAAGTAACCATACATAGTACGTTAAAATTCTTGGCAAGCTGGCAACCTGTAACTGCATAGACACATTTGTCTGGGAAGTTTATGTCCAGGAACAGAGTCTCAGTATTCAGTTACCATAGCTGGGTCGAGCTGCTTCTGATGTGGGAGCAGCTCACCGTCTGGCTTCTGTAAAGAAAAATGTATAAATAGATTCAGTTGCAGCCTGCAAACCTGGAAAAAAAGCGCGTAGTCTACTGAGGCCGCGTTTTGACCCAGAATCCAGTAACGATTTTCAGAAAATCCAACAAAGATTTTCCCAGAATCTTGTTTACAGTTGTTAAACATTAGTATTTTGAGTGCCCCAGGGGTTTTTGATAGTGCTAAATCCATTTCCACTATCAAAAATGGATTCCAAGCACTGCAACTACCTGATTTTTTAAAATTTAGTTGACCAGATTCCGACAGATTTCTGCCATCCGGGCCAAAATGCGGCCTCGGTAGACAACTCCGAAAAAAAGAATCACAAAATGGAGCAATAAAAAAAATAAAAAAAATTAGCCGATAAGAGTCATTGTCATGGGACTGTGTATGGCTAGTATTTTCTTATGCCTTAGTTTATAAAATCTCCTTTCTTAGTGGAGGTCCGAGGAAAAGACCCATAGGGCATGAAAGTGATTTACTTTCTTCCTCAACTATTCCACTGTGCCTTTCATTAAGTTTCTTCTATGATAGCTGAGCCCATAAAGGTGGGGTCATAGGGCACTAGCCAGACTATTAGTAGTAGTAAGTTCAATAGAGAACTTAGTCCCCTTTATTAGTGCAAACATGTGAAAGCCTGTAGTTCTGTAGTTCTACTTTACATAGTTTTAAGTTGCGCATTGCTAGTCTAAGACTATACTTCTTTCACTCCCAAGTTTTTAATGTTTCTCGGTTTTAACATTGAACTAAAAAAAAAGATTTGTTGCTCCACCTGGCCACATATATACCACCATTTGAACTGACAACTCAGGTTGCTTCTTGGGTAGTTAAAGCTAATTTTCCTTCCCTATCCTACTCATAATGACCACTCATTTTATAAACCACACAAGAGGCTCATCTATTGTAATAATGATGAGTGGTCAGCGTTTGGAGCCGACTCGTATAAGTAATTCCTCTGCCATAGTATTAGTTTTCGTAATTACATGAGTTCTATAGAATTTTTCAAATCACTTCTCGTCTTTCTTGCAAGTTTTGGTGATGCTTCTTTCATCTTGTAGTTGGTAAAAGTTTCAAACCTTGATTTTCTTGCATAGGTAAATAAAAATCTCTTCGCAGACTTAACTCACTTGTGTGACTTGCATATTCTGCTTTTATGATTAACAAAAAATCCCCATTTTAGGTCTATGGAGATATATGTTTTGGGAAGTGTTTCTTCACGGCTAACTCCCATCTCTTTTAATATTTCAATGGGAGTTGTGTTTCCATTTATATAGCTCCTCATTAATTCACATTTTCTTTCTGGTTGCATAGGTGCCCATTCCTAAAATCTCTTTTCACAGTAGTAATTATTTTCCTTGCAATTCTCTCAAGGAAATTACAGTTTTTTCTTTATCTATTTGTCCAGGTTTTATTTAAAACCCTCACTCAGACATGGAGTTTGTGGCTTCCTTGGTTGATAGTAATATGTGTAATATATTTTTGGACAATTAAATATAATTATCACCAACCATTTCTACTCGGTTCTGGTCTAGATTTCATGGATTATGTTGTTAATTATTCTTGATTTTTTATGTGTCAGCGACATCCTATTATGGTTGTATTTGTAATGAGTTATGTAAAAGTAACCACCTCTTTTGTAAGAGATGCTAAGTTTTTTTTTCATTTGCATGAAACATTTGTTTTGTGAAGTCTATCGCGGTAAAATTACAAATTAAGGGTTTGATCTATAGGTCGAAAACGTATTACGTAAAATGGTCCTTTTGCCTTTTGGTTTTATTTTGAAAGAGGAGTCTCTTCCTTTACTTACTAAAATTGTCAGTAAAAATGGAACTGAATATGATTATAAGCATAATGGAACTGAATTTGATTATAAGCATCAATTCTTCATGTACCTTAATTTTCTTTTCTTTAGTTCCCAACTTATGGTTTTTATTTTCACTACTTACAATATATGAGGATAGATGAGTAGTTTTCATTATGTTTAATGTATTTATTAGTTACATGATTGATTTTCCTTGATAGTCATAGTACTCGGAAGAGCTATGGGACCTAGTTTTGTCAGGTCATATCCTCTAGCCATAGGGTATGGAGTTATACAGTGATTAGGTTCTGGACCACCACTAGTGGTGCTCTAAAAAATTCATTAATGCAATGGGCAGAATATTTGATAGATTTAAGGTACTCTAGAGCCTATGTAATACAAGTTTTAAATAATTACTTATAGCTGGACTTGATCTATTTCAAGCAACTGGAAAGAGTAGTTAGTAATGAAAGGGTTTCAATTGCAGAGTGTGCAACTAGACTATCTGAGATCTGAAGAAGATCACCATTTAACTTCTGCAAGGTATGGATAAGCTTCTTTTAAATTTTTTCTTTATGGTTCATGAATATTTTCCATGTTCTAGCACTTTTTAGTCTCTTGATTGTGAACCTGATCTTCTTAATTCCTTCTTCAGGTTTTTATGGTGACATCAACATTTTTTTGGACCTTTCAATTCTTGTAGTTGTCAAGAGTCTTGCCACACAGACTTACTTAAGGATTAAGGATTCCAATTTTTGCATCAAATAAGTTTCCAGAAGATCCATGTATCAATTACCATTGACATAATTCTAGGTGCATTGCTTGCTAGTTTGTCAATTCTGCAAAGCCCTTGACATAATTCTAAGGTACTTTTCTAATAAGCTCAAAGTTTGGGGCTTTTAGACTTTGGTAATCTCATTCAATGGTTGTGACTCATTCTAAGTTTTTTATTAGCCAGGATTGTACCAATTTGCTAACCCAAGTGATAGGTATAATATCTCATTCACATCATACTTCTGGCTCAAGGCAGCTATCAAGGCAGGAACTAGCTTCTTTGCAGCCATCCTTGTTTCATATATAAACCATGGAGGTGGGATCATTGTTTTATCACAAGATAACCATATCCAAAAGGAGCTACATAAAAGGATGGCATTGACGGTAAATATGTCGAAAAGTTGGATGTCATGTTGAACATGAAAGTCACCGACATTTTTATTTTTATATCTCTTATTAGATGTTCTTTCTAAATTTCATAAGGCAATTTTTAATATCGCTCTTTCACTGCATTTTTGAATATCACGCTCAATGGACTTGAAAAAATGCCAAACGAGCTGGCGAGCTTGACAAATTGAAGTTCGTTCAAATTCCAGATTCTATGTCTCCATAATCATTCAGGTGATTTATATATACTAGTGGGCTTGTTTCCTTGATCTTAACAAAGAATGGAAAGAAAAGTGAAGTAGAGATTGATCTTCTCTATATTCAAAATAGTTAAATAGATTATATAGAAAGCATCAACAATAAATGATTTGAGTGAAAATCGACTAAACTGAAGTAACTCTGAATTGACTATGACACCTAGCAAACAATGGAATTAAATGTGATGATAATATCTCGACAGCCCCTCGTAATCTCAGCTGTTACATGTGGTGGCACTTACAATGCCTATTACTCTCTTGGAAATTCAAATACATTTTTCCATAATGCCTTTGTGAAAATGTCTTCTAGTTTATATTTGGCACTATAAAAAACAAGTAATATGTCTCCATCATTGATAAGCTCATGGATGAAATGAAAACGTGTGTCAATTTGTTTTCTCTTTTTGTGGAAGACATGATTTTTTTTATAAATAAATTGCAGAATTGTTATCCAAGTAACTAGGAGTTGGATCTTTTTGAACAATAATATTCTTAGCCAGACTACTTAACAAGATTTTTTAATTTATAGCTATATACTCTGCCTCTGGAGAAGATATTGAAACAATTCATTGTTTCGTGGATGCCCGTCAGATCAGATTCGTTCTAAGATGAAAAACATACCCTGAGGTGATTTTGCGATCATCAAAATTGTCTTCATAATTGTTGTTTGTATAAATTGAAAGTGAACAATTTTCAGAATGTGTATAAAACAAACCGTAGTATGGGGTCCCTGCAATATATATCAAGATCCTTTTTGCAACCTTCCAATTTGAAATCTTAGGTGACTACGTAAACCTGGAGATAAAACTAGCAACAAACATGATATCAGGTCTAGTTGCAGTGAGATACAACAAAATACCAAATAAACTTTTATGCAATGTAGGATCAACTAGTGGTGTAACATCTTCTTTGCTCAGCTTGGTGCCTTAAGCAATTGGTGTATTTGCTGGTTTGCAATTGGTCATTATGAAATTTTGGATGATGTGAGTGCCATATTTTTCTTCACTAACAAGAATTCCATCAACATATTGTTGAATTTCAATGCCTAAGAAGCATTTCATGACCCCTAGATCACTCATATCAAAATATATTTGAATTATTGCTTTGAAGTGTTCTAACATCATATTTATTGTATAAATAAGATCATCAACATAAAAATATACAATAAAAAATTTAACTTCATGAGTTTTTGTATACAAAGTTGGCTCGTGGTTGCTTCTACAAAAACCCCTCTTTATGAGATAGGTGTTGATGTGATTGTACCAAGCTATTAAAGCTTGTTTCAAGCCATACAAGGCTTTCTTCAACCTGTATACCTTATGCTCCTATCCTATAACTTCAAAACCAGGAGGCTGCTCTACATAAACTTCTTCCTACAATATACCATTTTAGAAAGCATATTTTACATCAAGTTGAAAGACCTTCCATTTTTGTTGAGTTGGTGTGGATAAAATAGTTCTGAGAGTGTCTGACCTTGCTACTGGAGCAAAGGTTTCACCATATTCAACACAAAACTATTGTCAGAATCCTTTGGAAACCAACCTTGCCCTATGTTTCTCAAATTCTCATTTTTCATTTGGCTTGGTATTATATACCCATTTTACATCAAATTTGGTTTTGTCTCTTGGGAGATCATCTAATTCCCAAGCCTGTTTCTTCGTTATTGAAACATTTTCTTGGTTCATTACATCAACCTAATGTTTTTCATTAACTGCATCTTCAAAATAGGTTGGTTGATATGAAATAAATACAATCATATTTTGTTGATCAAACTCATACTAGTACTCATATATTTCTTTGATGCTTCTTGTTTTCTGATTTTCTTATGAAGATATTTCCAATCACTAGTGGATTCACTACTTAAAGATTTATTGTTTTCATACTTGTATGTCTCTTCTTGAACCAGCAATATTGGTAGTTGTGGTGGATAAAAAAGCTGATTTGAAGCTTCATCAATATGATCATACCAAGATTTATTTTCAAAAAAATTAACATTTATGCTTAAAACAAACTTTTTGGTAACTGGATTGTAAAGTCTATAGGCCTTTTATTATTCACTGTAGCCTACGAAAATGCATCTTTCACTCCTATCATAAAGCTTATTTCTTTGCTGATTAGGAACATGTGCAAATGCTACTAATCCAAAAATTATAATATGTGATACATTCACCTTATTACCATCCCATGCTTCTTGAGGTACTGCATCTTGGAGACTAATTGTTGGGGATCTGTTTTTTTTTTTTCTAAATTAGGCTACTTCTATTATATCATACAGTTCCAAAAATTACATTTCTCATCCTCGGGATTTGGCAAGCCAATTCCTTTCAGTATCAAAAGTTCAAAAAGGGGGTTGTCGTAGACAGGGAAACCCACCCAAGAGTAGAACAAAGAGAGTTGATAATGAGCTGCCCATAGCAGGAAACCTACATTTATAAGTTTAGGAAAGAACCAGAACACTAGAAAAACCAGAACACTAAAGACCTTGAAATAACAAAAAGATGACTGGAAAAAGAGATGAGCACCCAACAATTTGATGCAGGAGCATCGAGCAAAAAAATTCATTATTTATTTCTGTGATTTAGGGGGTGATGTTTTTTTTAATTATTTTATAAATTATGTACATTTTAAAAATAAATTGAGAGAAAAATATGAGTGTGAGGATTATTGTAAATATTCTCTTAATTAATTGAGAATATGAGTGGAATTGAGTTGGATAGATATTTTAGGGATTAGAAATTCCTTAAATGAAGCTTAGTTGAGTCAAACAAGGGATAAATCTATTTTAGAGTTTGGTTGAGATACTTGTGGAGGAAATCATGGATTGGAATTAATCCATAATTATGTATAAATATGAGGTTTGTGTAAGGATAGAAAGACACAGAGAATGGAATAGGACAGAGAGTGATATAGAGAGAAATGGTGTGAGAGTTCATGTAAAGGGCGAGAGCCGAGAGGCCCACAAATGTAATATTCGGGCAAATGGTTTGAATCTGAATTTTCTTGTTATTATTATAAGCAAGTATTTTGTTTATTGTTTGGCTCTCTCTTTATGTATATTTTGAGTTGAATTGAATGTGGTTTTAATGAAGATTTTGTTGGGCGTTTTCATGAAAACGAGAATACATACCCTTCTATGTGCCCTACTGTGATTTATGCAGAATCTCTTCATCATTTGGTATCAGAGCCAAACGGTAGAATCGTGTGTGTGATAGATTGATGCATTGAGTTCAAGGTGTGAGAGCAGGTTTTGAATGTGTTGAGGAGCCACACGCAGACGCTAAGACACATATCAAAAGTTGAGGCACAATTGAAAGTTTTATACAAAGCTTGAGTCGCAGCCATCGTCGTTTCCAACATCATCATCGTGAGCTATTTTCGTCATACCTTGAGTGCACCATAATCTACGAAGGAGGAGTTGCGCAACATTTTTAGTAAGACAAGGCATCCGGATAATTCAAGCAGGGAAATGGAGAATAACGATGAGGGTACCACTATTTTAGTATTTGTGCATATGTTATTTTGTTTTCGCCTATCCAGTAGAAGGGAGCCCAGAAACTATGTTTCCTCCGCTAGGCTGGCATTCCAACGCCACAAATTCTGTAGGTTGCCACGCTGTAGCTGCGTGAGCAGTAGCTCAAAGTTGGCATCGATTCCAATTTTTTAACTGCGTTAGCAGTAACACAACTTTGTAACACACAATTCTGACGTCTCTTGTATGGTAAATATTCCATTGTATCCACATTGCATCAGAATGTCATTACGTTGAATGAAGATTGAAATTAATAGTGTGAA
The DNA here is from genome assembly GCA_034641835.2 of Pinus albicaulis. Taxonomy (NCBI): domain Eukaryota; kingdom Viridiplantae; phylum Streptophyta; class Pinopsida; order Pinales; family Pinaceae; genus Pinus; species Pinus albicaulis. The sequence goes on along the minus strand of CM076584.1, from coordinate 968,766,023 downwards.
TTGTGAGTTGGAATTATCGATTTTGGCCAATATAGACTACAATTTTGTATTATTTAAAACCAGAGTTGTTTATCAGAAAAAAATCAAAGTTGTGAATCATTCTCAGTCCTGTCAAACTGGGGTAGTAGTTTATGCAATCTGTGGCAAAAATTCCAAGGAGAAAGGAGAGCCAAATATCCTCACTGCTAATTATGAACAAGTTCTGCACCTTTTTCGGCCAAGTTATCACCTAGACAGAACGAATTTGATTATTGTTCAATTCTTCCACTAACTGTATGGATTTCGAATCCATTGTTGGTGATCGGGGTTTGCTACGATACTGTTGGGTTCCATCTAAATACCAGGTCACACTTTTGTTTAATTCATTGTATGCTAAGATTTTGAATAGGAGAAGTTTGTTGTGGGTTAATCTATTATTATCGACTTATTAAGATTGTAAAGGTTCTTGGCATAGACGAGTTAAATGCGTATTTGAATAAATGTCAAATTGAGCTTGATCCTTATCTAGAAGCACTTGTTGGAAGGCATAGCAGATAGCGTGGCCAAAATGGTTTGAGTGTTGTCTATGTTGAGTCGATATGAAGTGAATAATTCCAAGCGATATAAACTTTGGGGAACACATTTTTCAGTCTCTAATTTTCATGTTATTTGAGAGTTGAGTTGCGCACTAAAAAGAGAAAAGTAATAGATGTATAGTCTATTCATGAACCAAGTTAGAGAGTGTGAACTTTGTCACATATGGAGAGTTCGATGGTTTTGGTTTTATGTATAACATAAATTGTTACTCCTGTCTGTCGGTGAATAACATATTGAATGGAAAACGGAATTCAAAGTGCGCGTTAGTGTGGATTGTATCCTTGTCAATGCCAAGAAACCTAGCATTGTTTTGCTTATGGAAGCTTTTGTTTTCAGAGTTTTATACCCCAGATAATTCGCTAAGCATTGCTAGTTGAGAAATCATATTGGAAATATGTGAAGATCGGTGGTGATTGTTGAGGGTCGTGTGCAGAACACAAAGAGACTCCAAGGTAAATGTTCATTGAATGAATCAATATTCATTGATTAAAGGTGTTCTTAAAAACTGGATGATTTAAATTCCCTTTCCATACTCGAGAAGTTAATTTGTTTGTAAATAGTGAAATCAATCTAAATTTTAAGGAATGGAATTGGAATCCATCTTAGAAATTGATGTGCAAATATGGTTTGAGTGTGATTTGTGTTTGTTGCTTCTGGAGCAATATGTTGATCCCACCACGTTAAAAGAAAGTTTTGGCAATTTCTTATGAGGGAATTTTTTTTGGGCACTAAAGAGAGATGGTGTCGCATGAGAACCGTCACTGCAAAGAAGGAGCTGCATGGAAGTGCGGGAAAACTGTCTGCGCTAAGATTATGAGCGTGTTGAAGATATTATGGTATATTTTTTTGTACAATTTCGATGAAGGGCATGAGCATATTCACAATGATAAGAACGACATAGAAGAATGAAATCCAAAGATTTTAAATTTCGAAGAGAAGTTTTATTAAAATAACCTTGAAGGGAGCATAAGGTATGAAAATTCATTTCAAAGAGGTATTTTAAATGTTGGAAATTAAATTATTTATTTTATTTTCATCATAAATAAATCTTGGGAAAAGCGGATTGCATTTCAATTTAAAGACTAAAGTATCATGATGTAATTAGTGACTTATGATATTATCATAAGAATGGAGTATGAGAGAAAGTGAAGATTTTACATCTTGAAATTGTCTTAAGGGTGGATGTTCATTGGTATACTGTATAACTTGAATTAGAGTCAAAATATCCACTATTGTAATTATTGGTTCAAGCTTGGAAGTCAAATCAGATGTTAAGGTCAAATGAAAATTTGGATTGCTTGAGTCAACTTAAACCATTGAGTTATTGTACAAGAGGGTGTATTTTCATCCAAGATGAAGAGTGATGTCAAGTCTGGAGTCAAAGAATCGTAAGCCAAGTCAAAGGTTTGAATGTAATTGGGTGCATGATCAGCGGAGCCTGACACCCAAAGATTTTTGGCCATTGTAACGCAAGAATTACTTCAGTTGTTGTTTTTCAGTTTCCCAGAGATGATTCCATGATAGAGAACTGGAAGATACCAAGCGTCGGAAGAGAGCTTGCATTGTTGGATGGCAAGTAGGAAGGTTTGCTGAAAAGGGGATTGAATGAAATCCACAAGTGAACAGATGAAGTTCACAAAGGAGAAGAAGATGATTGTTGATAGTCATTGCAGAAGTTCTTAGAAAGACCTCAATAGAAGAAATAATAAAGAAAATGCCAAGGAAAATGGCATGTGGAAACAGTTGACTGATGAAGAATATGAGCGAGAAGAAGCTGAAATAGTGGTTCACCTTGAGTTATTGATGAAATTGTTGCAGAGAAATACGAAAGACCAGAGACATGGTTGGACCATGAGGAAGAAAGTGAAATGGCAGAGGCTACGCACAAAGAGGGAACAACAAGTAAACATACAGTTGACAGAAGAGTTGAGGAAGCTCGAGCAGATGATGAGTGTGCAATTGTGATGTGAAGAACTCAGAGAGGCTGAGTTGAAAATGGAAGTTTCCATTTGTGGCCCAGAACAGGGTGAAATTCTGGGTGAAGAGATCAATGAGAAAGATCTCATGGACTATTGGAATAGTTCAGAAGAATTGGAAGATATGTTGACAAGAGAAGCAAATGAGGCTATGAAGCCTTATATTTTTAAATCTCACAGTTTGTATATGTTTGTAGGATGTGAAGAAGATGGTGGATAGTCTGGTGAAACTGTCATAGAGATGAATGAAACTCTTGAGGTGGAGTATGATGGAGAATGCCTTTCAGAGGAGGAAGGTACTAATTTGCTGCAGTAGAAAGAATTCATAGATGAATTCCTATTTGGTGTAAGATAGCTAGTTGAAGCTATTATGGAGTAGAAGCATAATGAAAATTCTGAAGTGATATTCCAAGGAGGTAAACAAATGAATTTTTAAATGAAATTGATGACAGAATTTTGCAATGTGATGATACAGAAAATAGGATAACTCAGGAGGATTTCCAGAAGAAGAACGAAACTTGGAATGAAGGTTATGATGAAATGCTGGAAAGATTTCACATGGAAATAGAGTTCTTGGAACGATGGCTTAAGGAACCTGAAGGAGAAATGAAGCTTGCAGAACCTAATACAGAAGAGATTGCAGTTACCGTGCATGATAAGGATGAAATGTTTCTAACATTTATAGAGTTAAGTGAATGTTTTAACTCTTCAAATAATAATGTGGTTGTAGATACAAAATGCAACGTTAATAAATATGATGTTGAAATCAGATAAATTGAGTAGAAAGTATTTGAAGATGAGATGAAAGATCAGGGGCAACAAGAAAGTTATGTCCTTAGAGAAATAAAGGAAACATAAGTATTGAACCAGTAGGATAAAGATGAAAGAAGCCAGCAATTCAAAATAGCATCTGCTAAAATCCAGAAAGTCTATGATGGGAGATTGGTGCTTGAAGCATCAAAAGAGGCCGAAAGGTCTCGTATTTTTAAAACTAATAGTTTGTTGATGAATGCAGATACAACACCGGATTAGAAATTGGTTACTATTGGAGCAATCAATGACTATAGTTGTGATCAAGGAGAAGTTCTTGATTATTCTTCATTTCAGAAAGTTGAGTGTTCAGAGAAATTGGAGACGGAAGCATTAGACAAAGAGGAATTACTCCAAAGAATTGGCAAAAGAATTTGTTGGAGAGGTCGATGGAATCCGGTCAATAGAATAAGTGATACTGATGTACAACCAGTTTGAGATTCTTTCATTGTTTGGTGACCAGAAGAATGGGTATCAGTGATTCTACACAAGTCTGTAATTCTAGAAATAAAGATGATGTGGTATGGGAAAGTGAGAGTTACATTAAATAGTATTCTGGCAATACTATTCTGGAAATTCTGTGCAAATTTACTAAATGGAGTTGATACTTTAAATGACCAGTGGCAAAGCAGAGTTTGGAATCTTGGAGGGAGAAAGTCATTGGGACTTGTGGCTGTCGCATTATTACAGAAAAGTGACAGACCACATAGACAAGAGTCTATGGAAACTTCTCTACATGGGGAGTCTGATGCAGGAGCATCGAGCAAAATTTTCCATTATTTATTTGTGTGATTTAGGGGGTGATTTTTTTTTTTTAATTATTTTATAAATTAAGTACATTTTAAAAACAAATTGAGAGAAAAACTTGAGTGTGAGGATTATTGTAAATATTCTCTTAATTAATTGATAATGTGAGTGGAATTGATTTGGATAGATATTTCAAGGATTAGAAATTCCTTAAATGGAACTTAGTTGAGTCAAAAAAGGGATAAATCTATTTTAGAGTTTGGTTGAGATACTTGTGGAGGAAATCATGGATTGAAATTAATCCATAATTATGTATAAATATGAGGTTTGTGTGAGGATAGAAATACACAGAGAATGGAATAGGACAAAAAGTGATATAGAGAGAAATGGTGTGAGAGTTCATGTAAAGGGCGAGAGCCGAGAGGCCCACAAATGTAATATTCGAGAAAATGGTTTGAATATGAATTTTCTTGTTATTATTATAAGCAAGTATTTTGTTTATTGTTTGGCTCTCTCTTTATGTATATTTTGAGTTGAATTGAATGTGGTTTTTAATGAAGATTTTGTTGGGCGTTTTCATGAAAATGAGAATACATACCCTTCTATGCGCCCTACTCTTATTTATGCAGAATCTATGCATCACAATTAAGCTAATGGAGAGTTATCATTCTTTTATAGAGGATGGAGTGGCTCTTCTACAATCCTGCATGCATAATTTGACTCGTCCTCCTCCTGCTTGGACGCGTGGGCCGTTGACGAAGGGAGCATCAACACTTGAGCATCAAATGAAATGGAGGAGGTTGCATGAGTGTCGGTATCCACACAGGTTCCTTCTTTTTCCGAACTAGAACTATCATGATCGCTACTTGAAGAACTCTGCACTGGCAAGGCCTTCATTTTGTGGGGGGGAGAAGGTAGGAGAAGACGAAATGGTGGAATTGCGGGGTCTTTTCCTGGGGCGAAGGCCGGAGCCAGAGAGTTCAGTAGGAGAATTTGGGAGGTGGAGAGACAAGTGGGAAAAGAGATTGATGGGGTCGAGGATTTCTGGCTCTGCCCAATCCACAGAAAAATTCACCGTCCTGCCTGCAGAGGCCGAGGTGGGAGGCCTGAAGGGAAGACGATGCCCCCATACTCTGCGGCACCTCATTCGATGTCTTCTGGGCATGGTGGAGGAGTGGGACTGAGAAGAAAGCTGAGTCGAAGGAGCATCTGCTGGAGCAGTTGGGGTGTTGTAATCCAAGGATAGGCTAACAAAGGGGTAGGGAACAGAGCAGAGGAGCCAAGGCTTGGCGAAGACACCAGGTGCATCTGCGCAGAGCTAAAGGGAGAGGCGAATGGTGGAAGAAGGAGCAGGGGTGGTGGATTTAAGGGCCATGGGAGGAGGCCACGGTAGGATAGAAGAAGTTAATGTGCAGCAAATGAAGATTAATGTATAGGACATCGTTGGGAGATTGGCGAGGGTGGCAAGTAAATTCCCCACGCTCCGACATTTAAAACATATTGGGCGGCCATGTGCAGGCGCATGGGGACGATAGGTGCCCTGCCACATAGCGCCCAAGCAGCTTCTTCGATTAGCATCTATCACCCACATCCGGGATTGGAGATTTGCTGAGAACATACACTATTGTCAAAACTGCTTCAACCCAATAGTCATTTGACAAATTCTTCTCATGAAGCTTGCATTTGACCATGTTCATGATTCACAGTTTTTTCCTCCTACAATCATCAATGAAGGTTAGAAAATAAATATTACAACCAATGGAGTGTGTCTTGATTGGGCCACATAAATATGTATGGAATATCTCTAAAGGCTCTTTTTCTCTAGAGGAAGATGTGGGAAATCTATTTCTTTTATGCTTTGCTAGAATACATATTTCACAATTACAATATTTTTAGTTCAAAATAGGGAGATCAATGACTATAGAATGTTTATGAAGCAGACTTATACTCTTTAGTGGAATATGTCCATACCTAGAATTCCATATCTGAGATTCATCTATTCTTGATACATTGTGTGCAAAAGACTTTGAAATATTTCGATTTCTAAGAGTTAAAGGAAACATCCTATTCTTGTTTTTTTCAACCTTCGTTATGAGTCTTCTATTGGGAGGTTTGTCATTGATGTAACATGTGTTCCCTTAGAATGATATGTCATAACCATGTTCCATCAACTGACTAACACTAATGAGATTATGCTTCAAATATGGAACATAATAAACACCAGGTATGTTTTTATGTTGATTATGTTTAGTAACAACATGGAAAATACATTTCCCTTCAGATTTAATACAAGAATGATCTCCAAGAGTAATTTTTGATGTTATGGAAGCATCAAGATAAGAAAGAAAATTTTTGTTAACTATCATATGATTGTTACAGCCATTTTCCAACAATCAAAGGTCATCACTGTGAGTATCTTGAGAAGGATGGAAAGAAAGAAACATTGTCTCAGAGGATTATCCTTAATTGTTGGAGAGGTTAACATTGCCTATTTGTTGATCCGACTATTTATTTTTGCATTCATGTTCATAATGCCCAAATATTTTGTAGTAATAACATTAAACATCATATTTATCCAGTTATGCTTCTCTTTGTTTGGTTTTGTGAAGGTATTCATTGTTCCACTGCAGGGTGATGTTCTGATCTACCTATGCCTTGCTTGTTGCCACCTATATATCCTCTTCCTTTGCCTCTCCCAAGAGAGAGTTGTGCTTTGAAATCTTGTTCCATGGAATATTCTGCGAAGTTGAGTCTTGTTTCATGTGTTAGAAGTGATCCGATCAACTGTTCTACTCAGAAAGCTATAAAATATTTGGATTCCAAAATGGTTGTTACAATCATGTCATATTTTTTAGGTGGGCTTCAAAGGTATTTTTCAACAATATTCTAATCTATAATGGTTTCAGCAATGAGTTTGATCTAATTGACTATTCCCGTGACTCTATGTATGAACTGGTCCACATTCTACGTGTCAGTCATCTTTAGGGTTTCAAAATGAGCTCCAAATGTCTGCAATTTAACAGTCTTCACTATATCATTACCTTGGTACACAACTTTCAAAATATCCCAAACTTCTGTTATTGTTGATGCACTTGTTATCTTGTCGAAGATAAATTCATCGACTGAGTTTGTATCCAACATTTGGCTCTGTGCTCTTTCTTTCTTAGTTATGTTGTGGCATTCCTCTAATTATTGTTCATGACTTCTAATTTTTCTTGGGTCGGCTCTACATAACCATTCGGGAGGGTATCCCAACATTCCTGTACTTGCAAAAGAATCTTCATTCTTAAACACCAAAACTTATAATTTTTTCCAAGCAAAGTCAACATTTGTGACAAAGAGCTAGAGAAAGCCATTTTCAAATGCAGACATGCTCACCCTTCTTTTGTTACAATCTTCTTTTGAAACTTAACAAATCTATTTTTTCTTTTTATTTTTTTTATAACAATTTCAAATTTTTTTTTTTCACTTTGAAAATAACATAAGCCCTTTTTTTAATCAACTCCTCCACATTTCAAATGAAACTCTTTTTTAAATGCCTTTTTGTAAGAAAAATTACTCTCCATTACATGAGAAACAAAGTTTGAATAAAAAAAACGAACGTTTGATAAAATCGTGGAGGTTTCCTTCCACTTTAGTTCGACCTTCTTTTGACTTCGTGGATCTCTTAATTAAACAAGATCACTTATATAAAAGGAGCGTTTAGTGAAATAAATAAAAAAGGAAAACGAGTTACGACACCTCTCGTTTTCTTTTTGTTAATTCGACTTCTCTGTTTGAGCATTTTTTTTTTTTAATTCGACTTCCCTGTTTGAGCACCTCTGGACAGAGAGGTTGTTCGGGCAAAACTGTGCACTATTACAACTTACTCGGTGAGTCAATCCAAAATTTTCGAGACTTTGGTAAGTTTTCGACATTTTGCCCAATTTTTTTTGTTGGGTGCGAAATTCATGCAGAGGGCTCGCTTCATAGGTTGGAAAGTGATACACTTATTTTTCTTCACACGTGAGAAATTCATGTTGTTTTTGTATTTTTTCTTTGGTTTCTTAATTATGAATTTTGAAAACACATTACTTTCTTTGTATTCTTATGTCATTTAGGCTATGATACTATAATAAAAAATGAAAAGATTGTTTTTCTTAATATTCAAAAAACAAATTACATAGAAAACAACAACAATAAATAATTGGAATAAAACTCTAATTAAATTGAAATAAATTTAAAATCACTATGACAACTTTAACAATAAAATTAAATATAATGATATCTAACAAACAGTAAAATTAATATCACAACAGATTTAATACCTATAAAATTTATCATTTTTTTTTTTTCAGAAGGAAAAAAACGCTGTATATATTAAAAGAAATATATGACAGTACATGATCATCGATACATTCTCAAACTGTTATTTAAAACAGCGAGAAAACCTCATATACCAAATACATCCAGAATACACTTCTGAAGAGAAGTGATTCGATGTTCATGGCCTACAACATAGCGGATAGTATAAAACATACCCACGAGATCATCCCTGTATACAATGAAAAGAGCCAGCAGAGAAAATATGCAGCATCATATTCATGATAGAAAAGAAAAAAGATAACTGAAATGAAAGAAAGCAAACAACAGGGGATTTCCATAGAATCTTGAAAACTGATAAAAGGCTGTCACGCTAGGCAAATACCAATCAGGCTCGCTTGAAAAACATCATGTCTGCATGATATATGGAATCTGATACACTTGTTAAATATGCCTGATCCACTTGAAGAAGAAAGAGCAGCCCTGGACAAGACCAAAACCCCTGCACACCAAAACAGGCTCGCTTGATAAACTGTACTGAAAACAAAAAGTTACCCCATCAACGATGAGATTGGTCCCCATGATTGGGGGAGAACCGGCACCCCAACTCGATTCGGAGATCCGACACCCTGCAGCATCCAACCAAGACGGGCGATTCCTTCTGAACCAGGATCGAAAGGAAATGATATGTTCAGACTAAAAGAGAACACATCGGCCGCCCGGATCATGCCAATACCCGATGCAGCAGAAAACGAAAGATCATAAAACTGAAAGACATCGTAATCCATTGAGGATACAGTGAACATCGGAGAAAGAAAAAGGCAGTATAGAAAAAATCCTGATATCGATAATGCATGCCCTAAGAGCAGATAGCCACGAGCCCAAAGCCTGTAGGATAAAGTCGGGGGATATCCGATTGAGGAGACAGCGGAGAGAGGTCGTAGCATATAAACCTAGAGTCGCCCGGTTCGAAACAATCCAAGAAACTATAACCAAAACACTGTTAAGAAGGTGATAACGGTAGGAGAGTTGTCCACGTCATGATTCAGAAGCGGACACAGTTCAGAGGCAACCGTATAATGACGAGTTGGTGAACGAATGTCATTGAATGTTGAGTTGGTGTCATTAAATGAGACAACCAACCACCAACGGGCCAATAAATCAAATCGCCGCCGGGGACAGAACGATGGAGTGGGAAATACGGAATGCCAATGCCCCTGAAATATAATTCAAATTAGCCGGAAAACCAAACGGCTAACCGGAAAGACCAGAATCCCCACAGCTATGGCAGAAACCTCAAAACTGTCATCCATGGAGATCCACCATCACCCGCAAAGGCAAATCCCGAAGGGCCCCCCTAAAAAGCAGAAAAACTGCTACAGCATGCGGAACACCATCCATAAGCTTGCGGGTTCATTCTCAGTCGTTGGTAGTCGCCACAGCCAAGGGATCCGCATCATTGCTATGGCATTCCTTCAACGATCAACTTATGCCGCTGCTGTTCGAATGATCCCCGCAATCCACTTCCAGAAACAGCCAAAATGCAATCAAATCATCAAACAAAACCCCGCAAGAGAGCGACTTGAGCATCCGGCAACATTCAGCATCGCAGGCAGCAAGAAGAAGACCGGGGCACCAATAATCAGAACATGCATCGGGAAACCAACGTTCATAGCCAAAGAAAAACTACCGCACAACAGAAAACACCAGCAGCCTTCACACAGGAGAAACTGTAGCACCCAAGGTTCAGTATTTTCCACCAAAGCAACAACAAATTGCCCACAGAAGGGTTCCAGCTAAAGAACATCTACAATAGCCACCAAAACCAACATCAGTTTGTCGTCCATGGGTTCCAGCTAGAAACATTCAACATAGCCACCAAATGCAGCAATATGTTGTCCTTAATGGGTTCCAGCAAAATACATCAACCCAGGCACCAGACCATCAAGCACCCCCCACCACGAAAGCTTTGTCAAAGGCATTCCACCACGGAAGCAAAGATCATCCTTGTTTTCGATGCACTCCAAACCAGGCACCTCACCAGAAAACACAACCAGACTTCACTCAGGAGAAACTGTAGCACCCAAGGTCCAGAAATTGCCACCAAAGCAACAATAAATTGCCCACAGAAGGGTTCCAGCTAAAGAACATCAACAATAGCCACCAAAACCAACATCAGTTTGTCTTCATTGGGTTCCAGCTAGAAACATTCAACATAGCCACCAAATGCAGCAACATATTGTCCATAATGGGTTCCAGCAAAATACACCAAACCAGGCACCTGACCATCAAGCACCCCCCATCACGAAAGCTTTGTCACAGGCTCTTCCTAAAACTCGGCGTTCTAGTATTTCCAGGGCGTCACTAGTGCAACGCCTTTACGCATTCTGCACAACAAGAAACCCTAACCCAGACCCATTTTCATGGAAGCTGCTCGTATATCCGCCTCCAAAATCCATGTGCAAGCCCCAGCCACATATTAGACCAGTATACTGTCCAAAACACTTATGACTGAGCCAGTAAATAGAATTTCTATGGTGGTCCTCTCTTAGGCTTTGTGGTTAGGGTATGAATCTGCCGCTATAAAATTTATCATTATTATAAGCTTTATTTAAAAAAAGCAAAAGATATCTTCCCAAAACATTTTAACATAAGGAAAGGATATTTTGCAAAAGCATATGATATTATAAATATCACATCAAGTTAAGGAAGTGATTGGTTGGGTTTTGGTTTTTTTGAAATTTTATTTAAATATTTTATAAAAATATATATTTGAAATTATTAAATTTTTGAAAATCAAAATTTATATAATATTAAATAATATAAAAAAAATTAATCATTAAATAATATTTGAATATTGATATTTATTTAAAAATATAGCTATTAAGTCTATTTGTTTTGTTTTGAATATATTATGATTAGAAGTTTTGTTAAAACTTTCCTTTATGCAAAATCATTAATTTAATTTTCATAAAAATTATATATTAGACATGATGATAAAAATGTAATCCTAAAGAAAAATGATTATCAAATATGTGAGAACAATTCAATAAATGTGTAAAAATAGAAAAATCCAAGATTCAACCCCGATGTGACTAAATTTACGTCTCAATTAACATGTATTTAAATGTTTTGTGTAAAAATAGAAAAATCCAAGATTCAACCCCGATGTGACTAAATTTACGTCTCAATTAACATGTATTTAAATGTTTCATGTAAAACACAAAGCTCAGGTAATTGATCCATGGTTCCCATAAATTCATACACATAATGAGAATTATATCCCAGTTAACATGTATTTATATGTTTCATGTAAAACACAAAGCTCAGGTAATTGATCCATGGTTCCCATAAATTCATACACACAGCCAGTGGTCTATCTCTTCAATGCCTTCGCCACGAATTCAACTACGCGTTTCACCATCTCTCCCTCATGTCTGCAGAGACTCTCTAAATATTAAGAATTGATATACAAACCCAAAATTGAAGAAATATTACGTAGATAATTCATGCAGAAGCATATAAAGAAATACGAATAAGAATAGTGCATGAGGCACCCACCCATTGGTATCTTCCTGTAGTGACCACCCAGAGAGATTGGAGAGTGTGAAGAGAGCAGCCTTCCACTCATCAACTTCTTGTGTGCTGTATTTCTCACACCTCTCATGCTCCTTGAATGCTTCAGCAAATGGGCTACCATGAGATTGATCCGCCGGGTGCCGAACTTGAGAGGGAGTCACATTGTAAAACAGAGGGATGGCGATGGACCCCTTTTTCCCCTTCTGCTGCACTTGGCGTGTGATAAGAGAGGCTTCTCTGAGGCACCATGCAGATTTTGCGTAATTGATGGAAAATATGGGAATCAGCATGCGACTATTCTCAATAGCGCTTTGTAAGCCTTCCCAGATGTTCTCTCCCCTCTGGAGATGATAGGTGTCAAGGAATACTTCGACACCTGCGGAGTCCAGGGCGTGGTAGAGATGATCAACGAAGCCCTTCCTCACATCGGGTCCTCTGAAGCTCAGAAATACGTCGTATCTTCTGTATCTCTTTGTCTCTCTGGTGCCATTATAATTCAAGCGGCAAACGAGGAGATGGAAGGCAGCCACGGCAACAACAATTGAAACAGCCACTAGGATACACAGATGGGTGAAGCAGCAGGAAAGCACGCTCTCACAGGACATGGCAATTTTAGTTTAATAACATGGAGGTAGATTTTTGCTCACAATTTGGGTCATGCCTTTGTAGACTTAGTTGTGAAATAGCTGGGAGCTAAAGTGGTTCTGACTAAAGGGTGTTATACACAAATAAAATGAAAGTTTGCTATTATTATTATAATAATAATAATAATATTATTATTATTATAACCTGATATTATGTCTAAATGATTATCATTATTTTATAGATTATAATATAATTAATGTTGTTCAGAAATATATGCTGATCATTAAATTTAAACTAATTTTAATTTTAATTTAAAATTTAACTCTAATAATACTACCCAACAACATTAATTTCTTTATGGATCGTCACGTAAATGAACCGACAAACTTGAAAATCCGGTACAGCAGCGCAAGTCAAACGAAATTTTGTGAAAATCCAGTACCGCAGCGCGAGTGCAACGAATTTTATAAAGGTTGATCTTGTCCCGTATAGCAGCGCGAGTCAAACGAAACTTTGTGAAAATCCAGTACAGCAGCGCGGGTCAAACGAAATTTTATAAAGTTTGATCTTGTCACAGAGAAGTTTTGGGCCGAAAGACTAAGATAGACACAGCTGACGCAGCTGCAAGACTAAGAACCTAGTTTTGGACGTAAATTTCATGTCATTTTTTTCGTTTTATGCTAATGATATATTTTAAGAATATTTTGGATTTTGAATGAAAAGATTGAGGTTAAATAAATGATAATTTTATATGATTTAGAATTTAGAATATTTTCAAAATTTATAATTAAAAAATTATATTTAGTTGAATTTGAGTTTAGAATATTTTCAAAATTTATAATTAAAAAATTATATTTGGTTGAATTTGAGATAATATATTATGTAAAATAAAATCATATAATTGGATTTGTTTTGTACTTTAGATTGTAAAATATTTCCCAGAGAAATAAATCACATGTATATAAAACCATTTATAAATATTTCCAAATTTTATAATAAAATTAATTACTGGAAACATGAATATCACATAATAAATTTGTTCTAGAGAGGAAACTAGAAGACAAAGAACTTTGGCGCCGATATCACATGCTAAAAGCGTATCAGACGAGACGCGGATCTAACAAGAATTTTTGGAGGAGACTTTTGAACGATGTCGAATCAGAAAAGGATGGATGTCCTCCATTTCCTATGCATGTGTTCCGCGTAGGACTTCACATTATGTTTCTTTTTGGATCTGACCAATATTGATTTAGATAATATAATGCAAAAGGGTGTTATAGTTAAATTTTTATTTAGATAATTTAATGGAGAGGGGTGTTTATTTTTATGAGTGATTTTCTTCTAAGAGAAAAGATACATAGTAGTTATATCCAAATTATCTAGTGTTTGTTAAAAACATTGTTAGCATAAAACAATAACTTATTTTAATGAGGAAAGACCGTATTATAAAGACTAAATGAAAAAAACCATTATCTTTAATAGCCAAGAGGTAAAGGCTACACTAGTACAATGAAAATAATGATTTGACTGGGGTGAATACATTCATAGAATTAGATTTAGCCTTTGCGGAGTGAGAGCCATATCAACAACAATGCACCAAATCGCTAGAAGAAGGAAATGCCACCAACCAATTATCTATCCAAATGACTGTGGTCCCAAACACCTCATGAAGGAAATGCCCACAACAAGGAGCCAACAACCAAAGTGTTAGAGAACAAAATTCAGCCATAAACAATTCGGCCCATGTACCACAAAATACAACTGCCAAATTATCAGTTAAGTCCACACTACAATCAACACCTCCATTTCATAAACAAGAAATTTAACTACCAAGCTCCGGGAATTGAGCAACCATACAAAAGAAAGGCCTTGCCCACATCCAGCACAAATAGAACCCCAAAAAGAGACAAAGGAGTATTTGCATATCTGCTCCATAACATTCAAACAGGAACATCCACTTTTAAAGAAACTTCTACTAGCATGGCTGAGCTACACATCAAAAACCTTTGTACCTAAGGTGAGTAGAAAAACCACTATACCCATCAAGTTCTGTATTGAGATCCAAGAAGACCCATCAACAACATTGTAACAAGATTTGCAAAATAGTGACAAAAAACATTTGGCCTCAAAAATTGATCTTGATGTGATGATTCAATGACAGTCAACTCCTAAAAACTATCAACAGGTGGGTCAGTATCATCGCAAGGATCACCAAGAGGGTCAGTGAGATCGCTAAAGGCAGAATCCGACACGAGAAATCTTTCCACCTGAGCTAGTATAGAATCCACATTATCAAAACATAACCATTGATTTCATAACATGTGCTTAATATCCTCGAACCTAGAAAATATATTATAGTTTTCTACTTGTTTGTCTCTGAAGATTAGACGTAGCAATGTATCCATTTGCTGATGCAAATTCAGAGAGTACAAGAAATGAAGTCTCGTCTTACAAAATCTACCTAGGTCTGTGACCCTTTGCAAATATGTATCTATCACCTGAATATAAGAAACATAATGGTAGGGGTGTTCCTCAGTTTCTTTTTCCTCGTGTAGAAGAATTTATCTCCTCACTTCAAGACAAAAATTATCAAAAAACATTCCAACATAGTCAAATGTAAAAGGTTGAGTTCTCTTAAAGCCAACATTACCCATATCGCCCATCCTACTCATCATTCTTTAACAATGAGGCATGATGTTGTAACAGGAGAGTAAACTAAACAAGTACACGAACCATGACCAACAAAACAAGATGACGGATAAACTATAGACCCTTGATCCCCTGAGAAAAAAACCAACAAATTCTCCCCCCAGCGCCACACCAGAGGGCCAAATTCAAGAAAATAACCCAATTCATGGAAAATCAAAGCCATAGGACTCCGAACCTCCCATGACCAAGCCAAAATGTGATAGAACCTAGTACCAAAACTCACAACAATATTAATTTCTTCCCCCAAAACATAGAGTGTCCCGCCCAAATCGGGATCCAACCAAAGTAAAAGGAGTAGCCCTAAAATAAGTGGTAAGGAAGCCCAATATCTAATTTCCAAGAGTTCCTAGAAGAGAAACGAGTTGAAACCCAAAAGTTATGACACTTTGACAAGCAATGCAACACCCTTATGATATATAAAGGCATATTTAAATAGAACAAGGTTGAAAACCAAATACATTAGGAATGTGAACCATCTGCAACCCCATAAATCTCGTAAGAGGTATAGCACAATAACAAACCAAACAATATCTTACTAAATTCAAGGACAAATTGGAGAAAAACCAGAGTACCAATAGTGAGAGACAATTGTTGAAGCGAGAGACAAAATACCTCAATACACCTTAGTAGCTTGCCCAAACAAGACTCGGTTGAAGGAATGAATGCAAGCTCCTAAATAAGTGTGATTACACCCACATTCAAAAGAGACACATATAACAACAGTGCCGAGCTAGCCCAGATGAAGGAGGGTGAGGATGAAACCTCACCTCCTTTCTACAGGGTACGTACCAATGCCACCCTAGAACAATAAACCAACATGTATAATGAATAGACCTGAAGTACATTGTTCAATGCCCTTCACTGTGCTTTTTCCATGCCTTAACGGATTAGTGACATCTCTAGAGGAGGCTCTCCTTGTAGGGAAGGCTCACCTTATAAGGATGCTCCATTAACATCGTATTAACACCCCCGTCTCATTATAAAATGTTATATTAATCTATTAAAAACATATTAATTATATTTAAATAATCAAATTCATTAATATTTATGTTTAAATTTGAATTTATCCAATATAATTTAATTTTAATGTAGAGAGATGATGTTAAGTTATACCCAGTAATGTGAATTTCTTTTTAGTATTAAATGAATATACATAAATATATTTAAAAATTTACATCATTTTAAATTTATGTTAAAATTAGATGTGAGAGGATTAAATTTCTAACGCCCAATTTTTTGAGTATTTAATATATAGAAATGGTGTTGCTTAACAAAGAGATCAAAATATTTCTTTTCACTAAAACGTTCTACAATTTATTTTGGATGAGATTGTGATGTCTTGTTATTTAAAATGCACTTTTTAATGCATAAATTTATTTAACATTGTGAAAAAAACGTGGAACATTAGAACCCTGCAAATTGAACAATTAAACATGTTATTCCACAAAATCTATAATGGATTTTGGATAAAAGTGACAAAAAAAGCCCTGGGAAAGAGTCATTTTTTTCTATTAATTAAACTATGATTAAAGAGATTAATAAATATAAATAATCAAGAAAAATATATACTTATTTTTTTTTTATATATAAATCCAAGTTTAAAATGAGTTTAAGGTAATAACCAAAAGATATATATATTTGTATAAATTATAAAGCAGAAACTTATATTTTTCAATATAAACTTTTTAGGCATAAAAAATTTCACATAATATATATGTGTGTGTATTAAATAATTTTTCAAATGAAATTATGGGTGTGTGTTCCATGAGAAAAAAACATTTATATTTATAAGAATAAATAAACATATTTGTGTTCCAAATGATTTCGCATAGATTTTCTTTGGTATTGGCTACTTGTTGATTCAAGGAAACAACATAAAAAATAAAAATAAAAATCTTAATATGTTAAGCTGTTGGTGATATTTATAGTCTGACGCAGGTTATGCACAAAGTGCGTCCAACGAAGAACCACTAAATACCATCCCTTTCATCATCACTTTCCAGACAAGTGAAGTCTCACCTAAGGCGTCAAGGGGGACTATAGGAATCAAGATTTTAAAGTTGCGAAGGGAATATGAATCGAATGATCACAACCATTCTACAACATCATACCCATTATTCATACACTAACTCCATGTGTAAATATACAAAATAGACATTGAAATATTCATATTGCTAAATAATTTTTTTGAAGGGTGTCCTAATTAGCCAAAATGTTGTAACAGTCTCAGTGAGTAACCAGAATCATTAAACAAAATTGTAACTAATGCATGATATGATGGTCTCATTGGGGATCCACATGACACAAATATTGAGGAAGATTCTTGAATATTTTAAGAGAATATTCTAGGGAATATTCTGCAATAATATTTTTGGAATATTCTGATCTGTTGCGGCACAAAATTTGAGGAGAAGGTGACAATCCAGAACTTGTTCAAGTTTATACTCATTTTTCTCGAAATTTCACAAGGAATCCACTAGTGTACTTATAATTTGGATTTGAGCAACATATATTAGGGCTCATTGAATAATCCCACATGTTCCATTAAATAATTGACATGAACGAGGCAACCTTGCAAATGTTAGAAGGTGGTCATGTCTATACTCTAAAGTTGCAGAATTCTAAGGCACAATTGTTGGTATGGAGTATGTTGGAGTTTCAATAGAGGAATTCCATATCATCTCGAGATGTGAGCTATTTCCATGTGTTTACCATTATTTTTCTAAAATGGTATAGAGGCCTATCAACTTTGAACCTCGACCTGAAGACATAGCTCGCACTTTGTGAGTGAAATTTGTTAAAAAATTTGGGTGCATATCCTATGTTTTCTTCTTTTCTGTTGTTTCTTCATGGATGTTTCATTTATGGTATTTTCATGCTCTTTAATAAATTATGTTTAACGTCACCAAATAAAAGATCTCAGATCATGTTGGTATCAGAGTAGTCTTCTTTGATGTGAATTGTAAGCATGGAAGCTTACGAGGGGCCAAATAAAAAAGGGTGAAGGAAAAATAAAGTATTTAAACCCAAACATTGGATGTGAAACACAAAGAAATAAAATGCGGGACAATGACATGCACACAGAGAGTGAGAAGGATTTCCACAAATCCTTCTACAAGATGGAAAATTAGGTGGAAAATATGTTTGCGGATTATGAAAGAAGAATTGGAAAAGAGAGGAAGAAAGTGGGGGATCTAGCAGATAATTATGTTCCAATACACCGAGGAGGTGGAGGAGAAACTATTGAATCTCCATCTTCAAGTTCAAGCTCTTCCTCTTCAACTCATTCTCATCATTCACATAGTCATCATAAAATTTCTTCTAAAAACCCTTATTAAAGTTGTATGTGAGATTTGATTTGCCCATGTTTAATGGAGAAGCTAATGCAGAGAAAATAAACAATTGGGTTAGACAAATCAAAGTTTACTGATGTATACAAAAGATCAAAGAGGACACTATGAGGATCCAGTTGACATCTCTTCTGCTGGAAGGCACAACTCTTGTATGCTGGGAGAGAAAATTTGAGAAAGGAAGAAGGCATAATGGTAAACTCCTTTCATCATGGTATGAATTTGTTTCTGCATTAAGAGGACAATTTTACCCATTATGTTACAGGAAAAAAACCATCATGGAGTGACAACATTTGAGACAAATTAAAGGTTAGAATTTTCAAATTTTTACAGAAGATTTTAGGAAGTAAGCATTGGAATTGAATATTCCTTTAAAATCACTAGAAACTTGATCAAATACATTGGCACTTTACACAATTGTCTTATTTATTCATTGTTATTTTTTGATCCTGCTAATCTAAATGAAGCAAGTTTGAAAGAAATTCATCTTGAAAACAAGGGAAAACATGGACAATACGAACATGCAAAGAAGTCAATGACAACAAAGAGTAATTAAGGATATCCCTATTTCACTCATTACAAGGAACGTGGGCATGATTAGGATCATTGTTGGAACCTACATCTAGAGTTAAAACCTAAGAATTTTGGTGGAAAAGCGAAGAAAAAAATTGTTTCTACAGTGCAACGTGACTTGGGTTTTGATTTAGATGACGAGATGAGGATCACAGTTGTTGGGCTTGCATGTGTTGGACCAAATATGGGAAAAACATAAAATAATGGATGGCTCCAACAACTGAAGGAAATCAACCAAAGGATTCATGCAAAGAATGTTGAGTATATGAGATTGCTACAAGAAGTAAAATAGGAGAAGCATGGATTTCAGCTTCAGTTACAAGCCACATAAGAGATCTTGGAAAAGTTGCAATGCAATGAAATCTTATTAACGACATCCTCACCCAATATATAATCAACAGCTAAGGTAAATAGTGTTAGTGTTTCTTCAGTTTCATGTTCCCATAATTAGTTTTAAGTTAATGAAGAAGATGGGATATCAAGGAAAGGTCATAGGAGTTAATGGCAAGTGAATTTTGAATCCCATCCAAGTGGTGAAACTACCTTGATATATAAGACTAGGTTATGTCAAAGAGGAAGATGGAAAATTCTCCAAGACCACTAATGAAAGACACTCCAAAGACACAAAATCATGGGATTTTGAATCAACGTAGTCTGAGAGCACATCACACCATTCCAACAATTGTGATTGCAAGTAATATCCAAATGGAGGTGAGAAATTCAAAGGACAAGCTAAGTCAAAGATTCCTCCCCATAGCTACACCAAATACAACCATTCGAGGAAGAAGCCACAACATAAAGATCCCTCTCCACATCAAGAGAAAAATAATTTCAAGAAATTCTGGATGAATAAAAACCATTGCACCTATTTCGACAAGACAGGACACCAAAGAGTTGTATGTTGGAAGCTCCATCTAGAGTTATGTCCCAAGAAGGACCAAAAAGAACCTATGACGGAACTATTCAATGAATCTGTTTGGGAAGAAACACAACTACGGGAAGAAAACCCATTAGCCTAGTTAGGTAAGATATGGGTAGACATTTTAATTAGTTGAGTGTGGCCACCATTGTAAATGACATGTTTCTTTTTAAAGACCCCATAAATGGGAAAAAAATTGTAAAAGTGATCAAGTGTATAACATCACTTTAATTTAACTTTTAAAGCAATCATTATTTTCACTATAATGATTATTAACGTCCAATGATAGCAATGAAGCCTACAATACCTTAAGAAAGTAATAGATTAATTGATATGTTTTAATATTTTATTTCTATGGTAAAAAAGAAGCGAAAGAAGAGTTCCTAGATCGCGATAGTTCTACTGACTGAACAAGTCAAGAAGGTTGATAGTGTGGAAATGTTTTTGTAAATGAGAACTCACGTGAGTAAGAGCTGGGCGATCCAAGAGAAATTTCCTTTCTTCTTCAACCCACTTAATATCACATAATTGAAAGATTATTTCATTCCAAGATGTTTTTGGAATAAACCAATGTTTGATTTCACTTCAAAGCTAAATAGGATTAGTTCTTATCTTTGCAATGTTCATTTTCTTCTTAGCACTAATCAAGACAGATAGATAATTCTAGTTAGTGAGAGTGGGGTCAATCACCCCCTTATAATACCTTAGCTTCCTTTTCTCCTCTAGATCCTTATCATCCCACAATTTATCCTTAAATTTGGAAATAATAGTATTTTTAATACTATATTTATTCTCCACAATGATCTCCAACATTAACCCCCAATGGTCAAGCCAAGATTTGGCATCCTCAAGCCAACCTTACTTGAGCCAGAGGTTATTTTCTGGCTTGAGTTATAAAACATTTTGGGGAAATCTTGATTTCCTTATTGTAAAGCTTCTTATTATACATTAGATAATGAAACATAGCCATGCTTTCGATGGGGAAAAGATAGCTTACATCAAGAGGATATGATAGATTATTTCCTTTAATCTTCAGGTTGTAGGTTATAAATTGCTTTTGGATTAGCTCAATCTTCCTCCATGATTCTCTAGATATACTATAACCAAAAACCTAACATCCATACAAAATAAGAGGGGTGACGAGAGTCTCAAAGAGGAATTTTTTTTACTCCAAACCCAAATATCAATCATCTTGAAGTTGTTTTCAAGATCATAGTAAATTTTCAAACCTCCAGTAATCCTTTTCTCAATGCTATAATTCTAGTTAAGCTAATGATGAATATTAATACCTAAAAATTTGTATGAAGAAACCTTCTCCAAGTCATTTTTGTCATAGATGAAATTGTCATGGTTGGTATTTTTGGATTTAATTATCATGACTTTAGTCTTTTCAGTATTAATTGTCATAACCATCTTGGAGCAATAATCAAGGAGGATTTTAAGCTTCTGATTGAGATCCTCATGGAATATGGCTAGAAGAATGATATCATCAACATAAAGGAGAAGAGAAATTACCATACCAGCGAGCTTGGGGTCATCAAATCCTACAACTTCCAAATGGTGTCCTCTCTCTCACGCTAATTTCGAAATGCATAATGAGAATAATGAGTGCTTTGCTGCATATTTATAACATCTGAGGCCTAGGCGCAGTATCCTAGGGTATTTATGACCCAATATTTTGTCATAAATGCTACATGGATTTTATTTCCTTGGTGTGTGGTTCATATTTGCATATGTCACATCGACGATCATTTTATAGAATTTCTAGTAACATAATATACTTTTTATCAATAAAATATTTCTTGGAATTTAAGGAAATGTCCCTTCACATTGGAATGAACTAGTTACTCCTCTAATGTGGCTAATAGTCACATTATTATATTATTTAAAATTTGTTACTTTTCTTCAAACTACTTTCTGCATGACATTTGTTCTCCACTAAATCAAATTTTCCACCAATACCATGTGTTGCATACATCTGCAACCAAATTGTATAAACCACCCATTTAATTTCAATGTTTCCCTTTATGCAATGGCACTATTCTTCTATGAAAAATCACACAATTCTAAATTTTCGTGAAAATAACCAAAAGAAATTCTAGGTTGGGTATAGTGCCAACATCCCCTTCCTTCATCCTAATAGGCATAAAAGAATATTAGATTTCAAATTAAGGTCCATATACGGTGCAGTAATCATCTATCTTTGAAATTTTTAGAACCCTTGAGCCTTCATCACCATATGTTTCATTTCCACTATTATAGCTTCACCTGAACTTTTTGATAGTATGCGAGTGTTTGTGCGTTGGACATAAAAATACCAATTGATGGTGAGTGTGATATTCAAATGAAAATAACTTCTTCATCATAGCCTTTAAATCTCAACCCAATACATCATCCTTGGGTGTGATACTGAATGTAGAATTAAAATTTGGGTCATCTCCTCTCAGTGAATTATGCCTCTGTCCACCTCCAACTCATTATACCAACTCCTAGGAATGATATCTAAAGTGTGAACAAACCTATGGAACCATTACTCCTACAATATATTCATTCTATTCTGAGCAATGGAATATATTTTTACATGGGTTGTTGGACAATCCAACCCAGTGTACGTGACCCCCTTAACCCTTGATTCATACCCAAAACAAATAATATCAAGTACTTAAATTGTGACTAGATACCTATAAATGTCTTATGTATGGTCCACCATTGTGCTGGAGTTGATTTCAAAGAAAAATATAACACTAATAGCCTTAAATGTTTAGGTAATTTATGCTCAAATTCATGGAGAAAAGACACAAGATCAGTTAAACCATAATACATGGTTGGATCTTGTACTTTTATCCTAATCTAATGCTTTACTCAAGTGATATGTGCACACCACTTGATAAAGGCTTCATGCAATCAATTTTGCTAGTTCTTTATTACTTCTTTATAGTATGATGAACATGAACCAATATTTATCCAACTCAATACCCCATCTATAGTAGGGTTAACATATTCCTCCCTTCTTGTCATTATATTCTAAATATTTTCCGAAGCCTAAGAATCCATCTCCTCTTGAGCAGACTCTGCATATATGTCTCCTTCCCTAGGATGTAATGGTGCAATCACCTAGACATCACCAAATTCAAATATCATCTTCCTTTTCCTCAAATTAATAAAAACCCTACTTTCAAAATCCTATTCAATGCCCAATAACGTTGGATATGGGTTTGTATCATCAACTATCTCTATAACTTCAAGTTAGGTAAACTTGACTCGGGATAGAGTCAAAGTTTACTAAGGTAAATAGCAGTGGTTTTGGGCACATGGTATAGCGTACCCATGGTATTACTGCCCACGGTATTGCATGTGATGGAGCCTATAAAAGGCTGGGAGGACTTCATTGTAATGTAGGCCTGGAGGTGAGTGGTGAAGGCTCACTTGGCCGGATTGGCCAGGGTTTTGGCCAATGCTTAGTGAAATTTCATTGGTTGGGTTTTACCCCGGATTTGGGGTTTTTCCAGATAAAAATCTATGTTTATGTTAATGATTTGTTGTTGGGTTTTTTTTGTTTATTCCTCTCAGTAAATTTTATATTATTTCTCCAGTAAATTTCTAACAACTGGTATCAAAGCCATATTTGGCTTCAGAGAGACACTTCTGTTTCCAAGGGTTTCTAGATCCCCATAGCTGAAATGATTTGTGGCTGAGCATGTGAAAGTGATATAGGAAGTGCTGAGGTGCATGATCAATGAGAATTTGAAACTGAGACCATGTGCAAGGAAATTTCTCTCAGAGTGGCCACAGAAGAGGAGCACAATGATGAAGATGGCATGGGAGAGGCATGAAGGAGATGAAATATCGGACTTGCCCAAGCCAAGATTGTGGTAGCGAAATGAAAAGAAGTTGAATCCATTTTCATGAGAGGGCTTGAAAAATTCCAGAGTGCCTATGCCAAGCTCTCCGTCATAAGAAAATGTATTGTTGTAGGTGATGCTGAGATTCGAATATTCAATAATAAATGGACTCTGGTCATGGGGAGAGCCAAAGAGAGAATCGAGACCAACCAAAGTGGCCCGGGTGTCCTGGGATAGGTGAAGAGTAATAATTGCGAGTCTGAGGGTATTTCAATTTCTATGTTGCATGAGACGAGTAATAGCCCGGTAATGTCATGGGTTGTTGGCTTGAGTACGCTGTCGGTGAGAAGATCTGCCATTCCTGCAGCTGTGACCATGGGTGCAGTGCATGAAGAAGTTTATTTTGAGTGGTCCCCCTAGCATATTGAGGTGGATATGCGCATGAAATAGGTTCTCAAAGAGATCGCGGCAACAATGCTCAAGGTTTACCATAGTGTAGTTGAGAATATGCTCACAGAGACAATTTCTTATTGGTGATGGCACCTTCGTAGAATCATTAATGAGCATGCCATGTTTTTATTCTTTTGTTGGGAAGGTTTTAGCAAAAGAACATCCTAGATTCTGGCATACGCAATTCTAAATCCATGTTTGAAAGCAGCAACATCACAGAGATTTGTGATGTGGAAGCCCAGACGATTTAAAATAGAATTCAGTCGACCTGGTGGCCAAGGTCACATGAAAACTCGATGCCAAACAACCATATTTATGACCAGTGCTACTGACCTTCCAAATACCGATCACAGCAAACACTACTGTCTCGAGGATGAGTTAAGATTAGCTTCAAGCTCAGAAGGGATGTCGAAGATGGAATCTCCCGCAGCGAGGCATCTGGTGAGAAGAAGTCGCAATTTCGTCTTCGTAGAGGAAGAAAAATAATCCGAGTCGATTGTGCAAGGATTGAAGGTGCTAGAGAAGCCAATTAAGCCTATCATGAATTGGGGTTTATTAATATATGCACAAGTTTATGTTTGTATACTGAATTGAGTGTGTTGGTGCAAGCACTTCGATTAGGTGTTCGATAGTGCTATCTTCATAGCAAGGAATGTGCATGGTTTGGTTTATGTGTTTTGCACACTTGTCTCTCTAAAAACCCCAAGGATGAGGAGAGCATGACTTAGAAGAAGAGAGGATATGTGCATGTGGATTAATTAATTGATGAGCCATGTATCTAAAGAGAACTCTTAGAGGACTAGCAGTTACAGAGGCTGGTGACCCATGTAATCTGGTAGATAGGTTATTTTTATATGGACATTGATGTCATATGTACAAACACATCAATAATGATATATATATATATATCATTATTGATATATATATATATATATATATATATATGGAGTTAAATTTTCTTACATGTAAATGGGCACACTGCTGTAAGCCCTGGTATGGCATGCGTACCCCTGGGTAATCACTAGTAAATTTTGGGTTCGATCTAGGTGATAGGGGGGGTGTCAAGTTAACAATTACCCTGGGTAAAATAAATTTGAGGGGGGGAGGGCTAGAGTGAAAGAGGTTGTCTCACTTAGCAATTTTGGCTGGATTTAGTCAAGAAACCCCAAGTCAAGTTTAAGGGGGGAATTGTTAGGTAAAATTGACTCGGGATAGAGTCAAATTTTACTAAGGTAAATAGTAGTGGTTTTTGGCACATGGTATAGTGTACCCATGGTATTACTGCCCATGGTATTGCATGTGATGGAGCCTATAAAAGGCTGGGAAGACTTCATTGTAATGTAGGCCTAGAGGTGAGTGGTGAAGGCTCACTTGGCCAGATTGGCTAGGGTTTTGGCCAATGCTTAATGAAATTTAATTGGTTGGGTTTACCCCGTATTTGGGGTTTTCCCAGATAAACATCTGTGTTTATGTTAATGATCTGTTGATGGGTTTCCTGTGTTTATTCCTCTTGGTAAATTGTATATTATTTCTCTGGTAAATTTCTAACACTTCAAAATATGCTAGAATCTTGACCCCATTGATATCCACCTCTACATTTAACAATCTACCAATGGTGAATAGAGTGTATTGATACTATGTCAACTTCAGGATCCCCATCATCTATCGAGTCTTTTTAGGCAAGATATTCACATCATATCCCAAGTTGAGAATCATTTTATCCATATCGTAATCTCATATCTGCATGCCAAACCTAAATTCCTGACTTCTTCATTTCTTCCACGTAACTTTATTGATTGCATGTCCCATAGAATGTGTTGTTACAACTTCAGGTTCCCCAATACATCGATTGATCATTCTACGAAGCTTACATAAGGTGTTGACATCTTGTATCAATTTTAGACAACTCTCTAAAAATTATTTAATAGAATTGTATCCTACTTCAAGAGTTTTAGTTGCATTTATATCATAGACTCTAGGAATCTCATACACTGGGTTTTCCTCCAAAAATTCCCATTCTGATGCAATTCTCTATGTGGCTCCTCATAGGTGTGTTGACAAGCAAAAATGTACTGCCAATAGCTAGGAGGTCCCCCTGGTGTGAAGTCCCAATTAGACCTCAATATGTTTGGGATAGGAGCTCTATCTACATCTGGTAAATGGGCCCGACTGCCACTCATGAATGTTTTTCTTTCCCAGAAGTAAACATAAAATGTTGAGATGTTAGAGTGAGGGAAAAGAAATGCTCAAACAGATGTTTAATGAGGTCAACTTACATTTGATAACTTGCAAAACATGATACAATAATGTAACAAAAATAATAGGAAGTATGCCAAAAGAAGGATTAAAGGGAGCTAAAGCCATATCGAACACATGAATAGGGAAAGTAATAGTGCTTAATTGCAAATTAGTTTGTATTAAGCTACCAAGATATTATGAGGTAGAATACATGATCAGATATTTGAAAGAACTATACCTAGGTAATGAGTAGAATGGGAAACGAATCATTTCATGGAAAAATAACCCACACGCAAGCACACATACACACAAAATGGAAATATCAGATAGAAAAATTTGTTATAACCACCATGGAAGCGCATGCGAATTAATGCCAAAAGAGGATAACTTATTAGTGTTGCTGCAAATAAAAGTACATGTCCTACAAACCATCGAATCCGAACAATGGAACATGGCCTTTTCATACCATTTTCAAAGAAAAACCATAGCATCACCATAGCCTCACCACTACTCACCCTACTTGTTGCCAAGAGTTGAGTTCCTTTAGCTTCTTAAGCACAAATCAACTATCTAATTCTAGTCCTAGCACAAGTGCTAAATTCCCCATTAATGAGGCATGAGAGTATATTTATAGAAATGCGGTGATTTTCCACCTACCATGACCTTCCGCCTACCATCATGAATTTGTCATGTCTAATGAATATTACTAGCCTGATTCATCTCTTTCTAGTTTTTGACATGATGATACGAAGTATTGACACTATGAGAGAAGATAAATTATGAGGAGAGTAGAGATGGCTATTTGAAACCCTAAAGTACTTGTTTCTAATGTTATTTCATAGACATCGAGCTTTCTTGAGCTAATGAATATGGTGTTGATGCTTATTTTTTGTGTTGAATAGCCATTACATCTGCCATTAAGTATACTTGTTTTTAGAAGCAATATCGACATCCCACAACTTGGTTGACGCAGTGCCTTAGAAAGCTATATGGATCCATCCCATGATAATGAATTCCAATCTTAACAGGATGTATGTGTTGGAACACCTAATCCTCCATGGGTAGGTGTGGAATGCGAAAGTCACAATGGAGTCCAAGTGACCTTGGAATGTGAAACCAAGAGTCACACCATTGTACTATAAATGTACATCATGTATTATGGAAAAATAAGAGAGCTACACGCTTATCCTTCATTGTGTGTTGAGTTTCTTTACGTGTGTGTTTATATTTCCCACAACATGTGTGGTTAATATGAAAGGAATACATATTTAGCCGATACGTCCATAACCAAATTCTCAATCCCTGAGGAGTCACTTGTGTTTATGGTTCTACATTCCTGCAAAGTTCTTCGCATTTTAATATTTAGAGATTTTGCAAAGGCAAATTTACTGCAACTACATCTCGCAAAGTGGTTTTCAAGTAACCACAACACCGTGCATTCGAAGCTCTTTGAAGAAATATATCATTATTGATGCTCAGATATATGAGTATCAATGTCCATATAAAAATATATCATTATTGATATATATATATATATATATATATATATATATATATATATATATATAGATAATTATGCATGTAAATGGGCACACTGCTGTAAGCCCTGGTATGGCATGCGTACCCCTGGGTAATCACTAGTAAATTTTGGGTTCGATCTAGGTGATAGGGGGGGTGTCAAGTTAAAAATTACCCTGGGTAAAATAAATTTGAGGGG
The DNA here is from genome assembly GCA_034641835.2 of Pinus albicaulis. NCBI lineage: Eukaryota > Viridiplantae > Streptophyta > Pinopsida > Pinales > Pinaceae > Pinus > Pinus albicaulis. Next base: position 968,737,650 of record CM076584.1, on the reverse strand, counting down.
GGAAGGGCTAGAGTGAAAGAGGTTGTCTCACTTAGCAATTTTGGCTGGATTTAGTCAAGAAACCCCAAGTCAAGTTTAAGGGGGGAATTGAAGAGAAGACATCTCCTGATAGGAGTCAAACTCCTACTTATGCAAATAGTAGTGGTTTTGGGGCACATGGTATTGTGCACCCATGGTTTTCAGCCCATGGTATTGCATGTAATGGAACCTATAAAAGGCTGGGAATACTTCATTGTAAGGTAGGCCTAGAGGTGAGTGGTGAAGGCTCACTTGGCCGGATTGGCAAGGGTTTTGGCCAATGTTTAATGAAATTTCATTGGTTGGGTTTTTCCCCGGAGTTTGGGGTTTTCCCGGTAAAATATTTGTGTTATGTTTATGATTTGTTGCTGGTTCTTTTTCATGATTATTATTCCTCTTGGTAAATTTATTATTTCCTTCCGGGTAAATTTCTAACACTTCAAAATATGCTAGAATCTTTCGAATTTACTGATATTCAATTTCTACATTTAACAATCTACCAATGTAGAATAGAGTGTACTGACACTATGTCAACTTCGTATCCCCATCATCATCGAGTCTTTTTAGCAAGATATTCCGCACTAGTATCCCAAGTTGAGAATCATTTTATCCATATCGTAACTTACACCGCATGCCACCAAAGTCTCGACTTCTTCATTTCTTCCACGTAACTTTACTTTATTGCATGTCCCATAGAATGTGTTGTTACAACTTCAGGTTCCCCAATACATCGATTGATCATTCTACGAAGCTTACATAAGGTGTTGACATCTTGTATCAATTTTAGACAACTCTCTAAAAATTATTTAATAGAATTGTATCCTACTTCAAGAGTTTTAGTTGCATTTATATCATAGACTCTAGGAATCTCATACACTGGGTTTTCCTCCAAAAATTCCCATTCTGATGCAATTCTCTATGTGGCTCCTCATAGGTGTGTTGACAAGCAAAAATGTACTGCCAATAGCTAGGAGGTCCCCCTGGTGTGAAGTCCCAATTAGACCTCACGATGTTTGGGATAGGAGCCTCATCTGGTAAATGGGCCCGACTGCCACCATGAATGTTTTTCTCCTAGAAGTAAAATGTTGAGATGTTAGAGTGAGGGGAAAAGAAAATGCTCAAACAATGGGAATGAGGTCAATCCAAGATTGATAACTTGCAAAACATGATACAATAATGTAACAAAAAAATAATAGGAAGAAGCATGCCAAAAGAAGGATTAGTGAGCTAAAGCCATATCGAACATACATGAATAGGAAAGTAATAGCGGTTAATTGCAAATTAGTTTGTATTAAGCTACCAAGATAGTGTAGAATACATGATCAGATATTTGAAAGAAAATAGGTAATGAGTAGAACGGTAATGAACTATTTCATGGAAAAATAACCCACACGCAAGCACACATACACACAAAATGGAAATATCAGATAGAAAAATTTGTTATAACCACCATGGAAGCGCATGCGAATTAATGCCAAAAGAGGATAACTTATTAGTGTTGCTGCAAATAAAAGTACATGTCCTACAAACCATCGAATCCGAACAATGGAACATGGCCTTCTCATACCATTTTCAAAGAAAAACCATAGCATCACCATAGCCTCACCACTACTCACCCTACTTGTTGCCAAGAGTTGAGTTCCTTTAGCTTCTTAAGCACAAATCAACTATCTAATTCTAGTCCTAGCACAAGTGCTAAATTCCCCATTAATGAGGCATGAGAGTATATTTATAGAAATGCGGTGATTTTCCACCTACCATGACCTTCCCCCTACCATCATGAATTTGTCATGTCTAATGAATATTACTAGCCCGATTCATCTCTTATAGTTTTTCGAGCATGATGATACGAAGTATTGACACTAGAGAGGAAGATAAATACAGGAGGAGTAGGTAGATGGCTATTTGAAACCCTAAAGTACTTGTTTCTAATGTATATTTTACAGACATCGAGCTTTCTTGAGCTAATGAACATGGTGTTGATGCTTATTTTTTCGTGTTGAAAGGCCATTACATCCGCTTATTAAGTATACTTGTTTTTAGAAGCAATACGCATCCCACAATCTAATGACGTGGTGCCTTAGAAAGCTATATGGATCCATCCTCCCATGATAATGAATTTTAATTCAATAGTGATGTAAGTGTTGGAACACCTAATCCTCCATGGGTAGGTGTGGAATGCGAAAGTCACAATGGAGTCCAAGTGACCTTGGAATGTGAAACCAAGAGTCACACCATTGTACTATAAATGTACATCATGTATTATGGAAAAATAAGAGAGCTACACGCTTATCCTTCATTGTGTGTTGAGTTTCTTGTTGTGTGTGTTTATCTTTCTAATACACCATGTGTGTGTTTAACATGGTGTTTAACATGGTATCAGAGCTGATACGTCCATAACCAGCTCAACCTTGAGTGAGCCATTTGTGTTTATGGCCTGTGCATATCTGCAAAAGTTCTTCGCATTTTTGCAGCATTTAGAGATTTTGCAAGCAAACATTTCACCGCATTCAGAAAGTGGTTTTGAAGAAGAGCAACACTGTGCATTTGAAGCTCTTTTGAAGAAAATTTAGCTGCCTTAAAGTCTTCTTGCATAGTGTTTTCAGCTACACATTTACAAAATATTTTGCAGAGATATTGTATTGAACTGACATTGTATTGTGAGTGGATATTGCTTCTTCATAGTTGCAATCAGTAAATTAGAGTTGTTGGAAAAATTGTTGATTGTCCTCCATCATTTGAGGAGCAGATTTTGTACTTTGAGAATTTCATAGTTGGAAGTTCTCTTGAGTCATTTGTATTTCTTGAATCACATTGTAAATGGGGGCATTTTCGGTTGAAGCCGACACCCTTTCATTTTTTGAGCCTAAGTTGTTGAAAATGGCTAAAATCAATGAGGCATTAGAGTTGTTGAATAACATCATTCATTCCAATGTTGATGATATGATAAAAATGTGCAAGAATGCTCTTTGTAATATTCAAAACTGTTTGCAAGATGCACAAGAAAATATTGAGTTTTTGCAGTTGGAAACTCAACTTCAGCAAGATGAACTTCAGCAAAAGAGTCACCGTTCTGAACCTGTTTCTGTTTAGAATATTGTGAAGGACTCTCATAAGAAGAAAGAAGATAAAGTTGCAGTTGATCTACATTCAGTTCCTTGCACAAGAGCAGATTTTCATGCAGATGCAGCAGTTCAACCTGCACTTCTCAAGCCCATCATCAGACCTTGGGAATATTTTGTCCACAACAAGCACCGAACTGTTCTTGGATATGAAAAGGATGTGACCTTTCATATTCCAGACTACACCAAGCCCATCATATTTCAGAGTGCTGGATTCTTGTATGACAGTTCACCTACAGTTGTTCCTGATCCACTTCAACAACCACAATAGATTGAAAAATGCTAGCACTGTGATCGAGTTGGTCATATGAAAGATCACTTTTTTGATCTTCATCCATGCAAGCACTGTGGTCAGCACACTCATTCTTCACATAGATGCTTCAGAAGCAAGCCTCCTGCAAGAACCAAGATTCATCTTGGATGGATTTCTTCTTGGCAATGGGCATCAGCAGCCAAGAAGATGTTTAAGACACATGACAGAACTTGTTCACGGATATTGAGCAAACTTGCAGTTGAGTTTTCGCCATCATCTCACCTTTTCCCTGAAAGGGGGGAAATGGTGGTCATCTACAAGCTTTGACATCAAATCAAGCGAGCCTGAGCCCCAATCTCTCATTCCATGTTCAGAGTTGTAGCCAGAGACACAAAAGTTCAAGCAACCCTGAGCCACAATTTGTCATTCGAGATTCAGAGATGTAGCTAGAGACACGGATGCCCATGAGCATGCCTTTGGTTGGTGGACAACCTTAAACCATCATCTTTGGTTGGTAGACAACCTTAAACCATCAAAGGTTGAAGACCTCCCTTCTTTTAGGTTGAAGGTCTCCCTTTCATATATGAGGGACACTTCCTCTAGCAGAAGCCTTCAGCTTCTTGCAGCTTTGGTTGAGTTCCAAGAAATGCTTCAAGAATTCCAGTGTTGTTGGTAATCCTAAAACCATCATAGGTAGTAGACCTCCCTTCTTTTAGGTTGAAGGTCTCCCTTTTTTATGAGGGACAATTCCTCTAGCAGAAGCTTTCAGCTTCTTGCCAGTTTTGGAAGAGTTCCGGGAACTATAACTAGTATTGTGTTCCAGTGTTGGTGGTCATCATTAAACCACCTCTTTTTTCCAACATTTTAGAGAGTTGATTCAGCCCAAGTGCTGCCATGTATACTTTGCAGATTTGCATTACAACTCTCTTCTTGGACTCACACATACCCCTTCGGATTAAGGGGGGGAATTTTGGAACACCTAATCCTCCATGGTTAGTTTTGGAATGCGAAAAGTCACAATGGATTCCAAGTGACCTTAGAATGTGAAACCAAGATTCATACCATTGTACTATAAATGTACATCATGTATTATGGAAAAATAAGAGAGCTACACACTTATCCTTCATTGTGTGTTGAGTTTCTTGTTGTGTGTGTTTATCTTTCTCATACACCATGTGTGTGTTTAACAGTATGTCATCAACCAATTTATGATGTTGTACATTTGGGATTGTTAAACGATCCTTGAATCCTGCATGGAGCCAAATCACTTGCTATTTAAAACCCTAGTTGCACAACCTTCGTGAGAAACCTTTGGTCAACATTTTTGTTCCCCCTCTTCTATATCCAACCAAATTACATAGGTCATACATATTTCTAGTCAAGGAATAACATTAGAAACATAAAAGATTTACTAAAAGTGAGATATCAATTTGGATCCCTGTATAGTCCCTTTTTACACCACAATATTTTCAATGTATGTGGCATGTGTAGGATCATTTTGAGCTACCTCAACAATGCCTTTTGAGAGGAGTTCATATCCAATATTACAACATATAATAGTAAGATAAAATTACAAGAGACTACCCACATTCTTCCTTGTTCAAACACTAATAGTGGTTCTTTCTTTTCTAGCTTAGGAATTCCTCATGTCAGCCTTTCCCATATTCATTTGACGATAATATATTTTAACATTATAGCCATCTTACATCCTTTTTAGCATAATACACCATAATTCCTCCTTGAATATTTTTTCAAAAATAAAAGGTAGGAATGGGCGCTTTCTAATAAAGTTTCCATGTGTAAGCCTCTTAACAATATGTTTTTGCCAAGTAAAACATGGTGGATCGGAGGTGGAAATAAATATTACAAAATAGTGTTTGTTAAATTGTCATCTACGAGGCTCCCATACTTCTCTTTGTTTAAATAAACCTATGAAGAATGAAGCCAGGCTCAACCAACATCTATACCATAAATAGAATGAATACCTTAAGCTAGTGAGAAATTTGGACACTTTCTATAAGGCTAGATAAGCACCTCTCCATATCATTTCCTTTTAGGGATACTTCTAAAGGTGGGGCTAGTCATCACCTCTTATAGCAGATTGACATACAAATATGAAATAAGATACATAGGAATGTTATGGCCTCTATATTTCCTCCACCACAAAAAGAATTCTCACTTGAATGTGATAATGAATTTGCCTTTATCTTGCTAACAAAATTGACATTAATATAATATTCCACGAGTATCAAACACATGCATTCCCCCTTATGTTACAATAAGATAAATACATCATTGATATTTCTTGTTGAATCATTCAAAATATGGGATGAACCAATTATACAAAACAAGCTTTCTTATTGTTGAAACTTGCAACATTTTCACTTCGTCCTTTGCACGAGAATGTTTTGTTGGGCTTAACTTCCATCGAGTGTAATATTGGAGAAAACAATAGATCTGTAGAGGAATAGCATGAAACCTAGACATTATACAACCTTGCACATAAAGCATCTATGAAAGTTTGAACTTAAAAGATTAGGATTGAAAATAGTGATATATACCAACCAATCCAATCCAATCCCTCTACATGGGAAGAAATTATACTAAAATTATCCTCGGATGTACGCTTCATATGTTGTTCTCCTCAAACAAGTATGGCAAGGCCAAAGTCTCTGGGACAAAGAGTTGTATATGTAACTTGGGACTGTCATAATGATGCAAGATAGGCCTAAAAACAACCTCTTCAAGTGGTTTGTACACCCATTTGACACAAATCCTCACATATGTTGGAAACCTTGATTCACATTTTCATTTTTTTATTCCCAAGTAGTTGGATCAATATTGAGTCCTCCAAAATATAATGACCTAATATATTCCATGCAGTTTATAGGTTGCATAAATATAAAAAAAGAGTGATATACATGGTGCTATGGTACCAAAAAAATATTGGTATCATTGAGGAAAACCAAATAGTTGTCGCTTGAGATCTTGTTGTACAGTGTTGTTACCGCATACAAAGATGTATCCACCCAAGATCTCATTTCTAGGGAGAATTTCTAAAGATGGAAATGCCTTGAACTTATTTTCAAAGTTATTTTTGGTGTAATAGTTGTTATAATTAATGCCATGTCTTAGATCATTGGTTTTTGTTAACTTCCTAAATATTCCCATTTAGTTTCCCCCCTCTCTGTTTCACTTATGGATAGAAAGTTTTAGGGTTCAGACTGCTAATATTGTGATTTTTTCCTCTCATTTGTTTGAATATAGTGGATTTGAGGAAGACAACGTCTAGTTATGATCCTTTGAGCTCAGGCCCCAAAGCTCCTCCATCAATTCCTGAACGTTGAAGATTCCACCATATTCCAAAAATTAACTCAAGCCGATTTAATCTCCACAATTATATTCTAACCACTGCAAATGATATACCATGAAAATAAATAACAATTACATTCCATATATTGTGGGTCCAAGTGTTATACTCGAGTCACATTTTGACATGCAAGCTGCAGGTCCAAGATTTGTGCACAGATCGCAATCTTAATTCTTATCACAAGTCGCAAGAATAAAAAATAGTGATATGGCTTTTATATCTTATTTTTTTTAATATTAATCACACTTCATGCCCTTGGTGTAATTCATATTTGGGTACAGTGGTTGCCGATGCTAAAAGAGATTCCTATGACCTTAGATGAGTCGCCATTCACAGTGTCAGTGGAGGTCACAATCCATGATTGTAATTCTAGTGTGGAAGTGTGAAAAGTGACCAATGAATAAGGTGTTATCACAATCCATGGTTCGAGACTACAGTTGGAATTCAGTGTGAATGTGATCACAAATGGATTGTATATACAATAAAATTTCAATATTCTAATGCACAAGCTAAAGGATTTAAGCCACAAAAGAGCCTTACCACAGAGCATAAAAGGGATATGCTTACCAAGGTGGCTTGCAGGACTTTAAAATGTGACTTGATCATAAAATATACAACACACAAATGAGAATAATCCCTTTAGGGTGAAACTATAGGCCCTTGAAAACATAAACCCATGCATGATTTAGTTTTGAGATAACACATACATACAATTTGGTTTTTGGTTAATGGATCGAGGCCTTGAGTACAGATCTAGGGTAAAATATCGAGACACAAACTTGCTTAGAAAAGGTTTGGTTAGATGGGCTCATGATGGGAAAGCCTTGGGATAAAATGAAGGATCGATGCTATAAAATAACGAACAAAAGAAATTTTTTACTGGTTGGGTGTATAAATACAAGGGAGGAAGGCTCATATTTAAGGCTTGAAGGATTACAAGAGAAGGTAATGAACACCTGCAAAATAAAACAAGACAATTGAGTGTTATAGTCACACCCAATATTCGAAGGATGTCATAAGGGGAAAACACACAATGTTTTTATCATCTATGACAAGCTTAGTAGAGGTCACATGTTGCACTTAAAAATGACAGTGGAGTGGCATTATGTATTGAGAGTGTGATTTGTGACTTGGAGTCATAGTGTGTAGGACTAGTCGCAGGTTGCAAATGTGATATGGATTTTTTGCGTGCGATAGAAGAAGTATTAGTCACAATTCAAGGCTTTAAGTGTAGGTCACAACTTGAGATTATAGTGCTACTACAAATTGGGGCAAAATGTGTGATTGAAGGATGTGACCTATAAAAAATTCCAACGTAGCTATAGATAGCAAGCTTGTGATGAAGACTTTCATAGCCACATATACAACAACCAATTTTCTTATTGTATTGCATGATATGCTTTGGGAAATGTTTGAATGTCGGAAAACTAGTTCTATAATCATGGCAAAGTCCATTATTTTTCATCTTCAAATAAAATTATTTTTGAATCCAACTTGATTTGACCATGACAGCATAAAGTTTTGAGTTTAAAATAGTGTATGGATGCATTTGGTGATATACTGATATGATACAAGGTCTATGGTCTCATGGCATGCTAACAATATCAAAGAGGACAATATCATAGAAAAGAGGGTTGATATTCATCAACAAAGCTCATTATTTCCCAATTCGTCCTGCTATTCCAACCACAACCACAACCACAATTTAACCAAATTAAATGTTTCTTTCACTCCAACTCCTTTATCTTGGAAATATGTACAATGTAAAAGCATCATGAAATTTTGCAAAGAAATTCCATGTGGAATTTTTAGCCATCAGTTCCACTTTAGAAGCAATTTTTTGCTACATAGTTTCCACCTGCAAAACCTGTAATAAAAAAACCTCTCCTTACGATGTCTTAACCTATCCTACCTTTAATCTCGAGAAACCTTAAGCTTGCACGCCCTTAAACTCATCGATTACTTGCTGAAACATAAAAATATTAATAGAAATATTGTGTTCCAACGAAAATACCCCATCTGCTAGATAAAATATTTGGGTCAACAATTGGGAAATAATTTAACTCAAAAACCCCTCTCATCAACATTCGGTGAAATATTTCCTTCATCTTGGAAATATAACCATTTGCATTAGTATTTTAACCTTGTTGTAGGGATATTTTCGTATTCAAATTCCTATAACTTGGCCTTTTAGTGCCGATAAGACAAGGAAGAATGAATTTCAGTATAGATAAATCTTTTCTTACAATGCATATTCTCACTGGTTTAATTGTGTAATATCAATATCTCTTATGAAGACTTTCAACATCTAAATTGTCAAAACATCCATTCTTTCGGGGGAACCATTTGTCAAGATAGGAATTTTTCTTTTGATTCCTTATATTTAAGTTCCAAATATGACATGGGTGCCCCATATGAACCTGGACCCACATGATATATACCTTTATTTGAAAATTCCTTTATCGAAGGTGACAATCTAGATAAATTTCTTGAAGGAGTGGTTGGAAAGGAATATCTCTAACTAGATCAATATGTATCCCACCACACCCCTATAACCTGAGTACATGTATATCATATGTAGGACTTCTTAAATACACTTTCTATTTGAACAAGACTAGTTCCATCAAGACTATATTTTCTAGTAACATGTGACATAGGTGGCCCCATACTTCCACTAGTAGGAGATGGTTTGTATCTGAGAGGGTAATCTTCTAAGGAAAATATGGTTCAGATTTTATTATATACTTTAAAATGTTTCATTTCTCCCAACAAATTTTGTTCGTCTTCAAGGATGGAGGTCTCAAGGGTTGAATGGTAAGCTACAAACACTACATATTGAACAACATGTTTGAATTTCCTCAGTTGTTCATGATTTTCACTCATAAGTAAACCTTGATGTATTTTATAGCCTTGCTGACATAGTATATACATCCCTAAAATAGCCTTTTGGTCAAATTTCAGAATTTTCCAAACCTTGGACATGCAAAAGGTGCACATCAATGTAATTTCTGTATTTTCTTAATTCATAACATAAATGTAGAAGCACCACCACGAATCCTTTGAATGAACACAAATGCCATAAATCCTAATTCACAAGAATGGATTAGGACATGTATGCATGGGAAATGTGCCATATAATATACAAGAAAATATATTATTAATCATAATCGAGTTATTTAGATATTTTAACTAGTTCAAGCCACAAGTATAGTCAACAATACTTTGAAAAGCATAGGGAGGGCCCAAAATTTAGATATACAAGCTAAAATTTTAGATGTTGTTGTAGAAGCTACAATAATTGTTGCACCACTGGTAGAATCCAAAATCTTTGGCTATTTCCCTATAACATACTAGGTTTTGTCAAAAGTTCAAGGAAGTATTGAATGATATACTATGGGTGCTACTTGAGTTACATGACCCTTTACAAATATGCCCTTCCTCTGCATCCCAACTAGGTCTCGTCAATATTTACACATTAAAACAAGAGATCATACATGTAAGTCTTTGATGACAGTGTAGAGAGAGTGACAAAGGGTTTGTTGTATTCATAAATTTTAAAAGGGATTCTTAGTGTTGCTCCACTATCACCATGTTTGTTCAATAAACTGATGAAGTCACTCAAGAAATCACAAGTATTGTTTCACTGGCAGCAGGCCTATTCAGTGCCTTCGTGAAGTTTCTTGTGTCACCTCTCTACATATGAAGCCTTTCTCAATCCTTTCCCATTTATTCGATTAATTTTCTCTTTTGGGTGCACATCAACATCATTTATTGGGCATTTATTTCGCTAGGGAAAATGAGGGATCTCAATTTATTTTATGGGTAAGAGAGGTTGCTCCTTTTTTTTAGAAACTAAAGGATTTTATGACTTAGGTTTTTCCCTCATGCATCATTTCCAAATCATATCTCCAACTGGAATGTGGATAATTAACACATACCATTGAAATAATCAAGACCATGTTGGACACAATGTTCTGGTTGCAGATAGAGGTCACATGAACTAATTAGGGTTCTCCATAAACACATGTTTGTATTTTACTCATTTATGGGTAATACACAAAGGAACAATGTTTGGGACTCATTTTTTAGTATGAAATATTTTGGAAGGTGTACCAAAAATACCTAATTTAAGTCACAAGTGACTAGTGACTCTAACAACAAGTGTGATTGCTCATACTTCAGATCTACAACAAATATGTGAAAAAACCCGCAAAAACAATGGATGTATGCACATACAAAAGCATAAACAACAGATTTAAAAAATGATGTAAAACCAAATCTTGGAATATCTTTTGAAAGAAAATAATTATACTAATACACCTCGTGAATGATATTTACAAAATGCGCAAGTCCCCCTCAATGGGATGGGTCCTTTGATGTCCTCATCGATTAAGGATTTAGATCTTCCTCTCTCTTGATTGTGTGTAAACCCAGACAATGTAGAAATAAAAAATGGGAGCTCGAATGGTATGTGATGATAATTGTGATGATGATAATGATTATGGTAAAAAATAGATGAAAATTTCTCTTATTTATAGAAAGTATTGGGTTGATCTCAAAAATAGAGAATAATAAAATATTATTGACCAAAATCTAGATCAAACTGCTTGGAATACTTTATTATATTTTTGGAGAGGGAAAATATATTTAAAATGGTTAAATACACTTATTTAAAAATAATTAACAAACAAATGCTTTTTTAATTATTTCGCGAATAATAAGGAAGGTGTGAAAATGAAATAATTATTTCAAATATGAAAATAAGGAATAATAAACAAATAATGTTTTATTTAATTATTCCTAAGAGATTTAGTCAAATGTGATAGGGAATATTCATTAAAAAATGATTTAATAACTATTCCTACAAATAAATAAATAAATAAATAATGGTTTATTTAATTATTCTCATGGGTTTTAATTGAAAATAATTTAATAAAAGTGGTTTATTAAATTATTTCTTATAGTGAAAGTGATTTTACTATGGTAAAATTAATATCACATGATGTATTTCGATCTACCTAGTTAGGAATAGCATGTGGGGGGATACCTGAAGGGCCACCCTCTCATGAGGTCTGAAACATCTTACACACACCCGAGAATCACTTTTACAATATTTTGGATCACCAAACCATGAAGTGTATGAGTCTTAATCGTGTGGTATTGAGCTAGGGTAGACCACGTGAGAAACAACTAAGTCAAAGGGTAATGAAGATTCCCTTTGCTTGATCTAAGGTACCGAACAATAATGAAAATTGGAACCAATGTATACCACTGTCTAGACCATTCTTCTAGAATGAATATGCCGAAGTCGACAGAAGAGGGCCCATGAGAGCTGAGGCAATAGGGAATCCTCAACTAAGGCACGAGGGATCATAGTAAAGTGACTAATCGACTTACACCAGGGATGATAATGGAGGGAGATAAATTGAGAGGTGGATTGATGACTTCCTTTGTTAGAGCATAAAATGCATGGTCGACCTGCAACGACTGACTTGATTCCATAGGGATGGTAAAGTACTCAGAAGGAAGCTTTTCGATGACATATAGTATAGCTGGAGGTCAAGAATAGCAACATGGGATGACTGTGATACAAATATGGATGAAATATTGTAATAGGACATAATGGGACTCAAAACAGACTCCATAAATGCAAGGATGACTCATCTCGGATGCTCTAAACAAGGGTGACTTCATGATGCTACCACATAGGATAGGCCGAGGTGAAACATAAAACCATGAGTAAATAAGGGTTACCCATGAAAAAAATCAACACAGGAGAGGAAAAGTGCCAAGGAAAAGTGTTACTTAAGTAAAATAAGCTCATATGAAGATATTCTGTTTGAATTGGCAGCAAAGTGAAACTTCATGGAAAAAATGGCTTGCAAGTGAAGTGTAAAATTACCAAAAAGAAATAGAGATCGATTATAGAACTCGGTGAGAGCTTTCCAATGTACTGACATTTCGTCAAACTGAGCGATGGTTAGGTTGCAATGGGCGATGTAAACAATTATGGTTTTTCCTATAAAAGGGCGATCTCGCCTCCAGATCCTATTCATTTGCAAAGTGATATGTGGAGAATTCGGAGAGGAGGATAAGGCCCTAAATATTTTGGAGATCGTAGTAGACGAACCAACCATCATAATGAGGATCTACGAATTTTAGGCAGGTAACCTTAATTTTCTAAGGATGGCCTTAATTCTTCTTCAAATGATGGTTCTTAGTGAAGAATGAAGGTAATAAAGGAATAGAGGAATGAAATTCTAGAGAATGTCTAGGATCATCTTCACCCACTAAGTCAAACATGGGACCAAGTGGTAAGTGTGGTATCACATAGAGCAGAATATTTGAAGTCATGGTATCAATCATATACAATATGTGATGTGTATATGCCTCACCGGAGTGACCAGTAGGACAAACTATTTAAGGAATGAGAGGATAATGGACCATACCTAGATCTTTTGGGTCTAGGCCAACACTTATGTTAAGTGAGAAGGTGGCTAGGTCTTCCATCATGCCCCCAAGCATGAGATACTTCCCCCAAGTATGTGATGGAGGGGAGTGATTTGGTATGGAAAGGTGGGAATGGTGCACCTAACTAGAGGAGTTTGTGGAACACCATTGTGTTGCAAATGCTCAAATAAGGGATTCAAACATTCAGTACAATTGGCACAATATCCATTAGAGGACGATGAGGAGATGTAGGGGCATAGGTTCCCCACATGTAACATGTTATGGGCATGCCAAATCTATTTAGAATATTGGACTCTAAACACATTTTGATGATGTGGTTTTCCATTTGTTTATGTTATGGTTGTCTTATTTTGGGAATAATGGATAGATATAAATAAATAAAGGAAATAATGGATTACCAATCTCATTTTGCATTGCATAGATTAATCAAATGGATTTAATTTCTATGTTCTCGTACATGTTGTTCCTATAACAAATAATAGATTCGGCTATAATGAACTGATGCTCATCTAGAAAACATGGTGGTTGAACAAAAACAATGTCAAAAGGACTTGGTTGTTGGTGTAGGATGAAGGAATTATTCAATGGATCATCCCTAGAGTGATATGAAGTGATATTAGACTCTAGAGGTTCTTCCAAAAATTTATACATGCTCTTTCAAGTATCCCTATGTATTTTAATTGTATCAGACGATTGAGGCCAATTGGCTTGGGTTGAAATCTAGGTTTCCTTTGATATCAGTTCCAACATTCAATTATTAGGATGAATTTTAGTTGAAACCAACAGAGGAAGAGATTTTCTAGTTGAAATTGATTACTTTTGAAGGATATAGGGCTATTACAAAGGATACAACAAATGCCTAAATTTTACTGAATTACATTCATAGCATATGTTGAAACATGATTGAGGGGTTTGCATGAGGACATGTAGTTGCTTCAGTTGGATGCGGTTTTTGGGTCATGGAATTGACATCATTTCACCATCATTTCCTTTCATTTTCTACCATTTTTACCTTTATAATCACATCCTTTTACTCTGTTGACTACCTTTTCAACCAATATATGTTATCCCTTTGTGTCACCTTAATTTATGTATTTTTTCTTGTATATTGATGAGAGGTTAATTTTTCTTGGGTAACTTTACTATTCAAATGATAAAGAGGATTTTTTAGGATAACTCATCTAGTTGGGATGTTTCTACTCTCTTTTTCCTAGGAGATGTAACACTACTTCTCCAAGGTTTTGAAATATTGACACACTAGGCTAGGATCTACTGTTGATGTTATGATGTTTCTACTCTATTTTATCTTGATAAATACTCTATTTATTTGATTGATTTTTCAAGATTCAACACTAGCGCTGCTACTCATCTATGTAAATCAATATTCCTATGTTAGCAATAATTGGAACACTTTTTGAAAATTTAGATAACTTGGTTGTCACAGTTACCATCCCCCATTTTGGTCTCTCGCTAAAATGAAGATGTTGTTGCAATATCACTTTTATTTTTAGTAAACTATTGTAATTTTTTAATAAGATTCTTAGTTTTAACAAATTGGGAATAAAGAGATTCCCATGGATAATTTTGGCACTAAGATTAGACAAGATGAGTATTTATAACGACATAAACCCTATGCCTTGTGTAGGGTAGGCACCATCATCTTTTCATAAATGTGCATCTTGTAACTTTTTAGAAGTTAATGTAATATTTATTGGTTTATGCCTTATTTGTGGTTTGTTTTACTGGCTTGTGAGATGTGAATCACCAAATCCCTACTAAGGAAGAAGGGCCTTCTTCTTTAGCAGGGTTTTTTTGTTATAGAGGTAGTGCAACCGTTATATTTTAACTCTCATATTATGTTTAGTGTTGTTATGATTTTAGTTATCCATGTTACATACCCTTACTAATATATCAAAGTAACTAATTATTAGAATAGATTGCATAATACTTGATATTTATTGCTCGTGTCGTATCATAGTTCTTGTATTGATACATCATAACCATGTGTTGGTATTGTTCAATTACTGCTACAATTTTCCTAGTTGCTAAAACAAAATCTTAGAATGATTGTTATTATCTGTGTTATAGTGCGTTACATAGTCAATGGTTTTGGTGATTGTGATTGGCTTGGTCGTTGTGTGATTCTGATTGAATGTTTGATGTAATTTATTTCTAGGAGAACTATTTTCTTTTCTTGCGAGAGTGATATAGAATAATGAAACGATGCTTTATTATGCAAGAGTGATTTCATTTATAGTATTATATGTATAGTGATTAATTTCTCAAAAGTTTGGCAATGATGCCTTTCGTTTATAAGGGTGAACAGTTAAAAATGACCTTTGATTTGTTTGAGTGTCATTATCTTATAGAAATAATTGTGTAGCGATAAATGTTAGTTATTATTTTCTACCTACATATATTGTGCACATTAACCTTGAAATAAACAAACCTACCTTGCTAGAAAATTTATGTGTGTGTAATTAATCTATTTTAGTAAAATACAGTTAATTTCCCACCATCTACCATGGTTTCTAGTTTCAAATCCTCTATGTTCAGGCATATTCCTAGGAGCCTTGGGCCTTCCTTTCACCTTTATAAAAGCTGTAATTTTGGGAGGAAAACCCTGTTGTGTACTTTGACTCAATTTTCAATTCCTTAGCAGGTATTAACATCTTATTTGGTATGTGCTTCATTTGGTCATCAATCTTAGAGCACATCTATCCTACTCATCCTTTCCTCCCTTCGGATACTATGATTCATTAGTGATCGAGATGCCATTGTAGTGGAGGAGGGAGAGGTAATGTCGGAGGATCTAAAGCTCAATTTAGGTTGAAGCCTCAACATGCCACTACTAGACTCACACACCCATAGAAATTGAACCAGAGATTCATTTTGTAGAGGAGGAGTTCTAGTATGAGCAATTGAGTATCCTAGACTTGGAATTGATGGATGGTATTGCAATGTGGATCAATAACGAAGGGAATACTAGAGACTAGAAAAATCACTATTTGTATACTATATATTTTCACTGGCATGTCAAATAGTTCCTCATGGGAAATGTTCTAGTTGAAAAGCAAGAGACCAAGGACAATATTTTGTGGAAGTTGGATGAATTGAAGCGACTATTGATGGACATCGAGGGAAGGTTTGCATGTCTCAAATTAGGTTCACCTGCAGTCCTAATAGTGCCACCCTCCGACAAGCATGTAGGTCATCCTATTGATCAAGAAACTTCGCTATCTTCATGATTTTTAGGTTCCTTCTTGTTGGTTTTGTTATGGTTCTTGACATTCATGTTCTTATAGTCACTATCATTACTATATTTTTGGTTGGTTTTCCCCTGATATGGAGTAACTAGTTTCTTTTTTCCATAAGTTTCTCACATTCTACTAAACTTTTGAGACTTTCTGCAAGTCTTCCCACTTATGGGACATATTTCATCTCTATTAGTTTAATTCTATCACTCTTTAAACTTTCTTGGCATTGTTTGGTAAATAGTTATTGGAACATCTTTCATCTCTATTAGTTTAATTTTATCACTCTTGAACAATTATAGGCACTACTTAGTAAATAGTTATTTTGTTTCAAATATCATTTCCACAATGACAAGTGACTATACCTTTTTTTATATAGCAATAAAGACTTAATTTTAAAAAAAAATTAGAAAAAAACAATTTAATTTTGTTATTATTTAATTTCCAATAAATTTTAGTTTTTAAAATATAAAATTTTAAAAATAATTTTTTTAGAATAAATAGTATATAATTTTGAAATATTTTATATTTATTTAAAAAAAAAAATTATAACACAAATTGTAAAACCTTACACCTTACATTTTAAAAAATAAAATTTATTTTATAATTTATTTAAATAAACATGATTCTCTTAGGCAGATTTGTTTGACAAAAGCACTGTCCCATCCCATAAATCTTAGGGAGACTTTTGAGCGTTAGCATCTTATAATCAGATTGGATATTGAATTTTTGTTCCATTGTGGGAAACTTTCCTACATCATTGAATACTTCGAGAAAAAAGCACACTTTGAAACATCATGACACTTAGACTTTCAAAAAGGACATTTTTTAAAGTCCAAAAGTATATAACATCGACAAACTGTACGACTGCTATCTTAAAGTTTGGACTTGAACTGTACGACTGCTATCTTAAAGTTTGGACTTGAACTGTACGCCTAATATCTTGCACAGTTTTGAATTGACAAGTGGCTCCTATTTTAAATTAAAAGTATATATATATTTTTCTCAATAATAAATAAAATATTTCTAAAATAATATAATTTTATCTCAATTTTATAAAAGATAAAATAATTAAAAGTTAAAAAAATCTTATATTTTCAATTTTGAGTGTGAGGAATTTGTATCATTCTTATATTTTTAAACATTTTAAGTAGACTTATTAATTTATATTATAGATTTTTTTAATATTTATTTTTTTGTTAATTTTGTTTAATCTAAAAAGTTGTGATGGAATTGCAAGTTTAAGTGGTAACTTTACACTATCCAAATAAAATTTGAAGATAAAAAGTTGAATCTATTTATTCAAATTTTACACTCTAAAAGACATTTGCACCTCAAAAAATATGACCTTTCTAAACCATTACTACATCCATAATTAAAATAAATCTATACTTGTAGTAAACAGAAATAAAAAAAAAATTCATATACATAATATAAACTACTCAAAAACTCTCATATATATACACATTCATATATATGGTTCTCCATATTCAACAACTTGTTATTTCATAAATGACCAAATTTCGTCTCAAAACTTTATCGTTTCTTTTATCAAATTCTTTTATTGAACCAACAATTTCAAGATGCTCCATAAGTCTCAAGATATCTTTATTAAATATTGTTATTTAATAATTATAATTATTAGTGGTATCTGGTTGATAATATTAGATTAACAATTTCAAAACTATTTTGAATTTGAAAAATAAGAGGTGAAAAAATTTAAGTCTGTGTCCAATTTTCTCAAAATCGACAATTAAGAATAAGATCAGAGGTTGAAGATATCCATTTTAAATTTGATACGATGTAAAGTACTTTCCAATATTCTATTCACAAAGCATGATTCAATGTGCAACTCTTAATGTAATGTTTTCTTTATCATCTCCAACCGTAAATGTGCAACTCTACACTAATATGGTTCAAGAAAGTCCTTGCTATTGAAAAATTGGTTTCAATATTCAAAGGTTTTTATATTGACAAATTAGTTTCCATATTTAACATGTTCTAAGGGAATGAAGATTGTTTCTTTCAGCAATTTCAATCTCAATCATGATGTCGAATGTAATAAAGAAAGATTTAGAATGAAATACATTAGAGCTTATTTTTAATAAAGAATTAAAAAATAAAATAGTTTATAGTTTTTATTTACAATTAAAAATAAGTATTGGTGTTGTTTACTAATGTTACAAATTTGCTAGAATCATAGCTTTTTAATTGGAATTTAGTAAAAAAAATAAAAATATCAAAATGTTGGAGTGTTTGAATTGGTTTTTTATGGTGGAAATGGATTCACCACCATTAAGAGTTTCTAGGGAACCCAAAAACTTGAAGTTTGATAGAATTTCAAAAACTTCAGCCCAAATTTATCATAATTTTGCTGGAATTTCTGATTTTCCAGGCTAATTATGGGCTCTTTAGACTACAATATAAGTATTTTAGGTTGACTGATCTAATCCTTAATCACACATCATTTAATCTCACTTCCATAGTAAACATAATTATATTAAAAATCCCATCTTGTAACAATGGAAAATCTTATCGTACGTTGTATTAGATTATTTTTTTTGTTATTCATTTAAATTTGGACTATTTCTCGATTTGTGAGTCATCCTTGCACATGGTACATGCTGATATTCTTTGTATCATTCTAAATTTCAAGGATGTATCCACGGTATTGGTGACCGGTAAGGAAAAATCTCTTTTCATTGATACTAACATGCAAGAGGACAGTTCTCAGGAGATTGCATACATGTTTTCTATAAAGTACCAACCACTAGATAAAGGGTTTTCATACCTATGTTTTTTATTTTTTTATTTTTTGGTTTTCTCCTTATGAAGGAAAAAAAATTATTAAGTAAATGATTGGAGCTAGTTGATTACTAAATTTGAAAAGAAATTGAGAAGTTGTACTTTGAGGTGGCTCTTATTTAGTCGTAGGTTGATACTTGGGAGGGAAGCCCTGCAAAACTTACTAGTATACTAAAGGTTGATTACAAGAATTTCAAATAAGTATCGTAAATAAGATGAACGCTATTATGGAAAATTTTATTTTGTCAGGAAAAAAAGATCATAGAAAGATACATATTGTAAAAATCAAGGATGTAATGAAGTCAATAATGGATGGAGGATGGGGTTTAAAAAACCTTGAGTCATTTTTTTGGGTGTTGCTTGTTAAATCTATATGAAGGGTGCTCTTTGATGAATGTTTGTTGCATGAGTTTATACTGGAAAACTATTTGAAAGATCAAGGGGAATTTGAATGGATTCAATCTCTAGAACATCCTAGGAGAAATTCATATTTTACGTGGATTAGTTTACTTGTTGTTCAGTCATGGATTACAGAGAACATTCAATGGAGAGGTTGTATAGGGAAATTTATTAAAGTGGGAGAATATGCCTTCATGGTACCATTAGTAAGTATAGGTTTTCTCAACAACTCATACGGTATTTAAGGACTAAATGTATATATTTTAGAAATCAAGTTACAAGGGTAGTTTTCAATAGATCTTCACTTCCACGGTAGGCATCTGCTTCAGAATTAGGATTGTTGGGAGATTTGACTCGTGAATGGAATGAGTATACAAAGAATATTCATCAAGTCGGGGTCAATTTTTCATAGTAGGTTGATTCATTGGTATGGAATGGACTTGGTATGGAGGGAAAAGTTTCAGTTCAAGAAGCATATAATCTTATATATATGAGTCTTTTTCCTCTAGGAACAGAGCTTGGTGGTTTCAAAGAAATTGGAAATGGAATAACCCACTGAAAATCAAAATATTTTGTCGGTTTCTCTTAATGCACTAGGTACTTGCCTTGGAAAACCTAAAAAATATATGATTTTGTGGGTTGAGATTCTGCACATATATTTTTAAGAAGATGAAATTGCCCAACGCCTCTTTTTACGATGTACCTTTCCTAAGGAGTTATGGGAAGGGGTGTTACATTGATTGAACATACATTTTGGCTGGTCATCTGATTCCATCATGGATTTTTTTATAGGATTGGATGGAGAGGAATCCCATTCACAAATCCCTTACTTACTTTATATTTTGGTGTATTTAGAGGAAGAGGAATGTGAAGATTTTTTAAGGTAAGGAACATTTTTTAAGTTATTGTTGCTCAGAGGTAATTGCTTACTATTTAGAGAGGGGCCTTTAAGTTAAAAAATAAAAGTACATAATGATACAAGCACATGAACTAGCTAGTGTGTTCCCTAGTGCCTATTTTGATGGGGCTTTTTTCAATTCAAGTTGTGGAATAAATGGATTATTATTACAATCAGATCGACATCATTATAATTTTTTTGGAATAGTGTACATGGGTCAAATTCACGTGATGAGTTACTAGCAATGTGGGGTACAACATACTTTGCAAAGCTACAATAGATTGACTCATTGACCATTTCTTGAGACTCAAGGGTCACCATAGATTCAACTAATGAAAAATATGATATTGAAGTCCCTTCATTGTTATATTGGAAACAAATAACAAAGGCATTGGCTTCATATTTTAGGCCAATTTCTTTCCATCATATTTATATGGAATCAAACTCTGAAGCACACAAGCTCTCAAAGAAAGGTATCAAGAATCATGAAGGATTCTTATACTATGAATAATACTAGGAGGAATTCCTCATTGATAGAGGACATGTGTCTCTATTTTCCAAATAATGACCATAATACTTGTTGTTCATTTATATGCTTCATTGTGGTTAATGTTTTGATGTCACGTAGAATTGTAAATGTTGTAATATGTGCATGGTATATCATATATGTTTTGGATTTTGAATATACAATTATTTTCGATGATTATAGACATATGTAAACAATTCTCATTTTAATGAAAAGTTGTTTTTTCTTTCTCTAAAAAATCATTAGGATTTAGAATAATATTTTAAAAATTTAATGAAGTAATGACTATAATTTTAAAACAAAATAGAAATAATATGATTATAATTAAGTTGATGTAGGGAATTTTACATTTGAAATCGAAAATGGAAGGTAAATTTTTCTCCAATTCATCGTTGCAATTAACATGTTGATATGAATTATGGAACGATTAATAATGTCAAAATAGTCGATCCATGTTTTGGTTCAGCACATATGTGCAGATATGGTGGTAGGAGATAAAATTTTGAGAGGAATTTATGCCATAAAAGAAAAGAGAAAACAGGGGAGATGATGCTTGGAGGTGCTAAATCTTTCATGTTATGAAAGTGACCATGGTGATTTACCTTCTACAACCTGCCCCTAAAACCTTCCAAATCTTCGGTGATATAGTTCTACTCTCAAGAGGTTATATTATGTACCAAGGACCCTGATAATTTGTTCTAGAATTCTTCAAGAGGATGGGATTTAAATTTCGTGAGAGGAAAGGCATTGCAGATATCTTGGAGGATTCTAGTGTCTAACATTCTAGCTCTCATTAGAATAGAAAAAATGGTGATGGACCAATTGAAATTAACTTCATTGTCTATTTTTAATAGTCAGGTCAAGAGTGAGGTCATTTTTTGGCCTTATTTCTGTTCATCCAATTCCAAAATATTCTTAGATCAACAATTGAGATAAGGATGACTCTCTCAAACTACCTAAAAACAATTATTAAAAATATAAGAAATAATCCAACTAGTATATTATCATATATATCCAATCTTTGGCGTGATGGAGATCTCGTCGTTTTTTTAATTGGATATGCTTTTGGAATGTTATATTGAAAGATTGATTTTTTCTATTAAATGATTAAAATTAAATTGTAGTAAATATTATTTTAAGATAAGTCATTAGTTATTTTTAACATTAACATTTTGTGTTTTATAGCTCCCATGGTTAACTCAATTAGTCAATTACCTGTCGCATAAGCACCTCGCTATGAGAGGTCATGGGGTCAATTCCCCTTGACACCCTCTTGGTCAGGCTACTAAATTAGTCGGCAGGACTGATCCCTTCGGTTGGATCTACACGATAATGTCTCCATGGACGTGTTAGTCACCGATCTCTCGATTCCATGAACCACATAAAAAAAATCTGTTTTATTATTATTATTTAATTATATGATTTGGTCATGTTGACAATAGTATAATATGTTCAATTATAGCCTAACATTATTAACCATAGTTAACATAAAAAATGATATCCATGTATTATCATAGGTTGATAACTATGGTTTATAAAACCCAACCATGGTTTCATGGGAAAATATGCTCAATAATTGTTAGCCATGGTCAACTGTATCCATATATAGATAAACATTGAAAACCATAGTCATCCATATTTATCCTAAACTTATCTGAGTTACAAATTTCCATAATATACTGGAATCTGAAAAACATGAACGAGTTCGAATAATTGACCTCGCTCTTATTCATCAGATTTTGGGATATTTAAAATCAAAATAAGGATGCCCCAATGTTTCTATTCAAAATCACCCGTAATCAACCATGTTTAGCTATTTTCAGTGATGGTTGACCTTAGCTAATCATGGTCAAACATGGTCTATAGTTTAACCATATTCAATCATGGATAAACTAGCTCAACAATTGTCAAGCTCATCCACACTAAAAAAATTGAGATCGTAATGTGATGGACAAAAGTCAATGTCACAATGCAATTAATAATACTCAATGTTATAATGTGATGAACATATATTAATATCACAATGTGATAAAAAAAATTGACATTACAATGTGAAAAACAAATATCAATGTCACAATGCAATGAACAAAAATCAACATCACAATGTATATTAAGTTAACACATAAGAGAAAGAATAATAAAAGGACCGAAACAATGATCTGTACCTTTGAAAAAATCATTACTAATTTGAAAGGATCCACATCCACTCAACTAAAAACTTCTCCTATTTCTTTTTCTTAGCTAAGTTGCAAGAAATGCATACAAAAATTAATTCTAACATAAGGGGGTCACAAAAAATATAAATAATTTTAGTATATAATTAATCCATGGGAAAAGAAAAGTAAATATATGAAATTTTTTGTAAATTATTTGAAAATATTGATGAATCACACTCTTTTGTTAGAAGAGCCGACAAGTTCAAATTCTTGATAAAAATCGGATGAAAAACTACATATATTGAAACAATCCATGTCACAACAAAAATAATCCACACCCATCACCATATTCAACAAAGTAGAAATTAGTGACCTTTCGATCGAATTGGAGTTTCAAAACTCCAGTACTTAATCCATCCAAAACCAAATGGTAGATATATTGTGTGATATGGGATATGTACTATATAATTTGGAATTTATGGGAACAACTATACTATCATGTCTCACTCGAAAAGTTGACATATTCTTGATAAATTAAATTCACGAGAAGATTAGATATGATATACAAGGTTAAAGAAATGTTTATTTTGTTTCCCAATTTATTGATGAATCTACTCTTCATGTGAATATTGTAGAGAATTGATGCAAAAAACTTTAAATCAAGAACATGAGTGCCTATAGTTTCCCAATTTTATTTACCCTTTTAAAAAAGGATTTCATTATATAAAGAGTTATATTACCCTAAGACCTTTATGTACTTTAATAAGTTATAAGATAATAAATGGTCTATGTTTAAAGACAATTTAGGAGAAGCAAAGTAGGGGAAGATTTTATCAGAAAATTTACTTTTATTACGATGTAATGAATTTCTCTTATGTAATCTGTTTCATTTTATCAATTAATGTGAACTGAGTTATTTCATCTATTAATCATTTTTTTAAGAGATTATCTAACCATCCTTTTCACCCACTCCTTCGAGCTGGCCCTCTCAGCTTCGGTATGCTATTCAACATCAAATTTTTCCCATGTTAGGTATGGGTTGCTCAAATATTACGAAAGTATTTAGTGGAATATAGTGCAATACATTTCAAGGAAGATAGGTTCATGATTTATCATATCCTATGTGTGATTGGAGGAAATGCCTAGAAAGAAATGGTGAAATTAGTTGAAAAAATGGACCCTAATTTGTATTAGTGGAAATGGAAGACTCATTAGGACTACATGGATGAAATTTTTTGGTGCATATTGAAGAAAATAAATTGCACAAAAAATCCCTAATCAAATATCAATTAATATTGTCAAAAATAAGATATCATTCAATAACAATTCGATAAATAATATCCTTTATCAATCCCTACTTCAAACCCTTGAGACATATTTACCTTCCATATGCTTCGAATCAAGGAGATATACATTCTTTTATTATGTAGAAACATAAAAAGAGCACTCTACTAAATTAATAGAGCCTTATATTCCCTTATACAATGACATAGGAAACTCCTATTTTCTATGACTTTATTGACTTAAATATGTCAAAGTGTGGATGCATTCATTTTACCTCCAACTTGCATGAATTAAGTAATAAAAATTTAGTGAATTTCCTATCAGAAAGTAAAACCAGTAGTAGTGACACTCCCTTACCTATAATCCCAATAAAATATTACTCTAACAAAGAAGAAAAAAATACTACCATAAATAAAATCTCTAATCTCTCTATTGTAATCAAATAGGTAAAAAATTACATTCCTATTTCAATAAGGTTGATTTAAACTAAGACAACTATTAGCACATAGGAAAAATCAAAGTCATCAATCTTATTTCCTAGGCATCCTATCATGTAGATGCTTCTCTAAGCATATTCTTCTCTAGTTTCCACTCTGGTACTCACTGTGTAAATTTGTTACTTCTCTTGTGCATTCATGTCACTACATAAAGTATTTTATAGATATCCTTTAACAAAACACCTCACTACCTTCTCTCATAGACCTCTCTTGGTGACTTCTCCATGGCATAGAAATCTCCTCCAAGCATATTGTTGCATAAATTCTCTTTGGAGCATATTTTCCTTTTCTTACAATCAATTCTTCCTCTTAAAATATACACATGCATTAGTAAAGGGTGAATAGGTTCATTTTACACTCCATTAAGGCTCTTAATAGGACTCAACATGAACTATGAATTAAAATTAAGCATGGTTACCATTTCAAATTGAATACATACACATTTAATCTTCTATAATCTCCAAGAAACATGGTAGGATTGATGGATAGTCGAAAATATGCTCCTGTTGTTTAAAAATTTTAAACGTCTAGATTCGTAGTCATTATAATATTTTTCTCTTCTTTCTCGACCTATCAAACAATGTATCGTTCTTGAAAATGTCCCATTCATGACTTTGAACATGCTCATCCAATATTTCACTCTCTCCATCGATTGTTCATATCCATTAATCAATCTTGAGCTATTCCAATCCGCTTGGGATAAATTTTCAAGTACATGGAAATATAACACATTTTCCTCTATAATATTCACTTTCAATGTTTTTTTTCACCTTAGCAACCAAACTCCCTTACATGAGATAAATTTTCACTGCACCTAGGAAAATTTTATGCTCAATTTCTATAGAGATATTCTTTGCAATGGTCCCTCACTCATACATTTTGTTAATGATGTCTCCTTCTTCCATATCCAAGAGTTTTATCACATTCTCCACCACTCTTAGGTAATTGTTTTTCGCAACTTGCAAGTTATCTTATATTCAATGGATTTGCCCTATATAATATCATCATCCAAGTAGTATTTAGCTATAGGATTCCTATCTTCTTCAATACTTTTCACCAAGGTTTTCAAAACCTTTACTAGAATGCAGTTTGTAACATTATTCCTATTCTCACATTTATTTACACGCTTAATCTTTTTTTCCTCTTCTTGCATGCTTTAAGAAATACGCACATCATTGGATTTTAGGCACCCTTGATAAAGAGCATACCATTATTCTATGTAATTTTTTTCCAAAACTATAAAATATTCCTATTTTCAATTTTCTAATTTTCCTCTTTCTCCAATGCCCTTATTCTTTATTTTATGTCTTGGATTTCTACTTTTCTTTGTTATATTTATTCACACTATTTTATCACATATTTCTCTTCCTTAATCCACTAGTTCTCCTTGTGGCTTAGCCACTTCAACTTTTCAAATTTTAACTTGCACTCACAAACATATAACACTTACTCTAACAACCCTATGACCCTCAATCTATATTATTTTGGAAATATTAAAATTTATAATGATTTTATATATTTTCTTTAAAATTTTGTATTTTTAAGGTACAATAATTTTATCCTATAGAATATGAACAAAATAATTTTAGGAAAGATTGAAGTTAACACATTCTTTTATTATTATAAAAACCATGAAAATTTCCATGCCTACAACTTTATTTTCTCATATCCACCCATGTGCAGATGCATTCATTCTATCTCGAGCTTGCATGAATTAAGTAACTATAATTTAGTCAATTTCCATAGGGGATTCACTCAATTAACCTCTCACATAGCAGTGTGTTCGTGGCATACTAAACAATTCCCTTAATTTGACTACATATTGGAAAATTGCTCTAAATATTGCATTATTTGACCCTCTACAAATATTAACCCAATACACCTTCCCAATTAAAAAAAAAAAACCCTACTTTCACTAGATATTGTAGGTATCATTTCTTTCATTAACATTTTTTTATACCTCTTAATATTTTTTCATTAACTTTGAGCTCCATTTTTTAGACATGCTAATATAAACCCTCTGCGCGCTATTATATGCTCAATATATTATGTCATTTTTTCCTCAGATATTCCACAATATAAATGCACGTGTTATGATATTTCTCCCCATTATTATAACGACACTCCCTTAAAATTACTCATAAAAAGCTCATCGAAGTACTAACATAGAAAAATATCAGATCTCTTTATTAGAATCAAACAAATAAAACATTACATGCTCATGGAAAATGAAAAATAACTCGAATAATTCTCATCGAAGTACTACCATAGAAAAATATTCGATTTCTTTATTAGAATCAAACGAATAAAACATTACATGCTCATGGAAAATCAAGCCTAAGTACATTGAGACAACTATAAGCACACAAGCCAAAACAAATACATTAAACCTATTTCTTATGAGCTCCACATTTTAAATGCTCCTTTGATCATATTCTTATTTTTTTTTTCACTTTAGTATACATTGTAGCTTTTTGTTCGGCCTCCTAATCATTCATTTTGATGCAAAACACTCTTTGAAAGAGATCCTTTAATAGAACCCATTGCCTAGTCTCCTGAAGCCCTCTTTCTGACTTCTCCCTATAATACAAAGCTCCTTTAAGCATATCTTTCTCATCCTGCACTCATCATTTCTCTTAAAATACACACTCCTTTCCAAATAGACCCGCCTTTTAAAATACGCCATATAGAAGTGAAGGGTACATAAGTATGTTGTTCATTCCGTTAAGACTCGTGACATAGTTGGAGATGCAAATGGCACCCTCATTACTATGAATTATACACATTGTTATATTAAGATATGTTATTCACACATAAATATATATATATATATATATATATATATATATATATATATATATATATCAAACACTCCAATATTGGAGGGATGGTTTTCTTATAATGTTACATTATAAGAAATAAGAGAATAAGTGTATTAAAATAATTTAAATAAATTTAATAAAAAAATAATAATATTCAATATTTAACATTAATGTTTATTGAAAAAAATATTTAATGTAGGTTATAAATAAAATTCTTAACTTTATATAAAGAAATAAAGTAATTTATTTTTATAAAAATATGTGTAATTAAGTAATTGATTTTTACAAAAAGATGTGTAATTCTTTTAGTTCTTACCGTGGAGTTTACAAGTGACATTTAAAATTGGTATTACAACCTAGTTAAGGGGATGTGAAATTTGTTCATTCTCAACATAAAATTGACTTGTTATTTAACAAATATTAATAGCAAAAATAATATTTGATTGTCATGTGTAACTTCCCATTTTAGTCTTTTGCTTTTTACTTGTTGTTACATAAGTTATTAAGACACATTCAGAATTAGAAACGAATGAGGCATTCGTTAATGATATTAACACATGATTTTTATTTTAAAGGATTTAATTAAATGATAGTTTTATTTTGAGTAAAAGGTGAAAGTAACTGTGTGGTAAAATATTCCAAGAAACCCAGGAAGAGGTTGAGACAGTTCTGATAGTTACCTTCCCAAAAAGGATTTAAGGAAAAATCCTAGGAGGGAATGGGGTTCTGTGCAAAATAGTTAGGGGGCTAAGTAATGTATGTTGGTTTTGAGTTGTCCAGAGCTGGTGGGAGTACCAGTGGAACTCAAGGAACACACCCTATAGAAGCTAGACTTGATTTTCCAATCCTGAGGTCAAACTTCTTATCTCATAAAATTTCCTCCAACCTTGTGTGGAGTAAGGGAGGAAAAGAGGACGTAATCGCCTCGCTCAAGGTTGGGTGGATTGACAGTTACTGAGGCGAAATCCTATATTTTGAACTAGGTGCATACAACACTTAAGTTTACTGTTTGATGTTATGTATCTAGTTTGCAAAATTCTATAGCAGAGGAAATAAAATGTGAATGTAGTAGGAAATATCCATATTTTATTTCTATTACTCTACAAGAACAGAACACGAACCAACGAGAGTATAAAAAAACTTTATTTCTATTACTACACAAGAACAGAATGTGAATATATATATGAGGATATATTGGAAATTCTTTTTCTATTTTACTATACTAGAACAGAATGTGGATATATGATAATGTACCTGAATTTCTACTTATAATATACTGTACAGGAAATAAAAATTTCATTTAGTAGGACATTCTAGGAAGCTGCCAAATATGCAAGAAATATCTACCTAGGAGAAAGAAAATTCAAAAAAGAACTGAAGTCAATCTTTATATTTGGATGGTAAATAATAATGAAACCCCAGTATTATTTTCTTTAGATTTTTAAAAATTTGTAAAAAAAAAAGAATACTTGAGAACACACAGGAATTGTAAGAGTGTTGGCTATTAAGATTTAACATATAGTATATATATATTCAGAAACTACTGTAAACAGAGAAGAGGCAAAGTTAATCATAACTTGTGCAAACTACATGTCACTGTTGAGCAGAGGAGCCTGTCTATGAAAGAAAACACTAATATGTGGGTTTAAAGCCAGAACCTAATACAAAGTCCTAGTTCCAATCCCAATAGAATATTTACCAGAACATTTTGAGGCCACAGTAAATATAAATGAAGTATCTCAATAACGAAACTAAACTAGAATGCTATAAATGGAGAGAAAGAAGAATGATGTTCAAAATAAACTGTGCAACCGTTTAATTATTAGAGTTTGAACGAAACTCGAAAAGATAGAGTCCTTTTATTACAAAGAAACTAAGAATCTTTCAGATTAACCATTCCGGCTCATTAAGGATACTTCCAGTGAAATGAATAGAAAATATACAGTTAATTGAATAGCACAGATAGCGTCTCTGAAGAGATCTTTAAAGTCATTTAAAAAATCGAGAAATGTGTAGCCTTGAAAACCAAAACCCTTAATTAAAAAGAAAATAACTCTGAGAACAGAGAGTATTTAAAATTACACATAATACAGTAAGACTGAGCCAGAAGAGAGCTCAGATGGCTTCTGATCTTCTATAAACAAATAGAAAACTATGCATGCATCTAAGTCTTTCGTCGAAATCTTAGGACCTCACCTGCAAGATAAGTGGAAGGAGGTCATGTGCTACATTGTAGAAATGTATAAATAATTACCTGAGAGAATGACGGGAACTCTTATCGTCGGTAATTAGAGAAAAGGCCGATGCCAGGTCTTCTTGCTGGTATGCCGCAAGCGCTGAGCAGTACCTATCCAAAACCCCGCAGAGAACAGAAAAGAAAGGGTTAGAAAATTGGACGAACTTAAAGGGAATAACTCAAATTGAAAACCCATATGTATAACTTAGAAAACCAATCTTAACTGGAAAAATAGTAAGTTGAACTTACCTCGTAGCCATGAATGTGGTAGCCTGCTAAAGACAATGGAGACCCGCTCGAAGCTGCGGAGACACTTTGGAAAAGTAATAAGCCACAGGTGGAAATTGAAAGACGAAAGAACTTGAAACCATGCAGAAAGACCTGTGGAGCCATGGTATGGTTCCAAAGGAAGTTACAGTGCGAATCACCAGAAGAAACCATCTCGGTGCGATGAGAACAACAACTAGATTATTAGGTTCAAGGCATGAGACCGACGGAATACATACAGTAGCAGTTCGGCAGTGAAAATGAGGTTGTAGAGCCAGAGTTCCCAATGGTGTAACACAAAAATGAAGTTTGAAGCGGGAGATGGGGGGTGAATAGTTACCTTAACCCACCCCATCAATCCTAAACATCGTTGATCACGAGGAGCTACGATCCAACGACGGAGGGGGTGCCAGCTCAATCGGACAGATGGAGTCTGTATCGTCAACCAAGGGTTAGTATTAAATGCTAGAGTAAATGCGAGATCAGCCTTTGAATTAAAATAAAATAAAAATAATGATAACCTAAGTTAAACCATAGATACGGGTCACAACTCTGATATAACTGATTTGGAATATCTAGTTGGCATACACATGAATTGACCCAAGAGGTACCTAGTAGTTAAATGATTTGTACTGTGATGTCAGACGTATGGAAATGTGAACATAGCTTACCATAAGAGATTAGCAGGGTTTATTGTAACCTGAACATTTGTTATAGTATGTGATGTAATGTATGACAGAGGTTAATCATATGCGGTGTAATATGTATATTTTCAAACAGATTAACGAATATTATCCATGTAGGTAATATGAAGTTTTTTTATATGGTAAATGTAAATGGTTAATAAGGTAGGTGTGATAAGTGGTATCAGATCATAAGTTATAAACTGGGGCCAAATGGGCCAGAACCATACTAAACTGTTGTGTTATGAATTCCATGAAATTTAATGATTTGATATTTTGATAAGTACAAGAAAAAGATTCCTATAATCCTTCATGAGAAGAGGATCAAGTCAACACCCACCCTAAAACATGGGAGAGACTCAGCCTGTTACCAATCCTGAAGTCAATCCCGAAATGTGGGTGCAGCTAAGTGTTGACCACCACTAATAGACAAGCAGAATGCTGGAAGAATAGTAGTGGTAGATAAATAAATTGTTGGATACTGTACAACAGCTATAAACAGTAATTCTTAAATTTCGCAGTGACAACGAAAGGTTGATGAGAGAACAAGAGATGATATTGAAGAGTTTGTCAAATATACAGAATCCTCTCAGTGGAAAACCAAGCCCTAAGAGAAATAATCAGGAAAATAGGGATCAACACTAAGGAGTACATGATCATGTGGAAGAAATTTGAATGCCAAGAAGGCATAAAAGTCGAACATATAATGACACAGAATCTGGAAATGTCATGGATGAGCAGGAGCTGAAGAACCAGAAAGTGCAGTTACAGGGAGAATTCTGGAAGATCAAGCCTCCTACCTTTGATGGAGAGGTGGAGGAAATGGTGTAATCTTGGATAATAAATATCAATAAATATTTTCAGGTGTATGAGTATAACAACAAGCTTAAAGCTCGCCTAGCCATCTACCAACTGTGGGAGAAAGCAACGCTGTGGTGGGAGCAAGTGAAGAATGTAAGAGGAGTAGAAGACCAAAATGTAACTTGGGATGAGTTTGAGTAGTACTTTAAAGACATGTACTTGAATTAAATATTTTATGATGAGAAGTCCCGAGAATTTCATGATTTGAAACTGGGCCAAATCACTATGGACTAATTTATTACAAATTTCACGTTTTTATAAAGATATGTACCTTACCTGCATGATGAAAAATCCAAGGGGCAGTGTTTTTTGAGTAGTTTTCCAATTCATATGAAGGAAAGAATTGAGTTCGTGAATCCGAAAACCATGGCTGAAGCGATTAGGAAGGTGCGAATGTGCTATCAGCAACCCAAGGCGTAGAGAGACACTAGAAAAACTTGGCCACCTTGAAAGGGGCATAAAAGCTTTACCAATAACAGAAATAGAAAATCAAGTAATTTCAAGAATGTTGCAAGACATCCACTCAGCAAACATAATGGAAAAAGACAAACCATAGCAAAGTGGACTGGAGAGGAAAGGCCTAATGAAGCTTCTAGTAGACTTGATATTGGACAACCCCAGAAACCTCCGTTGCAATGTTGGGGATGTGGAGAAGCCCATTACTTCAAAAAATATCCACATTGAGGAAGGAGTGAGGTGGCATCAAATCTACAAGAAGTGTCTATGGTAGGGAATGTAGCTCAAAACGTACCAAGAAACAATGTAGCATTGGAGGATCGACAATCAAATTACCAGCCAACAATGATAGAATTAGAAGGTAAGATTCAAAACCAAGTTGTTTCTATTTTAGTTGATCCTGGTGCCAGTTTGAGTTACATACACCCTTATGTAGTAGAAGGCAGTAAGTTGCAGGATCAGAAATTTAAAAAGCCATGGCTGGTCTAGCTTGCTACAGGGACTAGAATACGGGTTCATACTAAGGTGCCCAATTGTGAATTGAGTATTTGGAACCAGCAAATAATTGTGGAACTCAATGTTTTACCACTAGGGTCTTATGATATATTGTTCAAAATGGATTGGCTAGAGAGACATTGGTCATTAGTGGAATGTAAAAATAAGGTCATTCATTTTAAATCTAATGATGGAACTATTGGGAACCATCAAATAACTGTGGAACTCAATGTTTTAGCACTAGGGTCTTATGATATACTATTCGGAATGGATTGGCTAGAGAGACATTGGTCATTAGTGGAATGTAAAAATAAGGTCATTCATTTTAAATCTAATGATGGAACAAGGAGAGAACTGTAGGGCATTAAAAAGCCTTTGAAATTGTGACCTATTACAGCATCAAAACTAAGTAAATGTATAAGGAAGAGGTGCCAGCTTTATGAAATTCAGGTTGGATTCAACAATGCAAAAGATAAAACTGCTATGCTGGAAAATATTCCTATTGTGCAAGAATTTCAAGTTGTTTTTCCTGAGGAGATTCCAGGGCTGCCACCAAAAAGAGATATTGATTTTACTGTTGAATTAATACCTGGGGAAACACCTGTGTCCTGGACTCCATACAGAATGAGCGTTCCAGAGTTAATAGAGTTAAAGATGCAATTGAAGGAATTAATGGATAAAGGCTATATTCGGCCAAGTGTGTCCCCATGGGGAGCACCAGTGTTGTTTGTAAGAAATAAAGATGGAACTATGTGTATGTGTATGGACTACCGTCATCTCAACAAGCTGACTATTAAAAACAAATACCCATTACCACGAATCAATGATTTGTTTGACCAAGTCAAAGGAGCTACAATATTCTCCAAGATTGACTTAAGGTCAGGCTACCACCAGATCCGTATCAAGGGCGAAGACATAAGCAAAAAAACTTTCCGTACCAGGTATGGACATTATGAGTTTGTGGTGCTACCTTTTGGGTTAACCAACTCACCAGCAACATTTATGAGCTTAATGCATGGAATTTTTCACCCATATTTGGATAAGTTTGTGTTAACATTTATTGATGATATATTAATTTACTCTAAGAATGAGGAAGAGCACAAAGAACATCTGTGTATTGTGCTGAAAATGCTAAGAGAGCATCAGCTCTATGCCAAGTTTAGTAAATGGGATTTCTTTAATTAGCAGATCCAATACTTGGGGCATGTAATTTCGGTGGAAGGAATAATTGTGTACCTAAAAAAGATAAAAACAATTATGGAATGGAGGGTCCCAAAGAATGTGGCAGACATATGCTCGTTTATGGGTTTGGCTGGTTACTACCAATGATTTATTAATGGATTCTCCAAAATAGCCTATCCTATTACCTCTTTGCAAAGGAAAGGACAGGTTTTCAAATGGACAAAGAATTCCAAAATAGTTTTGATTTATTAAAAGAGTTGTTAACCACTGCTATTGTTTTGAAGGTAGCAGATCGAAGTAAGCAATTTGAAGTATGTACTGATGCATGTAAAGAAGGTATAAGAGCAGTGTTGACCCAGGAAGGAAAATTCATACCATATGAGTCTAGGGAGCTGAAGGATCGTGAGCAGAGATATTCAACATATGATTTGGAACTAACTGTAATCATGAATGCTTTACGGATATGGAGGCATTATCTGTTAGGAAAAAGTTTTGTGCTGAGGACCGATCATAGTAGCTTAACCATCTACTTTAAGCAGGCTGATTTGAATGCCTGCCAAGTGAGATGGAATGCATTTCTTAGTGAATTTGGTTTTGATATTTAGCTTGTAAAAGGAAAATAAAACAAGGTGGCAGATGCCTTAAGCAAAAAATTGCACGGCATTTATGAACTATATTTCAACCAGAATTAATTTAATTTTCAAGACCAGATTTTGGAAGCAGCAAGGGAGGACCCATAATATTAAAATTTGTGGCAGCAAGTAAAAGATGATGAGAAATGAGGGAAACAGTCTGAATATGAACTCAATGAAAAAAAAACTTTTTATTTTTCGAAAGAGGATATACATTCCCAACCAGGGGAGTCTAAAAAGAATTGTTTTGGATGAGTATCGTAGAAGCACTTATTCTGGGCATCCGAGTTATCAAAATATGTTGACAGCAATCAGAAAAGACTCTACCTATCCAGGGATGAGAAGGGGCATAGCAGAATATTTGGCCAGGTGCCTAGAGTGCTAGCAAATTAAGGTGGACCATCAGCACCCTACGGTATTTCTTCAACTAATCCCAGTGCCTGAATGGAAGTGGGAAGTTATTTCCCTTTACTTTATTATGGGTCTACCTCGAAACAAAAGGCATAATGATTCGATTATGGTGGTATTATATAGACTTAGTAAAGTGGCACACTTTATTCCTGTTTAATCTACCTATAAGATTGTGCAAATTGCTGATATTTTTATCAAGGAGATTTTTAGACTGCATGGTACTCCTCGAGCAATTATTTTAGATCGTGATGTGAATTTCACATCAACATTCTGGAAGACACTATTTATTGGACTGGGAATGCAAATACAATTTATCATTGCCTACCATCCACAAACGGATGGGCAATGAGAGAGGGTGAATCAATTTTTAGAAGACATGCTACGCATGTATGTAATGCAATAGCCAACAAAATGGAAGTACCTACATTTGGTTTAGTTTGCATATAATAATGGATATCAATAATCTCTTAAGATGAGCCCTTTCGAAGCATTGTATGGGAGACAGTGTCAGACTCCTATAAACTGGAGTAGCCCAAAAAATAAAATGATGCTTGGACCAAATATGGTGGAAGATATGGAGCACGAGGTTAAGAAAATTAGCCAGAATTTGAAGGCGGCTCAAGATCGACAAAAGGTTTATGCAGATAGGAAAAGAAATTTTCTGGAATTTGCAGTAGGGGACCATATGTATGTGAGAATCAAGCCAAAGAAAATCACTCTGCGATGGAATTCTTGTGCCAAGTTGGCTCCCCGCTACCGCAGACCTTTTGAAGTCTTAGAGAGGATAGGGCCGGTGGCCTATCGTTTGGCTTTACCAAGCCATATATTAGTGCACGATATATTTCATGTGTCTTTATTGAAGCATTATGTACACAATTCTAAGCACATCATACACTGGTAGGGTATACATGTAAGTCAACAAATAAATATGATTTGCATACAATGATTTTATGATTTGAACTAATTTGAAATCTTGCTGCTTGTAGGTAGAACCAGATGACAAGTTTCTGGTAGAACCGCAGCATATCCTAGATCAGAGAGAAATAATACTCCGGAAGCAAGTCATTCCCCAAGTTAAAGTGCAGTGCAAGCACTTTGGCCTAGAGGAAGCTACTTGGGAAGTTGAAAAAGTTTTGTTTGAGGTTTATCCAGAAATGTTTCCAGCAAACGAGTAACACCGAGGATGGTGTTTCCTCCAATGGGGGAAGATGAAAATTCATGTTTTAGTCTTTTAATTTTTACTTTTTGTTACATAAGTTATTAAGATGCATTCTGAATTAAAAACGAATGAGATATTCATTAATGATATTAACACATGAATTTTATTTTAAAGGATTTAATTAAATGATAGTTTTATTTTGAGTAAAAGGTGAAAGTAACTGTGTGGTAAAATATTCCAAGAAACCCAGGAAGAGGTTGGGACAATTCTGACAGTTACCTTCCCAAAAAGAATTTAATGAAAAATCCTAGGAGGGTTTGGGGTTCTGTCCAGAAGAGTTAGGGGGCTACAGTGGAACTCAAGGAACTCACCCTAGAGAAGCTAGACTAGATTTTCCAATCCTGAGGTCAGACTTCTTGCCTCAAATAATTTCCTCCAACCTTGTGTGGAGCAAGGGGGGAGCAAAGGATGTAATCACCTCGCTCAAGGTTGGGTGGACCAACAGTTACTGAGGCAAAATCCTATACCCTGAAGTAGGTACATACAACACTTAAGTTTAGTGTTTGATGTTTTGTATCTAATTTGCAAAGTTCTATAGCAGAGGAAGTAAAATGTCAATGTAGTAGGAAAAACTGTATTTTATTTCCATTACTGTACAAGAAAAAAACACGAAACAACGAGAGTATAACAGAACTTTATTTCTATCACTTCACAAGAATAGAATTCAAATATATATATGAGGATATATCAAAATTATTTTTCTATTTTACTATACTAGAACAGAATGTGGATATATGATAATATACCTGAATTTCTACTTATAATTTAATGCACAAGTAATAGAAATTTCATATAGTGGGACATTCCAGGAAACTATCAAATATGCAAGAATTATCTACCTAGGAGAAAGAAAATTCAAAAAATAATTGAAGACAGTCTTTATATTTGGATGGTAAATAAAAATGAAACCCCAGTATTATTTTCTTTAGATTTTTAAACATTTGTAAAAAAAAAAGGAATACTTGAGAACACACAAGAATTATAAGAGTGTTGGATATTAATATTTAAGATATATATATATATATATATATATATATATATATATATATATATATATATATATATATTCAAGAACTATTGTAAAAAGAGAATTGGCAAAGTTTATCATAATCTATGCAAAATGCATGTCACTCTTCAGTAGAGGAGCCTATCTATGAAAGAAAACAGTAATCTATGGGTTTAGAGACAAAACCTAATACAAAGTCCTGGTGCCGATCCCAATAGAATATTTACCAGAACATTGTGAGAGCACAGTAAATACAAATGAAGTATCTCAATAACGAACCGAAACTAGAACACTATAAATGGAGAGAAACAAGAATGACGTTTGAAATAAACTATGCAATCGTTTCATTATTAGACTTTGAACAAAAATGGAAAAGACAGAGTCCTTGTTTTACAAAGAAACTAAGATTCTTTCAGATTAACTATTCTGACTCACTACAGATACTTCCAGTGAAATGAAAAGAAAATATACAGTTAATTGATTAGCACAAATAACGTCTCTAAGGAGATCTTTCAACTCATTTACAAAATCGAGAAATGTGTAGCCTTGAAAACTTAAACCCTTAATTAAAAAGAAATTAACTCTGAGAACACAGATTATTTAAAATTACACATAATAGAGTAAGACCAAGCCAGAAGAGAGCTCATATGGCTTCCAATATTCTATAAACAAATAGAAAAGTAGGCATGTATCTAATTCTTTCACCGAAATCTTGGGACTTCGCCTACAAGATAAGCGGAGGGAGGTCGAGTGTTACATTGCATAAATGTATAAACAAATACCGGAGAGAATGACGAGAACTCTTACCATTGGTAATGAGAGAAAAGTTCAATGTCA
This sequence comes from Pinus albicaulis, assembly GCA_034641835.2. NCBI lineage: Eukaryota > Viridiplantae > Streptophyta > Pinopsida > Pinales > Pinaceae > Pinus > Pinus albicaulis. The sequence goes on along the minus strand of CM076584.1, from coordinate 968,699,490 downwards.
GGTCTTCTTGCTGGTATGCCACAAGCACTGAGTGGTACCTAGCCAAAACCCCATAGAGAATAGAAAAGAAAGGGTTTGAAAATTGGGTGAACTTAAAGGGAATAACTCAAATTGAAAACTCATATGTATAACTTAGAAAACCACTATTAAGCGGAAAAACAGTAAGCTGAACTTACCTTGTAGCCATGAGTGTGGTAGCCTGTTGAAGACAATGGAGACCTGCTCGAAGCCACGGAGACACTTTGGCAAAGTAATAAGCCACCGGTGGAAATCGAAAGATGGAAGAACTTGCAACCATGCAGAAAGACCTGTGGAGCCATGGTATGGTTCCAAAGGATGTTATAGTGCGAGTCACGAGAAGAAACCATCTCGGTTCAATGACAACAACAACTAGATTATTAAGTTCAATCCATGAGACCGACGGAATACATACAGTAGCAGTTCGGCTATCGAAAATGAGGTTGCAGAGTCGAAGTTCCCAATGGCGTAACACAACAATGAAGTCTGAAGCAGGATATGGTGGGTCGGGTAGTTACCCTAACCCACCCCATCAATCCTGAACATCGTTGATCACAAGGAGCTATGATCCAATGACAGAGGGGGTGCCAGCTCAATCAGACAGATGGAGTCTGTATCGTCAACCAAGAGTTAGTCTTAAATGTTGGAGTAAATGCGAGATTGGCCTTTGAATTAAAATAATATAAACATAATGATAACATAAGTTAAACTACAGATACGGGTCATAACTCTGATATAACTGATTTGGAATATCTAGTTGGCGTACACATGAATTGACCCAAGAGGTACGCAACAATTAAATAATTTGTACTGTGATGTCAGACATATGGAAATGCGAACATAGCTTAACTTAAGAGATTAGCAAGGTTTATTGTAACCTCAACATTACTTATAGCATACGATGTAATGTATGACAGGGGTTAATCATATGCAGTGTAATATGTATATTTAGAAACAGATTAATGGATATTATCCATGTAGGTAATATGAAATTTTTCTTATATGGTAAATGTAAATGGCTAATAAGGTAGGTCTGACATCATGATTGAATAAAATATATTGATTTCTATATAATTTTATATAGAGAGAACTAAATCTAAAGTAAATATTTCTTATATTTTTACTTTCATATTTAAATTCTTAGCTTGAATAAAATATTTGAATATCGGTGTTAACTAATATTTCAATATCAACTTTAGAGATGTAGAGAAGGAAATAAATATTTTAGTGTTGGTTATAAATAAAATATTTCAATGCCCACATTATCTAAAATAATTTTATACCTTTCATCTGGGAGTGACCTCCTTTAGAATGTAAAGCTTGAGAAAGGGTTTGCACCTCAAAAGATTTGATCCTTCTCAACATTTACTAGCTTTTTTTTTAGATTTTAGATAAAATTAATTGAGAATTATACTAAAAAAGCATAAAGTAAAATATCAAGATTTTTTTTTTTTCATTTCCTTATATAATGTATACATAATATATATAAAGACATAGAAGAAATTGAAATATTTTACTTTGAAATATTTTATTTATAATCACATTAAATTGTTTTATTATTATTAATAGTATTTATTTAATGGTACATATTAATATATTTTAAAAATTAAATGAATTATATATCTTCTCCTCATACTTCTCATAAAAATTAATTATATTTTCTTACTTTCAGTTACTTTTTCTTTTTTTAAGAATTGAAACTTATATATGTGTGTGTTAACATGGATATTTAAATAATATGTTTAAGTTGATATAGAAGTATTTTTTTTTTTTTTTACTTTTAATTACATTTTATTCATGTATGAGTCCACGTGTACTTCATAATTTAAAATTATGTTATTTCACATGGACTTCTAAATATTATTTTTATGGTTGAGACTCCACATCCTCTTGAAATTGGTTGTAATATCAACATTTTTTTCCTTTTTATTTTTTAGGGTTGAAACTTATATGTGTGTATGTGTGTTAATATGGATATTTAAATAACATGCTTAAGTTGATATTGAAGTTTTTTTAATTTTAATTTTTTTTTTTACTTTTAATTACATTTTATTCATGCATGAGTGTACATGTACTTTATAATTTAAAATTATGTTATTTCACATGGACTTCTAAATATTCTTTTTATGCTTGAGAGACCCCATCTCCTTCAAATCGGTTGTAATATCAACAAAAAAATATAGAAAACATGGAGAAAGTGGAATTAATGATATTTTATAATGTTTATAATTAAAACTAACCAAATATGTATAATGAGTTTTGTTTTTTAATTAAAGTTGAGGATAGAAAGAACTACACGTATCAACAATAGACCAACCCAACATAGTAATTGACACTAAGATCATTGATGTTTTATAATGTATATAATTAAAACAAAACAAATATATATAATAGTTTTTTTTTTTGTTATATCATAAATTGTCTTTTTATTTAGAGAATATTATATTTTTATAAAAGGGATATGATATTAAATTTAAAAAAAAAGAACATGTATGAACGTGATGTTCAATACAGGAAGAATTATCTCTCTCCCTCCTACTGATGCAGCATGGCTACAATATTCAAAATATACACGCGGAACTGTGGTTTTATGGCCCACACAAATGGTGACCAATCACGATGGGTTTCACTTCGCACCTTTTATAACTTACCTCCCTGCGGATTTACAACTTAACAGATTATCGCAATATTGCGATTTCACAATTTGCAGAGAACTCCACATCGCTTGTTGCAAATTTTAGAGTTTAGCAATAGGTGTGTTCCTTATATTGTGTGATATGTGATATGCGTCGCATTGCATCACAAACTCCTTATCTCACCACAACTTAACACATTACCACACTGTAAGGAAAATAATTTAACGGTCGAGTCCTTACTTAAATACTAAAATCACCAATATGTGATATCTCGTTGGGTATGATTTTAAACTCCATCATTCATCTCACCCTGATTAAATGGTCCTCGCTACTCCCTTAATCTTCTGCTTTGCATCGCAATTCAAATAAATTATTGTTTAAATCCTTAACGTGTAACTCTAAAATCTGGGATGCACGATGGTTGATGTACGAACCTTCTAAGTTTTCACGAATCAACGATTTCACCTGAACCTTTCACACAGAAATCCCATTGTGTCTTTGTTGTTTGCACCGTCAATCAACTTTTTTTTAATATGATGTGCGATAATGTGATATCTAACTCAATAGAGAAATAAAAATGGATAGTCTAAACTAGATAGCCAATTTAAAACACAAAACATAAAAAAATTGGAATTTATCAGAGATGCAAATACACAGAGTCGAGCCCTTTGATGACTGGATTTTTACAATGACTTCTCCACTCTGTACACTCCTCTGTCACACTTCTCGCACACTTCTCTCACACTTCACTCTATCCATCTTTCCCTATCACACCTCACACGTATTTACGCTTATCTCTAATTGAAAGCGGTTATTCTTTTCTTTTATTAGCTTTCAGTTTGAATCACTCTAATAGACAATTCTATCCTATCTTCATGACTTAATTCTATTTGGCTAAATCTCCTCGTAGGGAGAACCAAGGTGTTATTTGTATTCATATTTAATCGAGGAAATCAAAACAAACTAACTTCTCACAATTAAAGCTTAACATAATATTAATAACCAAGTTTTCCACCTCTTGTTAGCCACAACATGTGAACACATAATCACATTGCTGGCTAAATTCTAGATGCTCCGGCATCAAACTCTCGCAGAAGAAAAGATTGATCCATCAATGTTTCAGGATCTGCATTAAACTTCTGTAACTCTATTGATGTAATTCAAATGGCATCTCCCATTGGTTGTCCTTTCCATTTGACTAGATACTGATAACAGGTTTGTCCCCTGGTCTTCTTTGTTGCTCTTTTCTCCAGAATGGCTTCCACTTCTTTCTTTGTTGTCCTTGGCATCTTTTCCTTCCAATTCAAAGTTTGGTCCTCCTCTTCTGTAGTTTCTTCTTGTAGTTCTTCCTTTGTTCCTTTGTATAGGTTCAAATCCGCAACATTAAAGATGGGTGATATCCCAACTCCTTATGGTAACTCAATCTCATATGCATTTGAGGAAAACTTACAAAGAAAATTAGGCCAAGAGATAGAGGTGAGATCTGAGAGACAGAGAGGGTTTTATAGGAAGAGAAGGCCATGCAAAGAGAGCATCAGGAAAAGCCAGATTGTAAGCAAGTTTTTGTTATTGTATCTGTACATTTATTGATTAATGAGAAATTGAATTCATAGCGACTGTGTTTTGTTTATTTTACCTTCTGAGTGATCCGTAACTGAACAAATTCGATATCAATGAAGTAATTAACTGATTGCATGAATTTTGATGAATGAATAAGTCGTACTGTGTGATAGAAGACTCAGTGGCTGGGTAGAATTTGTATGATTCCAGTCCGGGAGTCAATTTTTTGATGTTGTGTGAGAAAAAATAAGTACATATATAAATTGAGTGCAGACCGAGAAAGAGAGACAAATCTGAATTCCAGATTTAGAGAATGAACACACAATGATATTTTTAATTGTAGACAGGGTGATAAGCGTGCAGCAGTGTGAAGGTATAAATATGAGTAAGAATCGAAAAATAAAGCTCAATAAGGATAGTGTGAAGGAATTAGAGAAGTAATATAGAATGGTGTTTTGTATTCTCGCTTGAGACAGCTTGCTAAAGTGTGCGTCAGCATCAAAGATCTAAGAAAATGAATAGAAGTTAAAGCTCAAGTGGAGAAGAGAGTGGAGAAGATGGAGACGCAGAGTGGCAGCAACCGAAAACAAAGAAAAGATTAAGGCAGCGAACCCATAGAAGATTTCCAAAGGAAGGGAATGGACAACGAGGATTAAATCGCAAAGGTAAGCTTGAAGATTAATGGTCTAGATCCGATCGCAAGTTAAATTCGGAATATGCCAAAGGGAAATAATTCTAAGATATGTGTGATGCGATGAAGAGATCAGATGACAAGGATCAGAGCAAGGTCCATGACCTAGATTACTTCACAAGGTAAGTTTGGAAAGATGCGAAGAGTGCACGTGTTAGGCGGAGGATACATGCGCACATCACAATTAGTGATCATTATATTTACATGTTAAGCCATCACAAGTTAAATGGTATAAGTTGCAATGCGATGACGAGGAGCCACGTGTCGGCGGGGTCCACATGCATATCACATATCGCATGAGATATGGCACAATTAGTTAACGACGTAGGTTAAACTCTATGACATGTGAAATGTTAAGTTGGGTGAAGTGTGAAGTGTTACGTTTTGCGACTTGCGATAAGTTCTGAAAGATGTGATGGAGTTTTGCAATGCGTGATGAAGTGTTAAGGGAAGGTTTAAGCACAGTGAAATGCAATGTTGCTTGGGCTGTAAATGTGCGAAAGGTAATACGGTTCTTTGAGTTATGTGAACCTATCCGAATATGTCAAATACAGAATATATAATCAGTTACGAGTATTAAATCTTGGGAACAGGCAGACTTATTAAAGTTTCTGCATGTGTGGGTATAAGCAACCTTTTGGTTGCATCACCTACTAGGTTGTAGAATGTGACTCTCAACTCAATCAACTTCAAGTAGAGCAGGGAGGGAATTATACATATAAAAAATGAAGAGCATCGAGAGAATTACACATATCATAAATGAAGAGTGTACTATTGATGTTTTATAATGTTTATAATTAAAACTAACCAAATATGAATATTCATTTATTTATTTTTTTTGTTTTCTAAGTTGTGTGAGTCCTTAGATGACTGCAAAATTAACCTTTGAGTTGAGAAACAATAACCTAGGTACATCTAAGCCCTAGAAAATTACTTGACGATCACACCCCCTTCCTGGCCACACTAGCCTTTAACATGGATGTGACTTTTAAATTACACTATTATATTCCCCATGGGCATTCATTTTTTTATATTATATTATATGATGCTCTTTTTATTTATGGAATATTATATTTTTATTTTCAAAAGGACATGTGTCAAGTGGAAGTTGAGCCACCGAAGGGATTACCCATCTCCCTCATAATGCATTGTCACTCAAGAGATTACACATATCCCTTATAGTGCATTGTAGAATGCTCCTCTTAACACAATCAACTTAGAGAAATAATAACTTAAAGTAAAGTAGGATAAATCATCTTAATCATCGATATATCAAATGCTAATAGGGATGAAGACCCTTGAAATGCAAACCCTTCTTCAAGTTTTCCATAGTAAAAGAGATTTATAGTTCAAGAAATTTGATCTCTCTCAGTGCCCCTGATAGATCCCCGTTAAGATGGAGATGGATTTATCTCAATATTATTGAGCTATCTTTCTTAAAATTGATTTGACAAATTTTATTTATGAGTGTTTCATATTTATTCAATTTTTTAAAATATCGCATCTTGCTCCAAATAAAAAATTGATAAAATTACACATCATCATTCAAATCACCTATTTACCTAATAACAATAATATTTTTACTTTCGTTTACATAAATTTAAATTGAATATAAAAATATTTTTATTTATTATTTAGATTAAATATCCTTTTGTTAAAATAATCATTAATATCAGATGTCAATTCCATATAAAAAATGGAAAAAAATTATACATATTCATATCATATTCTAGAAATAAACCAATTATATACATAATTATTTAGCATGTACATCAACTCCAAACTATGTATTAAAAGAATTGCATAAGTTCCTTATATTGAAATTAGAAATTGATTATACAGTGAATAGAAATAGGTTTTACTTTTAATCACTCTATCTATCTTTAATATCAAATTGATATAAAAATATATGTTATATAAAATAAATATCAAAATATTTAATTTATGGTGAATATATATTTATTATTATTATTGTTATTATTTAAATGTGATATTTCATGTTTATTAATATAGAGATTCACTCAGTGATGTAAATGTTACCAGTTAGAAATTTTTTGTGAAAAAATCTAGTAATGTTAAGGGTTTATGTGGCTTAGGATTAGTGAGACCATATCTTTGAATATAAAAAAAAATCATACATAAATATCTTGGTTGATAAATGTGAATAGTCATCAATGCATGATAAGCATCAAAATACTTACTTCATAATAGATTTCAGAATTTAAAAATTAATTTCAAAAAAAAATATGAAATTATCTTAAATTATTACTATCCTAAATTGTGATTTTATCTTAAATTATTATTACTAATATTAATATAAATTTAAATAATATATGAGTTATGAACTTGTAAATATGTTTTGTTACAATATTTTAGCTAATATTATAGTTTATCAATATCACAAAAAAAAAATCACAAATAAAGATGGCTGATGTGAAAAGTTAAAAAGAAAAAAAACAAAAGAAAAGTAGATGTGATAAGATAAAAAGAAAAAAGAACAAAAGAATAGTAGAAGACTCCATGAATCGAGATCTATCTATGGCAGTCTATGTCTCCTGCAGGCGTGGACGTCCTTCGCCGTTGGGACCCCTGTCCATTTTTAAAACCTTGGTGGGTGAACCAGTAAATTGATTGCGGCATTAATTAACAGGATTACGAAATCTCAGGATCGTATGATTCAGCGATCTTCCTAAGCGATCGTTGACGGACAGCTAAACGATGAGAGTCGTGGTTCGTCTGGACTCCACCGATACTGATGATACGGTTGGGAAGGGAGCCACAGTTTTTGTTTTTAACTCGGGCCAGTGGTGGTCTGACAGGAAAAATTCAAAGGCTACAGCCCATTGAAAGCACTCCATTGATCAGGCGTCATAGTTACATGAGATTCGGACCTTTGAGAGTGAAAGTTACATTAGATTCGGATCATTCACGTTGTTGACCTTGCAAATTAGTTTTAGTTTTGTTGCATTATAATCTCTCCATGATTGAGACGGCCATTTATTCTATTAGATTCCGATCTTTGAGAGTGAAACCGACATTAGATTCGGTTCTGCAATGATATATTGAAAATTAGTTTTGTTGTAAGATTTATTCCGACATTAGATTCGGTTCTGCAATGATATATTGAAAATTAGTTTTGTTGTAAGATTTATTTATTTATTTTGGAAGTCTTCTTTTTTTTTTAGCTTATTCTATTGTGATAAAATTTGTTGTTGGTAGTACAATTTAATATATTAAAAATATTGTCATTAAATCGTTGATATTACAATTTAATATTAGAAATATTTTATTTACTCGAAGTAATAAAAAAAAATTTGATACACTTTATGTAATATAATTTTACATCTATTTTAAAAAATAATTAAAAATACAAATAAAAATAATTAAAAATACAAATAAAAAGTGCAAATAAAATATTAAAATCTTATATCTTTCAAAAAATATTTTAAAACGGTATTTTAAATAAATTATTTAAAAATATATATTATAATATCCCTAAAACATTAATATAGCATTTATGGTTTATCACTATATTATTATTCTAACTTTATTGATATCAGTGTATTTGAATGTTATTACAATTAAATCGAAACAATTATTTATTATTCATCGAGGATCTATACTCAGAAAAGATTACTTTTTCTTCACCCAGCGATGATAAAGATTAAATCAAGAAACAATTGTATTATTCACCAAGGATCTATGCTCAAAATTGGTGCCCAATTTGAAATCGGTATCCTAAATCAGCATACAGAATCTAGACTTGGCAAAATGGAAGCGATTTGTTGAACCAATATAGCTTGTTGGATTATCATTCAACAGAGAGGGTGATCGGATTTCATGGGATGGCACTACATAAGAGAATGGCATTTTAGTACATGAATTATATCCACAAAATAAAGCTGAACAAATCGGTGACCGTTCCATTTCCTGTTTCTACCCGGTGTGGCGATATTGGACGATCCCACAAAATTTTGCTATTTGCTTGTCTCCTTCGACTGGGAAGATCCTCACGTGGGAGGTTCTAAAAAAAAACGTGGCATTCAGGAGTTTGGGAGATGTTCTTTCTACAATAAAAATGATGAATCTGTTTGTCATCTTTTTATCGAATGTGATTCAACACAAATGGTATGGAGGTTAGTTACTTTGCTTCTGGATGATCCACACTGGAGACCAACTGACTGTGAGCAGACTTTTCAGTACTGGGCAGCCACAAAAGGTTTGTTCAAATCTCTGCCATATTATGTTGTGTAAGAACTATGGGGTGCCTCGCAACTTGTTAATATTTTATGAAGTTCCTTTTGATATTACAAGGATTTACTCGAACATTCTGCGTTGGTTGGGGATGTACCCATGCGAAAATCTAATATTGTCAACCTCTCTGTGCGGGGGTGGCCACACAAAATTGTTCTTCCCGCGATTTACTTTGATGGAGCCCAGAATGGAGGAATATGTGGGTGTGGGCCCTGGATAAACTATCTGCTTCGAAGCGGTATCATATTTTCTGGAACGGAGGACAAGGGACAAACAACAAGGCTGAGCTCATGGCATTATGAAGCGAGATTATGGTGGCATACCATCTTGAAATACCATGCATTCATGTATATGGTGATTCCATGCTCATTATTGATGGAAAATCTAAACTATAGAGACAACACTTAAATGGATGCATTGATCGTACCCAATATATTCTATCAAATTTCGAATTTTTCGATAAACCGCATTTATAGAACATAATATATGTGTGCTGATATTTATCCGAGCTGGACTGGAAGCACCTTTAGGATCGATCTCGGTTCTTCACTTCATTGATTCCAAACAAGTGACCTCTTTTTCTTATCCATTTCCATAAGCATTCAACTTCTGCAAGTGAGCATGGGGACATCATTCAATCGAGCCAGTGTACTCTATGACATTATCAAGCGAGCCAGTCTATGAGATTATCAAAGCAAGCCTGATTTCCCAATTCTATTCAATGCATCAAATATTGCATATATCTGTGAAATATTACTAGTTTATTTCTTCTTATGTTTTGTGACTACATCAAACTATATGGTCCTCCATATGGAATGATCCATTTTGGTATTGTCATAACTCTCTACTGGATGGATGAGGGCTAATTTATATTGTTGAAGCTATCATGATCCTCAATAAGATATGTATCCAATCCTTTTTTTCCCTTTTTTTTTTGTCAATGATCTATTGATAGTTTTGTTTTCTGACTTTGTTCCTGAAAACCATCCGCTCATCTTGACCATTCTTCTGCGAAAGTGCAAAGAGGTATTATGTAATTGTGGTATATGAATTGTTTTAATATAACAACGTGTTTCTCCTTGAAAAACAGAAAAGATTCTTTTTTCTTTACCTTTAGGATGATAGAGAGAGCACAAATTATTTTTTAAGGAATGGCAGGTGTGTCGGCTCACTATTCACTATTGGTGTATATTGTTTTATACTTTCCATGAAAGAAACATTGTATTAAATTGAATGGATATTCTAGTTCCACTTGCAATCAGTTTGGCAATATTCATGATACATTTGGCAACCATTCCATCATGGATGGAAAAGCAATCCTGTAAGAAGTAACATTACATGATTGAATTTTGTTGTTGACTTCTAGCGGTTGGAAATTTCATTTTCTTTTAAGAGATACGTCATTTTATTTTCTTTAAGTTAATACCTAAATAATTTATCATTCACAGTTTTAGTTCCTTAAAGAAAAAAATCCTAAAATAGATTTAAAGGCCATTTTGTTTGAGATTCTCTCAACTTACAAAAAAAGAATGGAAAATGTAGTGTTTATATGATTTTGGGAGACTCATGAGCCTCTGTTATTTATGTTTAACAATATATTTAATTCTAACGTTCTTAATATATATGTTTGTTTATTCGAGTTCATATTCATCTCTAGAGGATTTATAGAGGTGATAAGAGAAGGTTAATTTATTTTTATTTACTTAAAAAATCAATCCTATGTGTTTACTTTATTACTTAAGAATATGTTTTTGTGTAATATAAGCCATTAAAAGATAAATTTGATGAGAGAGAATGCAAGTAAATTTTACAATGAATGCGGTGCAATCAGAATTTTCCAAGACATGGTGACTAGCAAATAGTGGATATGGAGGTGGAAACTAAGGGAACAATTGGTAGGTTCTCCAAGAAAAGATAAATGACGTGGCTATCTTTTTTGAATAGTTGGCATAGTTAGTGCACATAAAAGATAAGTTCATAAGGTTATTTTTCTTCAAATGAATTTAGTAGTTTAATTCTTGAAAATGTTTTATAGGTTGGAAGATAAGTTAAAGAGTTTTCTTGGAAAAGAACTCATGAAGAACTCATGTTAGTTTCTCATAATCTTTTCTTTGGGAAGATCATGTTGACTCTTTTGTGAAAAAGAATAATTGATTCTTGGGAAAATATTATATTGTTTTATATATGTTGTGCTTACTTGAAAAGAATAACCTCTTGAAAAGATTAAATGGCTAAATGAATTGTGCCAACTTCTTGATTTAGGTGTATAAAAAAAAAGGTTAACTTAACCTTGTTATGGTTTCATATTTTTATGCATAAAAGATGGTTATCTATGATGGTTTCTTGAAAGGGAATCATGAGAAAATTGCATGTACAAAGACAAAGAAACTACATTATATTAACTTCCTTTTGAAAAATATGTATTTTCTTACATTAAAATAATAGTTAAGGATGTTAAAATTGTAATAAGGGAATATGTCTTATGTAAATTAAAGAAGAGTTATTATGATAAGCTCTTGCATGTACAAATAATAACCATTGTGTTATAGAGATATATTTGTTTGCATGGATAGAATAAACATTGATCTATGTTTCTTTAGGAAAAATATGTATGATTACTTCTATGCTATCAAACTATTATGTTGGTTTCTTTTGGAATAATATCATGTATATGCATGCAAGACTTGTATTAGATTTCATTGGAAGAAATATAAAATTTTATGTGGGAAATGATAACATGTTGTGTCGACCTACATTGGAAAATATCTTTGGGAAAGAAGATGAATTCCATGCAAAAACAATATTAATGTGTTGGTTTCCTTGGAATATATATATGGGTAATGTTGGTATAATATTTGGAAAAGACATGTATTTGTATTCTTTATTGCATTAGTTTTATGGAAAATAAAGCATGTGTTTGTATGTCCTATTATGTCTATTTCCTCGAAAAGGAATCATGCTTTTTCATGCTCTATTGTGTTAAGCATTATTTTGGGAAGATTCTTAAAACATATGCATTTTCATGCATAGGAACGATAATCGTTGTGCTATCCATATTTACGTATATGCATGCACCAAAAATAATAGCTAAAGGATTCAGATTATTTTGATCAAGTTTGTGTAATCCGCATGCACGAATATCATAGCGATGTGTTATTTTCCTTTAAAGGAATGTCTCGAAATTTGTAACGATTTGTAGTGCGGGAATGTGTGTTTATGTGAGGGAAATATTAGTTAATATAATATATATTTACCATAGACATCATTTGTTGGTTACATGCTCATAACTAGCGCATATGTGGTGTTGTTAAAGTCATGTCGTGATATTTTTTCTTGCATGTCATGAATGTATGAATAGAAGGAGAATCATAATTTGTATAGATTTATGAATGGGTTAATATATTGATATCATTGTATGTTGATGACAACAATAGAAGGAAAGGATGGTGATTTGTGCAAATGATAGATTATGCTTAACATGATGGTAGGTAAATAATTAATGGTCCATGCGGATAGTGTGAGCTCAGGGATGGTCCACTTTGTAGGAACAACAATGCGGCAAAGGGATATGAAGATTGAATATTTGGGGGCAAATTCTATCATAATGATTGTAATATCTTTAGCTATATATTTTGTATTTAACGATATTTCCTCTAATATTTAATAACAATGGTTAAGGGATGGAATCCCTTATAAACCTCTTTTGAATAAGGGGTGAACACCCTCATGAACGTTCAATAATAAAATTAAATTTTTGTTTGTTTTCACCTCACGAGTTTTTAAGGTCAATTGGTGTTCGATGTGATTGATTATTATTGTAGTTTTTAAAATTATTAAAATTCCTTGCATGATGTTATGTTCATAATGCCAAGTATGTGATTAATTAACCTTGTTAAAGGAATCATGAAATGGATGCAATGTTACATCAAACGAGTTTATCTTAATATACTACAGGTGGTTGTTAATGGTCATGCAACTTACTATTTCTATACTAAAGTTACTCTATGTTGATGAACATTTTATTTAATGGTTAAGGAGGATATAGAAAAAGTGATTTGGATATTTACTCATGGGTAGTTTTGTAAAAAATTTCTAGCATGCATTTTCATGCGAATTCTTGGGGTATGTTACAAGTGGTATCGATTGAAGGTTGCAACACTAGCAACTGGGATTTATTAAGCGGAAAAGAAATAAATGTATGCACTAGTGGGAATCAACTCGGTATGAGTCTAACAATCTACATATTGATATGTATACGGTAAGGCTACTTTTGACAAGACATGTGTGATTAATTTTTATAACGGCATTGAAGAGTAGTACATAATAAAGTGTTTGTTGCAAAATTGTTTTCATAAAATTACAATCTTGATGAGGATAAAATGAAAAAAAAAACCTTTGTTACGCCTATGAACATTCTTAAATTTCATTAAGGAAGTGAGAAGTAAACTTCTAAACTTTGTAGATATGAAAATATTAATGATACATTTAATGAGCTTAAATAAAGCTACGATTGCACTACTTATGGAGAATAAATGCCATGAAAGAAAATTATGGGGAAAGTGGCAAGAGGATGATGAAATTGTTTTAAAATAAAAATGAAGGAACCCTTTTAGATGTTAAAAATGCACAATGAATCAAGTAGTGAGACTTGATGGTAATTGCTAATTTTATTCGAACTGTCGTGGCTGATTAGCTAGTGTTGCATAAGTATTTATTAAAACTTATATGCATGAATTGAATTTGATTAAAGCTCATTCCAAGTTTTAAACAAGTGAATATAGTAGTTAATTCGTATGCTGGTCTGTTGGTAACAATACACTAGCAGAGGTGGAAATATTTGTATTAGTATCTAATTGATGTTGACATTTACACATTAATGAATATTTATATACTTTTATGTGACAATTATATGTGTGAAACTAAAATGATTATGAATGCGAATGCATATTTATGACTAATGTTGTTGATGGAATTAAGCGGGGGTGGCTTAATGGCAACAAGAAAACTTGTGAAGGTAAAATTTTTCAATGTGAATTGGAAAATGTAAATATGAGAAAGTATATTATCATTATGTGCATGATTATGTTATTTTGGAAAATCATAATGTATACAACTTGTATGTGAGTTAGCTGAACACTGCAACTAGATATTGTGGACTCATGCGAGGGTCAAGTATAATTGCATGATGGACATAAAAGTTTCTTTTGCTTTATGTATAATGTGCATATTGTTCATTATGTAAATTACTATGGAAAGAAAGCTAAAAGAGAAATTTAACATGCCGGATAGTTTGAAAGGCCAAAAGGACTTGGGTTGATAGCGGTTCCTTCTCGAAGGGGATGATGGTGCTTTCCTACCAGTTCCTCTCCATAGAGATATATGATCTCATTAAGTGAAAAGAGTTGGAAAAAATGGTGAAGAAGGGAAAAATCCTAAGGTAACTTTCTGTTTATTTTGGAGCGAGTTGGAGGAGGCACAAAAGTTCCTTATAGATGGGACGTTGTTTGTGGAATAACTAGAATGACGCAAGAGAATATTATATTACACCTATGTGGTCCATTGGAATTCTTGAGATGGTTGGCCGGTGGAATTCTAGAATGTACTGTATGGTATATGTGAGAAATTTGTTTGGATGTGAAAATGGCTCAATTTGCTTGTGGAAAACTAGTTCCCACTAGTTGGGATGAACATTTTTGCATTGCATTTCTCATAGCAGAACAATTAACTAATCTATTATGTGTTATGTTAAAAATGAATTTTCTATATAACTATGTAAATATTTTATGTACATTGTATTACTAATTGTTTGAATGTCTTAGTAGGGGCTAGGATAGTATACTTGGTGAATCTATTGAAAATTTCTATGTTTAGAGAGATAGGTTCTCTCTGAGTACTTTTAAAATACGAGGTGGATGTCTTTAGCGAGGAGCTAATATTGTGCATGTGGTGCGGTGATTTATCATTTTTTTGAGTATAGTCTTGTTTCTCTCTAAGTATTTGTAGAATTACTTTAATTGGAAATATCCCCTAACATTGCATAGCTGATTGATATTTAAAACATTTTATTTGATTTAGAAATATTTGGCCCCAGTATTGATTATGTTGTGACTAATAATAAAGTGACCATGACTTTCGGTAGTAACGAGTAAGTAATGGTAAGTTATTCAAAGATTTTGTTTTGTTTCTATGAGATTGGATAATGGCTTATGTGATGAAAAATAGAACTTTCATATTTTGTAGTTATAAATGTTTATGACTATTGATCGAAACATTATTGTTTCATTTAATAGTATGTATGGAAATGAAAGTTTTCATTGTGAAGGGAAGGACCCCCTTCTTGGGTTGTTTAGGTTGTTACATCGAGTAAATGTTAAGTCCCGAAAGGGATCAACATTGGGGACAATATTATCTTTTAAGAGGTAGTATGTAATGTCCCTAAAACATAAATATAACATTTACCGTTTGTCGAATATTATTATTCTAACTTTATTGATGTTTGTTTAATTTATTTGAACGTTACGGTTAAATAAACAATAGTTAGGAGTAACATTTCTTGGTAACGAACATTTCATTCATTATTCACCGAGGATCTATGCTCGAAAGATTATTTTCTTTACCCATGGATGATGAGGCACAAATTATTTTTAAGGAATGACGGGTTTTTCGGCTCTCATTGGAAAGAAAAAATGGATACTCAAAATGCGCTCTACTAGGTAAGATATTGTTTATACTTTCCATTAAACAAACCTATATTAGCAGATGCAGATTCTAGCTCCACTTACTGATCAATTTGGCAATATTCATGATACATTGGGCAACCATTCCATCATCGTGATGGAAATCAATCTTGTAAAGTAAAATTACATCTAAGTGATTTTTAGCGGCTAAGTTTTGGTTGTTGAAATTTCGTCTTTTTTCGAGAGATACAAAATTTTTCATGGGTTTGTTAGACGTCTTTCCTTTTTTTTAGCGAGTGCCTAAATGATTTATCGACCACACGATGGCAACTTGGATTCCTTGAAATAAATATAAGATAGATTTGAAGTTAATTTAAAGGCCATTTTGTTAGAGATTCTCTCAACATACAAAAATGAAGGGTACATCTAGTAGTTTATATGTGATCTTGAACTCTTTGACACTTTTCTAATGTATTTATGTTTAACAATGTATTTGACATTTAAATTCTTTATATATGTTTATTTAGGTTCATATTCATGCGTAAGAGGGTTTGTAGAAGTGATAGAGAGAGGTTAATTTATTTTCCTTTTAGTTAAAAAATAAATCATGTGTGTTTACTTTATTACCTAAATAATATGTTTTGTGCGGTAAATAGTGGATTATGAACCATCAAAGGTAATAATAAAATTTGAAGCTTAAATTGGCAAAGTTGAATGAGAGAGAATGCAAGAAAATTTAATGAGTAGATAGAAGAATGGAAGAAATTTTGACAAGATGGAATGAGAGGAGTCAAGAAATTTTACAAGACACCGTTAACGGAAATGATTGGGCATGGAGGGTGGAAACTAAGGGAACAATTGGTAGATTCTCAAGGAAAATATAAGTAACCATGATAGATTTATTGAATAGTTGGCATAGTTAGTGCACATAAAAGATAAGTTCATAAGGTTATTTTTCGAAAAGAATTTAGTATTTTAATTCTTGAAGTTATTTCATGAGTTGGAAGATAATGAGTTTTCTTGTAAAATAAGTCATAGAAGAACCCATGTTAGTTTTCTCATAATCGTTTCTTTGGGAAAGATCATGTTTGGTATTTGTGTGAAAATAAAAATTCTTTCTTGGGAAATGATTATGTTGTTCTAGATATGTTGTACTTACTTGAAAATAATTACATCTTGAACATATTGCATGGCTAGATGAATTGTGTCAACTTCTTGATTTAGGTGTATAAAAGTTAAGTTAACCTTGTTATGGTTACTTATTTTTATGCATAAAAGATGTTTATCTATGATAATTTCTTGAAAGCAAAGCATGAGAAAATTGCATGTAGAGAGCAAGGAAACTAGGGTATATTAACTTCCTTTTGAAAAATAAATATGTATTTGTTTACATGAAAATAATAGTTAATGATGAGTAAAATTATAGGAAGGGAATATGTGTTTTGTAAATTAAAGGAGAGCTATTATGATAAGCTCTTGCATACCATAAAAAAGAATAGGTATTGTGTTATAGAATATGTTGTTTGCATGGATAGAAGAAATATTGAGCTATCTTTGTTTAGGAAAAATATACGTGATTTACTTTTACGTTATCAAACTATTATGCTGATTTCTTCCGAATAAGATAATGTATATGCATGCAATATTTTCATTAGATTTTATTAGAAAGGAATAGCAATTGTATGTGGAAACTTATAACATGTTTTGTTAGCCTACATTGGAAAATATTCTTTGGAAAGAGATGAATTCCATACACAAAAACCATATTAACGTGTTGGCTTCCTTTGAATATATATATATATATATATATATATATATATATATATATATATATATATATATATATATATATATATATATATACGGATGTGTTGGTATAATATTTGGAAAGAAGACATGTATTTGTATGCTTTATTGCATTGGTTTTATGGAAAATAACATGTTTTTCATGCCTATTATGTATATTTCCTTGAAAAGGAAACATGTGTTTACATGCTCTATTGTGTTAAGAATTCTTTTGGGAAGATTATTTTTGGAAACTATATGCATTTTCATGCATAGGAACAACAATATTTGTGTTATATTTATTTACGTATATGCATGCCAAATTAATACCTAAAGGGTTACTTATTTTGATAAAGTTTATGTAATTCGCATGCACAAAGATCATAAAATATGTATTATTTTCCTTTAAAGGAATGTCGAGAAAATTGTAACAATTTGTGTCTTGCAAGAATGTGTGCTTATGTGAAAATATTGATTAATGTGATGTATTTTTTAGACATCCTTTGATGGTTATTCTCATAACTAGCGCATATGCAGTCTTTGTTAAAGGAAGCATGTCGTGATATTTTGTTTGCATGTCATGAATGTACATGAATATATGGAGAGACATAGAAATTAGTATATATTTATGAATAGGTTGATTAATACTTTATGTAATCTTGATATCAAAGTGTTGATGACAACAATAGCAGAAAAGGATGGTGATTTGTGAAAAGGATAGATTGTACTTAACATGGTGGTATGTAAATAATTAATGGTCCATGTAGATGAGTGTGAGCTATAGGATGGTCCCATGCCACAAGGATATGAAGATTAGATATTTGTGGGTAAATGCTATCATAGTTATTCTAATAGGTTTTAGCTAGACATTTGTATCTAAATGATATTTCCTTGTAAGATTTTATAAAAATGGTTGAGGGATGGACTCGCTTATTAACCATTGAGTGTTGGGTAAACACCCTCAAGAGCGTTTGATAAATAAAATTAAATGTTTGCAGTTTCACCCATGGGGTTTCCGGGGTATATCGGTGCTCAATGATGTGATTGATTCTTGTGTCATTTATAATGTTATTCCTTCCATGATGTGATTTTCATAATGCCAAGTATGTGATTAATTAATATTTTTAAAGGAATCATGAAATAGATGCAAGGTTACATCATACGGTTTATGTGGATATACCACAACGGTGGTTGTTAATGGTTATGCAACTTATCTATACTAAAGGTTACTCTGTTCTTGAGTGAACATTCTCTTTAATAGTTAATGAAGAATATGGAATAGTGATTTGGATAATTACTCATGGGTAATTTGTTCTAAAAAAACTTAACAGTACATTTTCATGCCAGGTTACCTAGGTGTGTTACATATGTTAACTAATTTATGTTGATATCAACTTCATATATATCTATAGGTAGAAAACTAATTATTTTTATGTTCCATATATTATAAAGTAATTGATAATTAAAAACTAAAATAAAATATACCAAATACCTTCTAATAAGAATAATAAAAATAAGAAAAATATATTTAATCTATTTAATTCATAATATAAAATTAATATGTGACATTTCAAAATATTTCTAATAATAATAAATTCAATGTGGTTCATGTATAAAATACCTTAATATGCAGAATTAAGTAATATTAAAGTATACTTACGAAATATACTAATATAAAAAAAAGTTATTTTAATGTGAATAAATAAATACATATATATATATATAAAAATAAGTTTTAATGTTTAAAATGTTTATAGTAAATTATTTTACATTTTGATTGTTTGTACGTAATTTTCTTTTTTAATCGATTTTTTTAAATCTGACAAAATATTTTATTTATTTATTTACAAGTTTATGTTAGGTAACATTCATACCATATTTTCATACATAGACCCAACCACCAGCCGAACACTACTTACCTCGTGAAATTCCATTATTAAAACATAAATAACTTTCAAGTCTAAGTTGTGGCTAAGATCAAATAAGATTATAAAATTATTTGTGAACAACTAGCGTGAAGTATTGTGGTCATTCTAGTAATTACTGCTATAATTCATGAATGCATAATTTTATATATAATAGTTGTTAAAAGTTATTTTATATAACATTCAAAAATATAATTTAAACAATGAAATATTACACATTATATAGAGAGAGAGTTACTATACATTCATTGGGACCTATTGAGAGATAAGAGGGATGATGTTTTTTTCAAAATTTTCACTCTAAAGAGGTTTGCACCTCATGACATTTGATCTCTCTCCACCCATGCTATATATGTTCTTAAGATCAATCTATTATGGTTATAGCCTTATGAGGAAAATGTGTTATTTAGTAGGTTATCAACATGGAGTTAGACATGTGTTCCTCAAAATAAAAAATGGGGCTATTCTCCTAAATAGAAAAGCAATGTTGGATATAATTAAAATAAATAAATGAATACAAATGTTTTGTGAGTTTTAATTAAAAAAATTATAAAATATAGATAATTCTAACTCCACTATGGTCACTAGATTTGTTGTTGATATTACAACCCAATGTGGTAAAAATATTTTATTTGCTCTTAGTAATAAATAAGATATTTTGATGTCCACATGATTTAATATAATTTCATATTAAATAGAAGAGTAAAATTAATTAGAAAAAAAAAACATGCCTATGAGTAAGATGTTTAAACCATATATTTTCAAAAGTATTTCAACATAGCATTTAAATAAACTATTTGAGGATCTATGTTAACTAATTTTTGTTGATATCCAAGTACATATATATCTATATGTAGAAGGAGTCCGTTAAAGGAATAATTTTAATTTTGTATATAGTAAAAAATTCAATGAAAAGCGAAAAAAAAGTTATTGAAAATATAAATAAATAAATAAATAAAATCAAGTACTTCCTAATAAAAATAATAAAAAGGGAGATGTGTATTCATTATAAAATTAATTTGTAACATTTGAAAATATTAGTATTATAAAAAAAGAAATTCAATATAAGTTATCCCATAAAATATATTAATATGAACGATTAAATAATATTGGCATACTTACAAATATATTAATAACAATTTTTTTTTTAACACGGACAATGTAGTTCATAGATAAAATCAATCTCTCTCATATTATTTATATATATATATAAACTGAAATGTAAAATAATGAAAATACACGAGAGCTTTAAATCAACATATATATATATATATATATATATATATATATATATATATATATATATATATATATATATATATATAATGCATTTTTTCTTTGAATAAAGATTTAATAATTCTCTAACCATGGTACATTCGTGCTTAAGATTGATATGTCTTGGTTATAAAAATATTAATGAAATTCTCCTTTGTTATAATTTCTTTTAATATTTTAATTTTATAGTTAAAAAATGGAAGGGTTTTTATAATTATTAAATAATAGTGTTGTAACCTTAATTAATTAGAGTGGAATAAAATTATAAATATAATATATTAATATGATACAATTATATTATAATAAAGACAACCATATTGTAATAAGGATATTTTAAAGCATCTAAAGTATTTTATAGTAGAAATTGCACCACGTGTTACAAAACATAGTAAGGCTCACTTTCTATGTTTTTTCGGATTTTCCTCTTCTTAATTGTTAAGATTTGAAATCTTATTAATTTTGTGGATAACTTTGTTATGTCTTGTTATATTTTTCGTTCCTCCATAATGGATGTGCACATAAAATACTTTACATTGAGTTGAATGGCATGCAGGATATACTTATGTATATCCATGTTTACAAAATTTTGTGGGAAAAATAAATATTTAAACCAATTTTTATGATAATAGGTTACTCCTTACATCACGGTATATTTTTAATATCCATCATCATAGATAAAGTCCGACTCCATCCATGAAATAATGTTCCATCAAAGAGTTATGAGTGGGTCATTTCAATTGAGGAAAGAAACCCAAAAAAATTATCGGAATAATACCACAATGTCCATTTCCCAAATATGATTTCCATTTAAGATTGTACCCAATAAGTGACGACTTAAGTGGCCACTCATAAATGTTTTTATTATTATTTTGGAGAATGTTGAATTGAATCTGAAATATCTATAGTGAGTTCCCTCAAAGGAGAAATAGGACAATGGATACAAAAAGAAGCCAAAGCGAGAGAATAAAGGTTGCACACACAACAAGATAATTATGTAACTAAATGAGCGGTAAAAGCATAAGGTTTTTGAAAAGGTTGAGGCTTTTGTTGTTTTGTTGCAACCAAATCCTACGAATTATAATTTTATTTACGTAAACATGTAGTTTCCACGATGCAATAATAAGATGGTGATAGATGACATCGAATTCTTTATGTCCTAGTTATACATGTCAACGGTGAAAATAATGGAAGACGATAATTTATGCTCCTCACAGGTTTAATAAAAAATGTTTGAAAAATATTAATGGTTACGATAGGAAGGAAAACTTCAAATTTCTAAGGAGCTCTTTTAACTTCTATGATGCACCTAAAATCTCTTTTAAATTAATTATGCACATGAACATGATTTTCTCCCAATATTTGTATCGGCAACACGATGCTTATTAATGTTGAGAGAAGAAAAATATACTAAAAAGAGAAAAACATTAAACATCAAAAAATTATAAATCATGATCCCTTCCTCCTTTCTTGGGAGGATGTTCCCGATTTTTTGTTTATTTTAAGAGGAGATCTTCCTTTTCCATGAGATGTAATAGTCTTAGGTTCTTGATATGGACACATATTTTTAGTATTATTAATAATATAAAACACATATTCTAATGTAAAATTATTGAACTAGGGACATAATATTATCCTTCTAAAGAGATTTGAAGGAGAAGCGCTAGTGCAAATCCTTCTAAAAGGGTTTGAAGCATAAGAACTAGTGCGAATGATGTCATGTTCAATGTAGAAGAAACATGCATTGATTTAGACAAACAATGTGGGATTTTGAAGATTGTCAATTGCCTCGGGTTGTTCACTTATGCATGTGGAGGTGAGTGAAATTCTTGGTCAAAGAAAAAGAGGATTTGAAATATTGTTTAATGAAAAAGAGGCCTCCTTCCCAAATTTCATTTCATTATGGTTAGGTATATTCTTCAAGCTCAAATCACCTCCCTCTGAAGTCCCAAGTTCCAATGTAAATAGCGAGCTTATTTTAATTAGATTAATTTAATCACCATATAGCTTATTATCATTAACGGTAATTAAATTTCTCTCCTCTAGGATTGATATGGCTTGAAAGGTGAGTTCATCATTTTCTATATCCAATATGGTTGGTGGGTTAGTCGGTAAAACCGATTCATCATAATGTTGAAGAAACTATTTTTGAAAAAAATACAAAGTGAATACATTTGTGCGTGACAAACCAAATAGAAGCTTACAAAATCTTAAAGAAGTAAAGAGTTGAAGCAAAAAAAAACATGTCAAGACACAAGCAAAAGAATAAATCCAATATGTAAAAGAAAACGAACCAAAGTGAGGAATGGTATAGGAACTCGAGAACGAACGATTACATTGACGAATTGCTTTCTCAATGAAAGTTCCATATAGCAAGGTCGGCCGAGCTATTTTTTTATACAAAAGAAACATATTTCAACTTTGAAGGAATTAGTAGAGAGATGTGCGGTGAGGAGGAAAAAAAAATTTCACAACATGCACTACTTTCATACGCATGTCCATTTTCAGGACTTCATCCAGTCCTGAGTGAGGCTTCCCTCATAAAACGATCCGAGAGATGAAATTTTCTATAGAAATAAATAAATTCCATAATTATTTTGAATCAACTCATATATGGTGTTGACATTCATTTCTATAGGGCTTGATGACATTAGGAAATGGTTCTTCTTTGCACCAAATTGCGATTCGATGTATTGTATTTAACTAGAATAAATTACTTGAAAAACATAAAAAAAACCTAGATAATTGAAATACCTATGTCTGTCCCCTCATTACTAAGCACGGGTATATCCTAGTGAGCCACCATCATCATATTTTCTTCATTGTCTCTCTTACAAAATATACTCAAATACTTGGACACTAACACTTTCTAATGATTCAGAATGTCACAATGAGAGACACATGTAAAACAAGAATGCGAAATCTAATATTTGTCAAGTTGCATGGTCATTAATCGAGAAAATAATTAAAAAAATGTTGTTTATTTAATTAATCACCGATTACAATATACGGGGTGGCTTTGCACATTATAGCCACATATCTCTCATAAAATGAGAGCCAACATGCATGTATATACCCCAAATCGATGAACTAATCATGCAAAATAGGAATTTATGTTTCCACCCTTGCTTAAGCCAGGTGGTTATGGATCCATACCTATTAATGATGCTATCTTATTCCTTATGTATAGGTAGTGCTTTCTTTTGCTTTTGTTCCAACTCATGCCCATGCTAACTATGCCTTTATATATGCTAATGTATATTAATGGATCATATGGATTGGATTTATATTTCTTTTCCTATATTGCACGTCGTCTTGCTATGCATTCATGAGAATATGCTTTAGAATTTTCAGCAAAGACATATAGGATTAGGAGGAGGAGAAATTAGATGGCGGAAATATAATAAAGAGTCCAATCTATGACAAGGTTCAAAACTATTATTATAAAAACAAAGAAACTATTCTAGAAGAATTTCATGGTTCTATCTTTTGCTCATAGGGACGTTCTTTGAAATTGAATACACCATTGCATGATACAATTCTTTATCACGACACTCGAGGTACATAGATACAATCCATGAAAATGATCTAGATTTATTCAAAAATGCAATAAGCATAAACAAAGAGATGCAAAAAAAAAAAACATCATCTCATTAATATCAAATAATGGTGAAATAGCTTACGGACAATGGAAATAAACTAGCTCGAGCGATGGTAAACTATACGCAGGGAAGGGATGTGGCGGTTACATGCCTTTGAGCTTTGTTACAATGGTGATGAATTTTATTATTGAAAAACATGTGAAAACGCTAAAGAAACAAAACCATAACCCCATGAGATGCAACACCAAAGTTTGTGGGTCCCATTAGGGTTAGTTGGGAAAGCAATTGGTCATAACTTGGTCATATTATCTCTGTTTGACACATATGATATATCATCGGAAATATCTCTGAGTACTATAGGATTTGTGGCATTCCCCATATAATTGTGTTCTTGATGCATGTTGAGGTATAAAAGGTGTCTTTTAACTCCTATTTATCCTACATTAATTATCAATCCGGTACGATTTTTTATTTAGTGTACTTAGTCGAGGCGAAATTTAATCCAAAAGGTAATGTTTTCCAATTTGCGATGCGGTCATTAAATACAAGATTAAATGGATTCTTGAAAATAAAATCTATTGCAATTACAAAAACTTAATGTTACGAAACTAGATCACTCACTCAAAAACTACAACAATCATCAGTCAAGGATACGGTAATAACAACTCTTTCCTTTGTCAATGAGTGTAAATGAAACAAAATATAAAAAGATCCTCAATGCGAGAACTTAAACGATGTAATAGCTAATGTCCTTTACAGTTGTTGAGCTTGCACTCCACCAAAACAACTAATTGGAAATGATATTTGAATTAAATTAATAATGTTGCTAATCGAAATGGAATAAACACACTCTTTGCAATAATGTTCTAAAGCAAAACCAAATCACGGCAAGAAGAGATGAAAAACAAAGCTATTTAATAGTAATGAACAATAAAGCTATTTAGTAGAAATAAACGGTAAAATCCGAAATGAACAACGAAGCTTTAAACTTGAAATTAATAGCATATGACATAAGGCATTTTTAAAGTTAGTAATCTTGTTATGGTGGAAGGAAAAACAATGCGGTTCAATCTGACTTATGCAATAAATGATTTCATAAAATATTGAAACGGTAAACTATAAAACATGGAGAAATAAAAAGCAATGCGATTAAGGAAATGAAAATTAAAGAAAACCATCACACAGTAGGAATTGTGATAATGGTACAAATAGCAAGTGGATCCACCGAGGAGTGGGGCCCTTTGCCGCTAGTGAAGCACTGCGAGACTACTCCGATTATCAAATAATGGAACATCAACCGAATTGTATATTAATCATATGTAAAGAAGTTTATAGGCAATCGCACTGTTTAACCAACGAGTCGATGATCGAAATAGAAACAAAAAGGAAATTTGAGTAATGGAAATGCATGCTCTCCCTAATTTCTACAAGCGTTGTCCTTTTATAATAGCCGGGCGGACAAAATGAGAATATAGATGAGCTTTGAAGCGGCGATCCCTCGGGATCAGCGATCCCTCAAGATCAAAAGATCTGAGGATTCGCTCTATCTTCTATCTCTAGTCACTTATTTTTGTCTTCTTGCGTTGATGCCACATACTTTTCCTTTCCTTTCCTTATTATGCGTTCCGATCTTTTGGATATGGCTTTAGTGAAGGGACGTGATTACTTCTGCTTCCTTTTCCTCCGAATGGTGGCTTCCTATTTATTCTATTTTAAGTATAGAAGAAAAGACAATATTTAATCAATTTTTAACGATCACTAATCTCCTTAATTCTATTATAATTCTTTGATATATTACCATTTTAGAATATAAAGGAGTTATGATTAAAAAAAATAAATGTCAAATTCATACCTTTCCATCGCTCAACACACCCCCTTCTTACCCTTTTCATGCCCTCATGAAAACCATGTAGTTTACATGAAAGGTTAGAGAATAAGTTTGGAGAAAGTTTTCGTGAAGTGATCCTAAAACCATGATTTGCGGCTAAAGCTTTAAAAATACACCATCTTCCCCTTCAAGTAATTCATATATGGCCTTATATCATTTGAGGATACCAAATAATAGAATGAAATCTACAACCTAGCCAATATGGGCCATCCCGTAAAGATGAGGTTACTATAGGTAACCGGAGTGGTCAGCGACTAACTTAAATTTTGTAATTGAATGGCTCTCTATCCTGAATATTCTGATTGGAAATCTTCCATCGGAGTTGTTGCTACTATGGCTGGTCTTTGATGGATAGAAAAGTATTCTGCTAATTGCTTGTGGATGGGTCCCAATGTCTAGATCACACCCTCCTTTTTCATTAAGCTTTTATGGTTACAGCCCACAGTTGTAATGAGGTGTCTTGGTTCACCCTAACCCAAAGGTCTAACTTGTTTCTTGTCTACGAAAAGTGTTATAGGCCTTGAGTCATTTTAAGCGGTTAACAACAAACGAAATGAATGCTTGATCTTTGGACATCACCCACAAAAGGTAGGATTATTCTCCATTTCCTCCTTTCAATATAGTGTGCAAATAAAATTAATGATGCGCTAAACTTTTGCACTCCATAGGGTTCTGATGGTTATAAAATCATCAACGGAGTTTTAATTCTATAGGTTTCACATATGACCTTAATTTTTAAGCGCAAATATCTTTCCTATAAAAACAAATCATAATTTTTGGTAGGGGACCTACAAGCTAAAGAATATTTGTATATAGAGAACACGTATCCATTTGATACGGCTATTTTTAGTCTGTTCTTACCTTTTCAACTTGTTCTTCTACCTTCCAACATTTATCGAATACCTTTTTCTGATGCATTGATATCATAATTCTTTGTTGTAACTCTTAGTGGTATTTCTTCTTGGGGAAAGTCCTTCTTCGAGCTTTTCTCTAGCCCGCTAGCTTGTGCAAATCCTCTTGGATTTTGCTACATCGAAATTCGTTGTCCATCAAAGCACTTATGGGTTGAAGATCTACTTGGGTTTCCTTCTTATGATATCAAGTTCCTACAATATGTATTTACGGGGTTCTTTTAGCAGAGATTTTCCCCCTTTCGGGACCCTTATCTTCTGTGCGAGTTGTTTTACTAATTTTAGTAGCTTTTTTTGTTCCTTTTGCGACCTCTTAATTTCATTTGTCTTCTTCTTCTTCTTGGGAGGGCGATGTTTCCTTTACACGGACATGGTACACTTCGGTGGGTTTTTCTTAGGACTATGCCCTTGCCATGGCTTGTTTCCATATTCTCTTGTTTGTAACACTTCTTTAGTGTTTGCGTTATCCTAACTAGGTTCTTCATGAGAGGTAACCCTAGTTTGATCATAACCTACGAGAGACACGCCTGCCTCTTCCTCATCATGCATTTCCTCGGATGTATCCTTGCTATGGACAAAGTGTTCTGTGATTTCTCTACCTCAATATTGAAGTTGAGCGGACTCTAGGGTTGAATATACTCACTCTTATTGGCCAAAATTTGGGCCAATTTGTCCTCCTAAAATGGGCTCTGTGGTGGAACTATCTTTGGAGGTTACGGGAGGTTCTGCTTCCTCCCTTTTCTTCTTCGTTGGTGTGCTCGGTTCTTCCTCTTCCCGATTTTCTCCTCCTTGAGTTGCGGGGGTTTCTCATCTCTAGAACTATGTAATTCTAGGGTTAGTTCTTGCCTGCAGAGCTTCCCAACATTCTCCTGCTTC
Source organism: Pinus albicaulis (assembly GCA_034641835.2). NCBI lineage: Eukaryota > Viridiplantae > Streptophyta > Pinopsida > Pinales > Pinaceae > Pinus > Pinus albicaulis. The sequence goes on along the minus strand of CM076584.1, from coordinate 968,671,395 downwards.
TTCTCAATGCGGAGGACTCTCTGCATTTTAGAGGTATATTTGATGTGCGGTGGTTCTTTTTCATTTCGGTGCGGGTAAGGTTATTCCTCGTATTAAAAAATACCAATTCCTCCCGGCTAGTCTACGACTAAGCAAGACCATAACTAACTATCAAACGAATTAAAAAATGGTGGCTTACTAACATTTCTATATGACGGGATTTCCTTATGCTCTGCGACGATGTCATGAAATAAAAAATTTAAATATCTTTAGCAAATTTACGGCCACATTTTGTTTAATGCTAATAATTTTAGGTGGTGTGGTCGCTACCTCCTTTCTCCCATCGCATGTAATGTAGCTTTGCACTACTCTAGCCGGTTCTACCCATGGTTCTCCCCGAGTTGGCAGGCTGGACTCCTTCCTTTGGCGGTCGAGGTTCTGTCCTTCATCTGAAAGATGGTTATGGCCTCTTGAGTCTCAATTTTTATGGGTCCATATGGGTCCAATTTCTTGGTAGTCCGGATGCCTTGTATTCTTGCATCCGTTCTTGTTATTCGCCTTCCTCTTACTATGGAATGATCCTCTGCAAACTCTACAAAAATTCGATGGCCCTGGAAGTTTCATGGGGGGCTGCTGGAGTCATGTAAGATAGGTAATCCCATCTGCTCTTACAAGATTTCTCGTGCGGCATCATATTTGTTATTACTGTGGTTTGATGCATACGGTCGACCTCCATTTGATACAAGCTGCACTTTTAACATTGTGTTTCCATGGCAATACATGAGAAATGGGAATGGAGCAACAACCAGCCATATCAGAAAATATCAATACCGTTAAACTGCTATACGGGATCTGATGAGAATAAGGAATTGACATGTATGCGAGAAATATTTTTAGAAGTCACACACGGCCCACGAAATATAATAGGTCGTCCTTGACCGGAAAATGGAGGAGCAATGTCTTGGATGACAATCTTACAATATAGAAAAGTATGTATCCATGACATGATCACAAAAAGTATCGAATTCTTGAAATCGAAGACACATGATGAAAATTTTGAATAGATATGGAAATGCTATGGAATGATGCGAAAATGAGAGGACAGCGGTGTCAAAAAATGCTTATGCGGTCATTATTCATGAACCATTATGATTTATTTTTAAAAAATATTTCATGTGTATAAATTCGAAAAAAAGGGGTTTAGGAGCATAATATCATTTGAAATCAAGATAAAGATATAGGAAAAGTTTTATAATTACAATTTATTTGTGAAAAATATGACTCCAATACCATCGGCGAGCTCTAGCCTTGCAATTGTTTTATAACCTTGACAAAGTTACTTTTCACCTTTTGGAACCATATTCCTTTATATATGCCTAGGAAAGTGATTTGTAATGTCGGGATGGAGGCCATTGTGTGGGCTTGGTAACTAGATCAATCACAATGCCATTCACCGGGAAGGAGGAGTGAAAGGTGGGCGAGCCGGCTCATGATGAGACCTCTTGTTAGAGGACTTTTATTTTTCTGATGTGCCTAGTTGGATCATATCCCTGGTGTGGTGGCCATAGTGGAATTCCACTTCACTAATTCCTTATGATCATGGTAGGCTAGCTCTTGATGAGACCTATCCTCCATACGACAAATCATAGAATTGTTAGTAATCCATATAGATATTTTCTTCTTTTTTCCTTTTCTTTTATATACCACTCTCCTAGTTATATGCTTGAGAGAGGCTCAACACTCCTTAGGTAGGGATGGTGGAATAAGTGTGAACATCTCAATAGAAAAATATGCCCTTATTCTTATTCAATAATAAAATTCAAAGAGAGTTATAAAGATTAGGGAAGAACCGACATGATAAAAATAATCAATCAAATTAGTTTTGGTGAAGATAAAGACAACAAAGTGATATAGATAGTTATGTCCTTTTCCTTTTTTCTTATCAATAAAATCAATTTCTTTAAAGATTACAAATTTTCTTGATTTGTTGAGAGTTTTCGGTAACCTCTAATTTTTTTGTATCCTTGCATAAATTTAAAGTCTACATATTTGAAACATTATTCACAAAAATTCTCAAAATGTTGTTCAATAAGAGAAACAAAAAAATAAAAATGCACTCAAAAGTGTTGTTCCTTAGATGGAACGGTACATTGTTCCTTAAGAAGACGAAATTTATCACTCAAAACTATGGTTCCTTTAAGAGGAACAAAAAATAAAGAAAAATATACACGTGAAGCATTTCCTTAAGAGGAACAACAAGCTGTTCACTAAGCGAACAGTAGATAAAGCAAGCACAAAAATAAAATGTTGATCCTTTGATGGAACGGCCTAAAAAAATTCCAAATCGAAATACATTTCTTCCTTAAAAGAAATGGCGAGAAATTGAAGGGTTGTTCCTTTTAAAAGGAACAACAAAAACAATAAATTAAAATGTTGTTCCTTTAAGAGTAATAGTATTTTGTTTCCTAAGAGAAACAACAAACATAAATATAAGCATGCAAGATTTCTATTCCTTAAGAACGATTGTTGTTCCTTAAGAAGAACAACGACGGTTCTTTAAGAGGAACAACACGGAAAAAAATCTGTAAAAAAACAATTTACACAAGCGAAATTAAAGAGAAAACCTTATGTAAAAATTTTAGAAACAAAGAATTGTTTAGTGAATTAATGCGAGGAGGACTTATCTCCCTCGGCAAGTCTACATGGTGGAATCTCCCCGTAATTGTTGGTAAAAGGATTCCCGATTAGCGGTTTGTGGTAAGTCATACTCGATGACGTTTTCTTTAAAATAATGTCAGTCTGTCGATGGTAGTTAATGTAATGGTGTCATTTTCATTCACTTTATGTATCTCATAAGGGCCAAGCCATGGGTAATGGGGTTTACGGGAAAATCTTAAAACCTGGAGTCGTATAGGAGTGCCCAATCTCCTTCGTGGAAGATTTTCTTTTTAATAAAGGGGAATCGTGCCATTTTGCTCTCTCTTGTTGAATTAATGTAGTGTTTGAAGGGATGAGAGCCTAATTTCATCTAACTTGTTGATTTGTTGTAATCTGCTAACTTGGGCCTTATTTAAATTCAAACCCACCTCCTCTATTGTTCTTAATGTTTGAATTTCAAATTCTATTGGAAAAGATAGGTTCTTTTCCAAATACTAATTGATATGGTAGATACTAGGTGGTATTTATCCACATTGCAGTATGCCCACGAGGCTTAGGCAATCTTGAATCCCGATCACGTACATTGTGATGCAAGCATTTTTGTAGTATTGTCTCCTTATACCTTATTCATTCTCTCTACTTGGCCATTTTACTGTGTGGGTGGTATGGGGTTGTAATTTTGTGCCTAATGTGGTAATTTTTTAATGTTTCGGAGATTTTATTACCTACAAATTGCGGTCCTCCATCTTTAATTATGTCCCTCGAGGTCGTATCACACAAATATTTGGAGAAAGAAATGTATTACGAGTCCTCTGTAGCTCTTGGAAGTGCCTTTTCTTCAGCCCATTTGGTAACATACTACGTTGCAACTAGTATGTGTTTTCGGTTGATGATGGGTTAATGAGACCAATAAAGTTGAGCACCCGGTGCTGGAATGACGATTACTAGCCCCATTGATTCAAAAATTTCATCGGACTATCCGGGCGTCCCGCCCTTTGGCAACTATCACAAGCTTGAACAAACTTTTTATCATCTTTAAAAATTGTAGGCCGGTAATAGCCTATTAGTAAAACCTTGACTAGTCTGTGATCTATAAAATATACGCCACACGGCCGTCGTGGGATTCTTTTAGAATGTTGAATATTTCGTCTTCTCAAACGCATCTTCGATGTGCATATCTTGCTCTTTGTATGAAATAGGTAGCCCCCGTCAGAGGAATCGGGTGCGCGTTGCCTTATTTGTTTTCGTTCATTGGGCATTAAATGGCAGGTAATTTACCTCTTTATTTAAATAATTTGCAACATCGACGCCATGGTGTTCGACGATAGCAAACAAATGTTCATCTGAAGCGAGAGCTTTGACTCTTGCTTTGCGTCCTTGGTTTTGGCATTCGTGAGAGGAAATCAGCTATAGGATTCTCTTTCTAGGTCGATCCTTTATTTTTTGATGTCAAATTCCTACAATAGAATCAACCATATTGTTACTCTACCGTTTTATACTTGGAGTTTTATTTGCTAAATATTTTATGGCAGTGATACGTATATAAAACTATATGATACCCGATTATATAATCTTGTAAATTTATTTAGAGCATGTATTACGGCTAAAAATTATTTTTCAGTCATGGTATAGTTAATTCGGCGAGGAGATAGATTCTTACTATTATAATAAATTGCATATGGTTTTTTATCTTCTTCTGCCCAAGAGTATCGATAGGCTTGTGTACGAGGCATCGAGATGAAATTTGGAATGGCAAATCCCAGTTTGTGCCCCTTAGCAGGGTTGTTGATACAAGATTTTTTCGAGATCCTTAAAAGCATGGTCACACTTGTCCAAACAAAATCAACATTCCTTGTTAGTGCGTATAGGGTGCATCTATTTAAAGAAAAATGCTCTATGAATCTTATAATAACCGAAAAATCGAGAAAACTACGTACCTCTTTTTGTGCGGTAAGTAGGTATTAACAAAATTATCGAATTTTAAGTTTGGATCTACGTATTCCGGCTACGCGGGAATATAATGACCTAAGATGATTCCCTCGATCATCATCATATGAAACTTTTCATAACAAACGAACGTGGCAATACACTTTTTGCGGCACCTTTTCAATGTTTCTAATGTTGGCTCAAAATCCCATCTCCATAAGGTGTGAAAACATCCATATATACTTCGAGCCCTTCATTTATTAAATCTGAAAATATGCGGGGATGGCCCTGCGAAATGTGGCGGGGGCATTGCATAGGCCAAAGGGTAAAATTACATGAAATGTTCCCCAAAGGATAGAGTAAAAAAGTAGTCTTATCACGATCTTCGGGGGCAATGCGGAATACGATTGTATCACTTTGAAGCCATCTAAGAAAGAAAGAATTTATTTCTTGCTAATGTATCTAATACACGATCAATGAAAGGAAGGGAAAGTGGTCTTTACGGGTTTCTTTGTTTAATTCTCTATAGTCTACACATATCCTCCACTTTCCATTCTTCTTTGGCACCACTACTAGTGGAGAGACCCTTGCTATCGAGATATTGGATAAATAAGTTTACCTCCAAATTTTTTGTAATTCGGCTTTCACAATATCTTTAAGATGAGGGTTTAATCTCCGTTGGGGTTGGCGAGATAGATTACAGCATATTTTTACTGTATAAATGTGGTGCATACATAACAGGATCAATTCCTTTCACCTTGGGTAATCCCATGCAATATTCTTATATTTTCTTTAATTGGTTGGATATCTCTCTACTACATTAAATGATGATTTTGTTAATGTTGAGTTTTCTGAAAAGGACTAATTTCACCACACCATGTTAATAAAATAGAGGTGACCAAAGTGTGACCAGGCTCATAGTGTCTTAGTGAGATCTTCTTTCTTTATCATTATCAAATATTGCCTCAATGTGTGACATTGCAAATGCTGATCTGTTTCTTTTCGTTGGTTTCAGCAAACCCAATATTCAGCTCTCCTGACTTTGGTCTTTAAGTACAGGTGTCTCTATGGTTAATAGGCGATGATCCCTAATGAACATTTATGTGTTGGATAAAGGTGTTCTTCATTTTAAACAATATAAAGCATCTTGGTTTGAGCAGGGCTGATATAAAGCCTCATTCACTGTTCATCCCTCCCTAGTACCGTCATACCGCACGCCCGGCTTGTCTGATATAGAATCAACAATTTATTCAATACTAAGTCTACCTAAAGATTAAAGGGTTTCCATCTAGCTATTTTTTGGAGTTAATAATCGGAAAGTTAGTAGGGTATTCCCGGGAGTCTACAAATACCATTACATCATGTCTTGTGCCTTATGGCATGACTACCGATCGATCAACCAATTCCAATAAGGTTGTGGTTGGATCTAATGATGTAATGCCAAGTTTTTTACAAGTGGTGGTTGTTAGGATATTGATTGACTCCTAAATCAACTAAGGCATTTGGAAAGGATTGTGTTGATTTTCTTGTAACTATAGGATTTCTTTGGGTCCTCATATTTTACGAGGTGCTTCTCTTCACGATAGTAAGTCGAGATAGAGATTAACGAGCTACTTGGACGGTTGGATTAGTTGTTATTCTCCTCTTTAGCTTTATTATACATAATTATTTGATGGTTTTCATAAATTGGAATGTCTTGGATAGCTTGGAGGTGGAATTTTATACACAATTTTTTTGAGTTCTCCCGGAAGATCAAAATCGGGATGTTCCTGTTAGTCGAGGTATGATAAATCGTTTTGGGAATGATGGAGAAGAGGTGATTTGCTTGCTCATGAGTTTGTTGTCTAACCACATTCCTTTTGTAATGTTTGTTCTAAAGGTAATGAATTTTTAAACTTGAACATTTTTGTCTCCTACGATTCTATTATGTGCCTTTGAGACCTTAATTGAAGGTCATTGTACTCCCTTAACTCGGTTCTAGTTCTGGTGTCGATTATTTGAACCAAATTGAACCGGTCTATTATTAGGGTTTGGGTTATGTCGAGTGGGAGTTGCGGTCTTAAGTTGGTGTGGGGATTTTTTTGCAATGTATATGGCGGCGCGTGTATATGGAGGAGAGGAATCATTCCAAGCTGGTTGATTCATAGATCTTTGCCGGTTCGGCGGGTTTGACTATGAGGTGGAGGACCATTGTGTTGGATATGCATTATTTTGCCAAAATGGTGCATAGTAAGGAAAGTTCGGCCAATTGGTTTGATTTGTTTGATTTGGCCATGGCGATGTAGAAATGGGTATGGCAATTTGGGGAAAGGTGGTGATTTTCCCATATTCCATTATATTCTTGAGCATTATCTTGAGGAGGCGAAAGAAGAGGGATGAATCAATGGGCATACATGTTTGTTATGGCTTCCATTGACGGCGCTGATTGGTAAGGTACACCTATTATGTTTCTTCTTGCTTCCTTGTAGTGAATTCAATCTAGGAGTGAGGAAACTTTTCGTAAGGTGATCTTTCATGTAGATGGCGCAGATTTGGATTGTATCCGGTGGGCATTCTTGTAGGCATTGCTTCTTTTCGCATCTAGGGCGAATATTGCCAACTTTTGTTCCTTGCTTGCTTTTTAGCTTGCATGATGTTGGTGCATTTTCAAAAGTCCCTAGAATATCGATTTTAAATCTTATAGTAGATTGCCAATTTTGCACGGGTTATACCTCCACCCCGGAGATCTTGCTATCCCTTGTGGTCATGTCACGTTCCTCTTGGTTTTAGTCTTGTGTTGCTTCTCGAGCTCGATACATAAATCAATGATGTCAAAAAAAATTTCCTAATATATGTCACCGCTTTTTTCCCATAGTGTTTAATGTTTCAACCCATTATTCCTTCATCCCTTTAATTAATGTAGTTTTAACACATTAGCGGGTAATATTAAAGATGCATAAGGTGATCTGCGAAGGTTGTATTGAAAACGTTCTACATATTCCTCCGATGTTTCATTGAGTTTTGTTGTCATTTGAAATATTTCATCCTTTAGTTACTGGACCTACAATAATCCCGATATTCATTTAGAAAAGCAACTTTTCATCCATCTGAGTTATTTATAACACCTCCACCTAACCCCATAAACCATCATAGAGGTAACTCCTTTTAATGTGGAGGAAAATATTTTATTTTGGGGCTCAGTGTGTGTGCAGTCTCTTGACATAAAGCCATTGATTCAAACAAAATGCATCTTTGGATATTTCAGTGTCAGCCTGTGGAATGCTGAATGTGTTGGGGAGGCAGAGATGGCCTTCATGATCACGTGGTGCAATGTCCACAATGGGATATTGCGGTGTGGAAGTTTAAGGTGTTTGCTATGCAGACATACGATCAAATATGTGCAATGTCAACCAGTATTTGGGAGTTATTCCTAGGTGACTAAGAAGAGTAAGGATGAACTTAACAACACTTCCTTGGTGGAATAATGAGTGTTCCTTGCGGAACTATTATGCGGGGATTTTGGTTTTCGGGTTCTTGACTTTGTTTTGGATGATTTTGGTAGCACTCCCCTTATCTAGGCTACTTAGTGTTCCAACTACTCCAAAGAGGGGGATCTTGGTTCTTACATTTCCCCTATTTCTCCTCATCCTTCACTTAGAGGTGCTACAATTTTCTACTTGTGAAGGGCTTGTTTTGTGGATTTTCGGTATCCTAAAAACTTTTCTACCCCTTCGGTTTCACCGTGAATCTTAGCGTTAACCACGGATGGTGATCCCGTGGTTTGAAGGAAATCAATAGGACATGCAGCGATAATAATTTGGGGTCCTCGGATGACTAGGAACTGATTTTCTAATGATTTCGTCGATAAAGGTTGTTCGCCTAAGGGTCACGGTCCCTTAGGTTTTTCAGGTCTAGGAGGAATTGTATTTTGTTTATATTTTCTAGTCATTGAGAAACACAAGCATTCATTCCTACCTTGAACTTCTCTGAAGTTCTGTATGAAGCGGGCGAGGTGAATGAGCATGTTCCTCATTCGCTACGCAATTTCTTACTTTTCTGTTTTTAATACCTAGTTCTTCATGTGACACTCATCACTACTCTACGAAGGAAAAAAAAAATGGGTACACTCTCCTCGGCAACGACGAAAATGTTGATGTATAAAGGGTGTATTTTTAACTCCTATTTATCCTACATTAATTATCAATCCGGGTACGATTTTTTATTTCCAAGTGTACTCGGTCACGAGGTAGCAATTTAATCAAGAGTAATGTTTTTGAATTTTCGGTACAGGTGTTCTAAATACAAGAGTAAACGTATGCTTGAAAATAAAATCTAATTACAATTACAAGAAACTTAATGTTCTAAAACTAGATCACTCACTCGGAAACTACAACAATCATCGATCGGGGATGCGGTAGTAACAAATGTTCCTCTTTCGACTAATGTAAATGAAATCAAATATAAACAAGATCCTCAATCTAGAACTTAGGCATTAATAGCATATGTCCTTTATAGTTGTTGACCTTGCACTCACAAAACCACTAATTGGAAATGATAAATGAATTAAATTAATAATCTTGCTAATGGAAATGGAATAAACACACTCACTTTGCAATAATATTCACAAAGAAAAACCAAATACTTGCGGGGAAAGAGATGAACATCAAAGCTATTTAATAGTAACGAACAACAAAGTTATTTAATAGAAATGAATACTTAAAATCCAAAATGAACGGCGAAGCTTTATGGCAAAAATGCATAACAATATAAGGTTTGCAAAGGGATAGTAATCTTGTTATTGTGGAAGGGAACAACAACGCGGTTCAATCACGGCTTATGCAATAAAGCGATTTCATAAAATATTGAAACGAGTGAACTATAAAACAAGGAAGCGTAAAGCAATGCGATTAAGGAAATGAAAATTAAAGCAAACCATCACACGATTGGAATTGTGAAGTAATGGTACAAATAGCAAGTGGATCCACCAGGTTCGAGCCCTTTGCGCTAGTGAAGCATTGTCGAACTATCGATTATCAAATAATGGAACAACAATAGGAATTATATATTAATCATGTGTAAAGAAGTTTACGAGGGTAATCGCACTATGTTTTAACCAAAAGTCGATGACCAAGTGAAAACACAAAAGGGAAATCTAAATAATGGCAATACATGCTCTCCCTTATTTCTACAGCGTTGTCTGAGGTATTCGCTCTATTTTCATCTCCCATTCATCTTTTTTTTCTTCTTGTCTTGATGTCGCACTTTTCACTTTCCTTTCCTTGACTATGCGTTCTGATCTTGTCTGGATATGGATTCTGGCAAGGGACAACGATTCTTAACATCTTTCCACCAGAATGGTGGCTTCCTATTTCTTCTGTTACGTATAGAAGAAAAAGACAATATTTAATCAATTTTGCAACGATCACTAATCTCCTTAATGCTATTATAATTCTTTGATATATTACCATTTTAGAATATAAAGGATTTATGATTAAGGAAAAGATAAATAAATAAATGGAAAATTCATACCTTTTCCATTTCTCAACACTACGAGACCTCAAAAAAAACTCCATTTGGGGGTCAAAACTACTCAGTTTAGGACCGAAAAGCTATAAAAACGGTAAATACTACTATAAATAAGGAAACTAATGAAATCGAATGGGTCTAGGCGGAATATGTGGGTGGCTGATATCTGTAATAATTCCTCCCCCATTCGGAAGCAATGGTCCCCATTGCACATGTAGAGCCTCCATGATGTGAGAAATTCTTGTTGAATCTGATCACTAGTGAACCACTTGTTGTGGTGAAGGATTTGGCCTACTTTAAAAACTCGATATAGCTTGATCCTCTATTGGCGAGGTGTTCTTGATCTATGTTTCCATGATCCAATTATTTGTTGCATGTTCCATGTAGTTTGGTTTTTAACTACGTTTGTGTGAGTTTTGCAATGTCGGATGTGTCAGCTGATGACGAAGAAGAAATACGGTCGAAAAGCTGATCCCATTTTAACACTAGATGTAGACCAAGGAATGGTGGAATAATGAGCTCAAATTAGCTATCCCCTACATCCTTGGTGATGGTATATGGCTCATATCGAAGTGGAAGCTTAGGTGGGGTCCGGCGGCGCTCCTTACGCAAATGTAGCCAAACATTGTCATACTGGAAATTGTGTGGCACCGGATGTTGATCATGTCGATGCTTGTACTTAGCATTGGTTCTATCGATATGTCATGGAACTACGGCGAATGTGTTAAATGTGATCAATGAAGTTGTTCGCCTTGTCGGATTCGGATGAATATGAGCTAAAATTGCTTAAGTAAGCGCAAATGGTATGGCAATGTCGATAGGATATAATGGTGGAATCCCAAGCCCACGAAAGGGTTGTGTGTTGAGCTATAGAGCCGGATCATAGTTGTGCTAGACATGGGAGGCTTTCATCCCATGTGCGTGGATTAAGGAGTTGTATGCGCATAATGTGTACAATAATCATGTGGATGACCTTTGTTTGGCCATCGGTTTGGGGGTGGAAAGTTGTGGACTTAGTGAGCTTGGTGTCCAACATCAATTAGAACTTGACCAAAATTTACTAAGGAACCGGAGTTGTCCCGATCTAAGATAATGTCTTGTGGGATCCCAAGTGTACCCACACTCGCTCAAGAAAGAGTTTAGCGGTGGATTTTGTTATGATATTCTTCTTGCGGGTTGCCATAATGGTCATCTTAGAGAATTTGTCAACGGCCACACAAAAAGACATTTGTTGCCATGCTTGGCCAAGGGAAGGCCGACATGTAATCCATGGAGATGTATTCCCATAGCCGTAGGGGTAGGTGGTGGAGTATACGAGGCCTTTCTTCTTAATGGTCGGTTTGGAAATGGCACAAGTAGTGCAAGATCTAATGTACTTCCTAACATCATCTCGAAGGTTTGACGATAGAAATAATTTTGTAGTACGCCACTTTTTTCTCGGCTTGTGAAATGTCTAGCGACTCGTACAGCAGTGCACTTCCAAAATTATCTTGGCATGCTTGCTTGAAGGAACACCGAGGTGTCCCAAGTGTAATAACAACACATCCACGGAGGTGAAAATGGAACTTTCTAACCCTCCAAGAGTGTTTGGTATGTGTTACCAGAAAACTCTAGATCACTTTTGTAAAGATGTAGCCAACCCATTTTAAAGTCTCATTCCCACAAGAGTTGAGCGCGGTGGTTAGCACCATGATTTTTGTGGTTGATTGAGGAAATCTACCCTTGAGTATTGGTGTTTTCCTTCCTATACTTGATGTGAAAATGGAACTATTGCGGTTATGTGGACTATTTCTAATGGTGATCATTCCTTAACATCCCTTGTGCTGTATGAGCTGAGGACGGTGATCTCAGTAATTGTTTCCTTCCCCAAAATGTAATGCTTCCTTTTTCGGCAAACTGCGCAATGGAGCTATCTCTTTTTTTTGTCATAGGTGAGATACTTTCGAATATGTTTGAAAGTGTCTCGCTGTAATATACAAATAGTTTCCCCTGTTGAGTAAAAATCTTTAATAGCATAGTCATAGGCATCTATATTGGTTTCGAATGGTTGCTCCAACTGCAGTAATGTGAGCAACGGGTGTAGAGAACGTGCTTCAGCACCGGGTACATACATTGAGATTCGGACAAAAAAAAAAAAAATCTCTTTCCTCCCTCGATGACTTGACTCAAGGCAAGCGTGTAGAGATAACCCCAACATGAACTTGTGGTAGAAATTAGGGCAAAAGTTGGAGAGCTCTCTTAGAGTGGGTGGTGACGATCCAATTACTAGATCTTGGTTGGGTCAACATACACCCCTTTCTCATCAATAATGTACCCCCGAGATATTTAACATGGGTCATGGAAAAAATGAATTTCTCCCCGATTCGCACACAACTTATGTGACGCAATATTTGGAGGACATCGAATGTGGTGGAGGCACTCTTCCCAACTCTCGTTGAAGATCGGGATGTCATCAGAATACACTACCGCGAATGGGTTAGTGAATGGTCACAAGAGATATCATCCATCAAGCTCATGAAGGTTTCGAGGTATTCGTCAACTCGAAAGGAATGACCAACCATTTAAAAAATCCCCTTGGATTTGAAAGTAGTCGTCCACACACCGAGAGGTTTGATTGGTGCCTAGTGATACATGCTTCAAGTCAATCTTGCTGAAATATTTTTTCCGCTTGATTTCATCAAAAGCTCAAAAATTCATGGGATCATATATCTTTTCGGTGATATTTTCGGCGCCCGATTTTTAATGGAAGTCTCCAAGTCCCATAATTATTTTGCACCAACACGATCGAGCTCCCCATAGGGCGATGAACTTGTCCATATGTGACCTTTCTTTAGTAGCTCCTGAATCTTCCTCTTTACTTAGTCGTTTTCCATAACAAAATGCCGATAGATTGGTCCATTGGGTAGCAATGCACCTGGGGTCATATCGATAGAGTTTTTGACCTCACAGTGTAGAGGCACCCCTATAGGTGAGCTAAAGATGTCCTTGTTGGAACAGGGTCTCGTAAAGCTGCAAATTTTGTCCATTTTTTGTATATTTTTTGTAATATTTAGTCCAATACAGGGGTTTTGGGGTGGGTCAAAGCCCCTAATGCATTTTAATGGGTCAAGGGTAGACCAAGAGTCCGCAAACCATGGTTTGCGGACCATTGGATGCGTAGGCTAAATTGGTATAAATAGATAAACCTTTTTGAGTCGTAGGTAGGAAAGAATTGAGATTGATGCAAAGCACGAATTGTGAGATTTGTAGTCGGGTTGGTTGCGTAAGGACTCCTACTGGCTGTGTGCGCGGAGATCCTTAGTCTTGATGTGTGCGGACCCTGCTGGCTATGTGTGCAGGTGGTATTTTGGAATTGTAAGAGGATTTTGGTATTAATTTGTATGTGAAGTATTGTTGGATATCTGATGTTATATGGATCTCTTTTGTTATGGGTGATGCAAACTTGGTTAAGTTGCGAAGTATTTGTGTGATAGATGCGAAAGTATTTGTATTTTTGTTATTAAAATTTGTGATCTGTTAATTGCTGCAATTATAGTCGTTTTGCTGATAGATTGGTATTACACATGTGGATGCAAAGATAATCACTAGATCTGTTCCTGATAATAGCCTTGTTATATAAGCCTATGAATAGATCAGTTAGATGTGAGCTAATAGGCTGGGAACGCAGACCTGCTTGACTTACCTACTCTCTCTCAGGGTGCAGAAACCTGGTTCCAACACCCTCCCATATTGCTTCGGGTGAGACTTTGGCCTGCGCAAGTAGGTCACTACCGAAAGAGTCGGTAGTATAGGGGTTTGTTAGCAAACCTTAAACTCCAAACCTAGATCAGGACACCTTGAGCCAACAAATGGTTATGTTTCCAGGACCGAGATCATTTTAAGAGAGAGATCGAGTAATGCCAAGACCATATTGGGAGCCTGAGAAGAAAGAAATTGACGAATGGTTTGAGAAGCAAGTTCAGCAATTCGTAGTAAAAGAAAATCGCAGTGCGAAGTTGAGCGCAGAGAAGTGGAAGAATAAGTACATTTTCACAGAGATCTACAAAATTTTCTTTGTGACATTTGCGACCGAGCTGCAGGAGTGGCTCACAAGGGTTGTAGATTTTTAGAAGTGCTGGAAAGACGATCGAATCACGCAGTGGACCCTAGAGATGATCCAACAGCTAGAGAAGACTAATAACACCATCACTCGCATGGTAGATCACTGGGTGTACAGTGTGATAGGAGGATTTTTGATAGAATTTGCAATTGACCAATTTGTGTCCTATTCAGAGGTAGAGCAGAGGTTTTTCAGGGGTTTCTGGGGTAAGTTTCTAAAAAATTTTCCATTATTGATTAAGATCTTATTGTGCAAAAAGGGAATTTTGTGTAGTTATACAGAGTGAATGAGCTCCCATCAAAGTGAGTGTACAACGTGCAGTGGTAAATACTATGGAAATAATCAAGAAGGAGATCAATCTGTCTACAGTCCAATAAGAAATTATTCTACAGATAGTCCTTTGTCTACGCCACCTTTGAACCCTCATAGGGGTAAGAACTCACTGCCACCACCACCAGAAGACGATATGGCCTCACACATGAAGCTACCCACCTTCAAGGACGTAGGATATGAAGACATGGATTGGTTCTGGTTTGTCATGGGATCACTATGGACTATACATAACGTAGCTAGTGATGCAGTGAAAAGGGCGTAGCTATCCCTTGCCTTTAAGGGAAGAGCCTTGGACTGGTATATGGGATACATCGACCAACATGCGAATGCGACCATCGAAGAGATTAATAATGCCTTGAAACTACAGTTTAAGAAGCCCAAGTCTTACTCTTAGATAGTGAACGACCTAAAGGATTTCAAGCAAGGACCATTTGAGTTTGTATGGGAAGCTGACCAACAGCTAAAAAAGGTAATTAGGGAAGGAGGGTTTTTGTTGATGGCAGGCAGCACACTGAGTGGTTCATTGCTATGTTGCTGCCCCACCTACATGTGTTGATGGGTCATCAAGCCATTGAATCGTAGGAGAAGGCCTTAGATATTTCTATGAAGCTGGAGGGTATGCCAAGAGATGATACCCAGTTAGGAGTACAAAAAATACAATGCTAGCTAGAAGCAATGCACATGGAGATCCAGAATCTACGGAAGGAGCGAGGAACAGAGGCTAGTCCTGAAAGATGGTGCATACGATGCAGGGTGAATGGCCACACCAAGGATAATTGTCCTTTGCTAGTAGACTACATGCAAGCTGGGGGACCCAGCCCACTACGTCCTAGGGAAGCTGTAGGACCAAGTGGTCCAGTGCTATGGTGCGATGGTTGTCATGTTGCTGGGCTACATGATACCAACCACTGCCCCACCTTGCCACATATGTCCCAGAAATAAAGAAACAATGGTGCAGGTTTTGCATATCTATAGACCATGATGAAAAAAACTGTCAGACGTATGATCTGATGATAGATCAAGGAAACCTATATAGGGTATAGTCAGATTCGTCCTCGTAGAGATCCCCCCTGGGCATCGGTGGCTCCCCAGCTAGGGGTGGGGGAGGAGGCTGAGGTGGAAGTGTAGGTAGGGGTAGAGGACAACTGACTTGCTATAACTATTGGAGGTAGGCCACTTTGCAAGGGACTACATGAATCTAATAATGAAATCCTGCAAATACTACAGACAGCTGGACCATGTAATTGAAGACTGCCCAATTCTGGTAGCCAAGATGCAGGGAAAGTAGCAGACACCTATTCATAATGTATAAAGGGTTAAGGAAGAAACTTGTGACGAGTGGCCAAGTGCTAATGTGATAACACGCAGCGGCATGGCCACCATAGGACCTGCGGAGAAGGCTAAGGTGGACCCCCTTATCCGTAAATAAGCCACTAGACAAGACGGTTTGGAATTTAAAAAGGAGAAGGAAACCTTTGTCACAACTTGCCAAGATTTTGCTAAGGCTAAGGCACCTACTCCTCAAGACGTTGCAAACCTCAAAGAAGATGATGAGGTCAAACCATTCCTGCAGGCATGTGTGAAGCTGTTGTGCATCCAAAGGGCCATAGAAAACCTCCAAGCCTTGATAGACAGTTGTGTAGAAAAGAAAACCCCAGCTATGGGAATTAAGGATGTGTACAAGCTGTATAAGCATAAGAGACGCACTAGTAGGGAGATGCGGTTGACCATGCAGATTGGTGATTATGAGATGGATCAGGTTATTCTATACGTAAGATTTGATGCGAACATACTACCTAAAAAAACTTGGAAACAAATGGGAGAACCTAAGTTGGAATGGTCCACTATCCCACTGCACATGGCCAATCAATAGAAGATCATCCTGTTGGGGAGACTATCAAAGATCATGGTAGATATCGCAGGAGTTAAGGTCCAGGCTAACTTTGAAGTCATTCATATTTTCAAAGATGCGGACCCCTATCTTGCACTCTTAGGATTGGACTGGGCCATCGATATGGGTGGTATTATCAATTTTAAAAAAAAAAGCATGGTGTTTGAAAGTGAAGGAACACGGGTGATCGTACCACTAGACCCTACAGAAGGAGAAAGGTACACAGAGCGAGTACATGAGGAAAAGGAGGTGGATCGCATCTATAAGTTAACTGCGAGGGACAAAGACTAGATCAATCCTACAGCCGATGGTGTGCTTTGTTGGGAAAAAGATAACGAATGCTCCTCGGACTCTGGCGGAGAAATAGAAAACTGGAAAAAATAGCTACATGATGTCTTCGTGCTGCGCTTCCCACAAATCATGAGGGATTTCCGCTGCATATCCTTAGAGGTAAGAGAAATACCCTAATTTCATGGTTCTGGTAGTATAAAATAGTTTTTGCAAACATTCGAAGCTTAGGTTCCCAAAGAACGAATGTTATAGGCCCTTAATCTATCCATGTGTGCAACACTTGCAAGATGGTGGGACATGCATAAGGAGGCATTCCAGGACTGGGAGGAATGTCGGGACATGATGATCCTATGATTTGAGCCTCCGGTTAAGGTGTGCATCGAGACGTTGCTTGGCCCAGGGGATCGGTGTGAAAATTTGTTCGCTTGGATAGAGAAGTGGTATGACTGGACTACAGAGGAATGGGGTCACTTCTTTATTCATGCGTTGGGGCCAATTCCCACTGCATGGTACTTGGATACAGAGCTAAATCAACGCACCCACCACTGGGAAACACTGAAGGATGAATTCATATGGAAATTCGGATTAACAGGGGGCTCGGAGGCATTTGACGAAGATCTGTAGGATATAGACACTTTTGTATTTGGTGAATACATCCCCTACACAGCATTGGGGGCACCAATGTAGGCATGGCAGATGTAGGAATTTGTCAATTGTCGCAACATAGCTATAGAAAAATGTGATGAGGATCTGCGCAATGTATCTATCCCAGAGTCAGAGGGAGAGCGTGCAGTTGCGGGACCTCCACTATAGGGTGTGGATGTGACGAAGCCTCTGAAACGACGGGAAGTAAACATTGGCATGGTAGAGCAGCCTAAGTTGGCTAAAATTGGGGACAATTAGGATGATTCCACTGTAAGCAAAATTGTAGAATTGCTAATAGAACATCAAGACTTTTTCCCAACCAAGTTTTCGAAGCTCAAGGGGATCACAAGAGACCTAGGGGTTATAGCATCATTCTAAAACCAGATGTGCGCCCTGTAAAGCAGCGGCCTTATCAGCTGAACCCTAAGTATAAGTAGAAGGTTAAGGAAGAAATTGATAAAATTCTCACCACAGGTATTATCGAGCCGATTGAATAGTCAGATTGGATAAGTCCAATGGTGGTTCAGGAAAAGAAGATAAAGGGGGAAATCTGAATCTGTGTGGACTTACGCAAGTTGAATGACGTCTACGTACATGATCCCTTTTCGACACAATTCTCAGATGAGATCTTGGATAGCGTAGGAGGCCAGGAAACGTAATCGTTCACTGACGAGTTCTCAAGATACCATTAGATCAGAATCGCATCGAAAGATCGCAGCAGAACCATGTTTTCCACTGAGTGGGAATCATTCCGGTATACAGTTATGTCATTTGGACTCAATAATTCCCCTGTTATCTTCTCGCATGTGGTTGTCGTAGTGTTCAAAGAGTCAATCCAC
Organism: Pinus albicaulis; assembly: GCA_034641835.2. Lineage (NCBI taxonomy): Eukaryota > Viridiplantae > Streptophyta > Pinopsida > Pinales > Pinaceae > Pinus > Pinus albicaulis. Next base: position 968,653,229 of record CM076584.1, on the reverse strand, counting down.
AAATTTTTGGAGGTGTAATTTGATGACTGGACTATCTTCAGCTTAGTAAAGACGCATGTTTCAAACCTGCGCATGATGTTGGATGCCTGTAGATAGCACTAAATCTCCCTGCACATCAAGAAATGTATCTTTTGCGTACCTTTCAGAATCCTTCTTGGACATATAGTGTGCCAACAGGGGCTAATGGTTGACCCTGCTAAAGTTGAAGTTATCATCAATCTGGCAGTACCTACAATCAAGAAATAGATGCGTTCGATCCTTGGACATACAGGCTACTACCAAAATTTCATTCAAGGATATGCACTGATCACGACACCTATGGAAAAGCTTCTTAAGAAGGATGTTTCATTTTTTGGGATGATGAGTGCCAAAGGAGCTTTGAGCTACTCAATGAAAAGATGGTATTTGAGCCTATCCTTATTTTTCTTGATTGGGCGAAGGTATTTCACGTTCACGTTGATGCTTCAGGAATCGCCTTGGGAGTAGTCTTTACGTAGCCTAGGGATAGAGACATTGATCACCCAATTCTATTTTCTAGTCGAAAACTCTCTGGTGCGGAGCACAACTATGCCACCACGGAGCAGGAAGGATTGGCCATGGTTTATGTGTTACAGAAGTACTGGCACTATGTTTTAGGGAGCCACTTCAAAATGTTCACAAATAATTTGGATTTGAAGTACCTGGTGAATAGGCCTATGTTGGGGGCGGGGGCGGGGCAAATCTGCCGATGGCTTCTGCTCTTCCAGGAGTATGACTTTGATTCACTTGTCTCGATTCAAGATTGGTGAGGAACTGACCAACCTGGAGGAGGGGTTGCCTGATGCGCAGCTATTTTCTATTAAGGTAGTTAATGTTCACTTCGCTGACATCATTCAGTTCTTAACTATAGGCATGGCACTGGTGGAGTATTCCATGCAACAAAAGAAAGAACTGGTAGCTGGCGTTGTGGATTACACTATCATCACAAGACATCTATATAATATGGGAGTAGATGAAGTGCTACGCAGGTACGTCTTGGAGCATGAACGGCATGATATCTTGGCAGAAGCCCATGACGGCGTAGAAAAAGGTCACTACGCAGGGAAAGCAACGACGCAGAAGATCTTAAGAGCTGGCCTATGGTGGCCTACCCTACATATTGACTCTCACTATTATTGTAAGGCCTGCGATACATGCCAATGGACAAGAAGGCCATCACGTAGAGATAAAATTCCCCTTCAATTGCATATGGCCCTGCAAGCCTTTGACAAATGGGCCATCGATTTTATGGGACCTATTAACCCACCCGGAAAGAAGACAGGTGCGTGCTACATCATCACTACCACTGACTATGTAACCAAGTGGGACAAAGCACAAGCGGTGTATGATTTGACTGCAGATACCACTACACACTTCATCTTTGAGCAGATTATGACCATTTTTGGGTGTCCGGAAATCTTGATGAGCGATAGGGGTACGCACTTTGTTAATGAGACCATACAGGCCTTAATGGAGGAATTTAGGATCCATCACGCCAATAGCATTCCATATCATCCTCAGGTGAACGGAGTGATTGAAGCATTCAATAAATTCCTGGAGAATGCACTAACTAAGGTTTGTAACGCCGATCACAGCAATTGTGATGTGTGCATCTCATCTGTTCTTTGGGCCTATCGATCCACCTGTAAAACATTGACAGGGAAAACACCGTTTAGGATGGTTTATGGCAAGGAAGCCATTATGCCCATGGAATATATTGTTCCTAGTCTGCACATTGTAGCCTTTACAAATATGGTGAAGCCTGATATCATGGAGGAGAGTTTAGCGCAACTTGTGGCTTTGGAGGAAGAACGATTTATTGCTAACTTCCATCAATAGGTTCAGAAGGCACGAGATAAGGCATGGCATGATCAGCAATCCGACGAAAGTCCTTTGTGGAGGGTGAATTAGTGCTACTATATGATAGCTAGTTTGCGAGACACCCAGGGAAGTTCGGAGAACACTGGCTAGGGCCCTACACAGGTAAATAAATCACAGATGGTGGAGATGTTCACTTAGCCACACTACGTGTTGATATGCTACCTAGCAATGTCAATAACAACTAGCTCAAACCATATCGGTTCAAATGAATACATGGCCAGAGTAGCTGTCTAAAATGGGCTATGCCCACCAAGGAGGGTATGGATGGAAGGAACCATAAGGTGCGCAAGTTATGGTCACCAAATTGGAAGCCCGGTGGGGTGCACTAGATGCACATGAGTAAAATAAGACCGCAGCAGGCAGCTAGAAGTGAATGAATTATGCTCAAAATGCAGGGATGCACTGGGAGCGCAGGGGTGCATTGAGCACACCAGGGGTGTGAAAACTAGCCATTGGAACAGTCAAATCGGGTAAAAGGAAAAAATTACCATTTGAAGGAGCGGGTGGCCAGCATTTAATGAGGCGATCTTTGGAGATTTTTTACTGTCTGCCTGATGGTAAGTTCCAAATGAAGTTTATGCTACTGTTGGGTGCTCGCCAAAGCTATAAAAAGGGTAGGATAGGTCAGACAAGGGTTCCATATTGCTTGAATAGCTTGTACTTGGCATGTTTGTCCTTGAAAAATTTGTGTTGTAAGAATTTATGTGCCTATAGCGTCTCTTTCATGTCTCAGCAACCTGATCCCTTTGACAGTAGCAATCTCGAGTTTGTATTTCGCACCAGGATGATGGCTACGAATCTTGCTAAACCCTCAGAACCAAAGACCTCGTTAGAACAAGGAACAAAGGAAGTGGTGGAGATTGAGTCTGAAGCTGAAGAATTTTTCTCCACGCCAGTCACGAAGATGGGAAAGGAAAAGGCCGAAGGCTCCGGGAAACCCCCAAAACCTGAAAAATGGGCTGGAGGGAAGCCCCGAACTTCCCCGAGAAATGTAAAATCCCTGCGAGTGATGCCCCAGGCGCTTGTTTCTCAGTAGGAGCCCCAGCCTGCCGACTCGATAAACTGGCTACCTCCCTTCGTATGGCTGCACAGGCCCTCGACACACATGCAGAAGAACCTCAATGACTTGATATCTTATTTTCAGATGCCCCTAAGCCCAGAAGAGGTCCCCGTCATTGGTGAATATTTTGGGAGGCTCCATGAGATCAAATTTTATGATCACGACTTGGCTAGTTTTGAGGCCTTCCCTAAGCTGGAACTTGAGATATACCTTGACACGATTCAAGAAGATGATGGGATAACAATTGTTCCCTAGTGCTGGGTGTGTGGATTAGCCAGGTCCAAGCTCCTGAACCTGCTAAGAATGCCACACTTTGGTCACTACAATGTCACAGACCGGCTGGCCTGACAGTTGCTCGCCCTGATTCATGATGGCTTGCTTGTGGATCCAGGATAGAATCCCCATCGATGCTGCGCTGGCTCATCTAATTACTGGTCTTCCGATGAACGGACCAAACCCTCTGGAGCGCGTGGGCAAGAAGTATGAGGGAGAAACTGCTGAGTACATGCAAAAAACCTACCATTTGGAGCACAATACTTGAGGCTTTATAGTCAAGTCCATCAGCAACCAAGGGACACATTTGGGCACCATGTCGTTGGCATGCAAGATGATGAGAAAATGATAGGTCACCTCTATCCCTACATACGTAATTCAGTTAGCGGGCCAATGCGGGAAAGGGATATGCTTCAACTGGGCCCATTATTTGTGCGATGAGTTTCTAGTTAATGTGTGAGAGTCCCAGGTGCAGGGACGAGCCTTTTTTTATTCCCGATTGTTGTTCCTCATAGTGTTGGTCACCTAGGAAGCCCCTGCGGAGTCAGTCCTCCCTTATCTCACCCCAGACATGTGCAAAGGGGATAGTTATGTGCACTTGTGGGACTCCAAGGATGCACAACGCATCGAGGACAACCAAGTCTTCTGGGTCCTCTTCCAGAGCATCTTGGAAGCAGCTATCAATTCACGAATGTGCTTATCACCCATAGTATATGACAGATACAAGAGCATTGCGGCATTCTAGGTAACTATGCACAATGTCAAACTTCGAGGCTGCAAGGATAAAGCCTGGACCTCGCTCCCTTATATGGTAGCGGATGAAGAAACTGACAATGTAATTGTGCTCTAGCCTCCTAACTGGAAGATCGGCTTCAAAACTGGTGCGAAGGGCATTGACGAAACCAGCACAAAAAAATTAATCCTATCGGTCATCATTAAGGATACCGAAGGACCAAGCAAGAGTACAGGGAAGGACACGGGTGCAGCAACACAAAAGGAGGAATAGCAGAAATAGACCACCAAGAAGGATGCTGAGCCAAAAACTCACGTCAATTCGCAACTAGATTTGGGTACAGAAGGATTGCATGCGGGAGGAACTGCCTCCCCCCAAGGCACGAAGCGAACAAGCAAGCCTGTCAAAGGGCCCCGAAAGAAGTAGCGCTCTTAGCAGATTGAACGAGATGAGACAGTCACACTGAATGACGGGGACCTCGAACAAATTGCCGACGTGGTTACTTTGGCCGCAAAAGACATATGGTTAGCCTTAGAGGAATAGCATAAAGCTACGATCAACACAATTCAAGCTGAGCTCTGCACTCTACAGCTGAAGACAGACACACTGCAGACTAGCGTGGCTTAGGTACGAATGCCCTCGACAACCAGCAGTGTAGTGCTAGCTACAGTTGAAAGCTGCCTCTGTCCTCTAACTGGTGCAGCCCTTGTGATCAGTCCACCCAACCTGGGAATGCAAGTCCAGGCCAGTATAAACGTCCTACTGAATTTAGCCAAGCTACCTCATGAGGCATTGCAGGGCCTCCACACCTCCTTATTTGAGGAAATTCACCATCGAGACCAACAAGTTCACCAATATCTTGGTGTGGCTAAATAGAAAATTGATGCAAAGAACATTGAAGTGTGCCTCACGACCGTGAAGCAAACAGAGCTCGAAAACTTGATTCACCAACTATGTGTAGATGTTACAGCAGAAATTCTAGCCACAGCCACCCCCTAGGTTAATATTGAAGGGATGGTCGTAGCATTAAAGGCATCCAGGACGGAAGTTCAAATGGTCAAGACACAAATGGAGTAGCAGATCATGGATCTATAGGCTAAGTTGCATCTCGAAACGCCTCCGTAGTTACAGGCCTAGCGAGCTGCATTGGTTAGCGCGACTATGAACATCATTATAGGGCAGATCATGTAGGGTGCCCAATTACTGGAAACAACCATGCATATATGGACCAAGGTCTAGTGCGACCCGATCCTGCAAGACATAAACCAGGATCTACGGCATAAGGAAGAAGAGTTCAAGAAGATAGAAGCCACCCTGCCCACTTTGGTTCTTGCTCCGTGCTCGGCACGACTACGAACCATCCACACCCTCCAAAGTGATATGGATGAACTTCGGCATAAAAAGAAGGTCCTCGGTGAATACATGAAGCCTTGGGCTGACGAAGCCCTCTAACTCTCACAGGATGCTAATGTTGTTGTGAAGCAGCTAAGCCAGACTCTGGAGAGTGTCATCGCTGCAACAGAAGGCCCGATTTCGTAGAAGTTGGTCGACATTGCACCAAACGCTACTACTCAGAGTGAAGGCATGCTTCCCCCATTGGCCAAGGCAATTAGATTTTGGTAGGCATAGGCGGAGATCCAACCATCATAGTGACTCGGGACGAGTCACACGATTGTGTTGGGGGACTGTTGGAACAGAGTCTCCTAAAGCTGCAAATTTTGTCCATTTTTTGTATATTTTTCTAATATTTAGTCTAATGTAGGGGTTTTAGGGTGGGTCAAAGCCTCTAATGCATTGTAACGGGTCAAGGGTAGACCAAGAGTCCACAAACAATGGTTTGCGGACCATTGGATGCATAGGATAAATAGGTATAAATAGATAAACCTTTTTTAGTCTTAGGTAGGAAAGAATTGAGATTGATGCAAAGCACCAATTGTTAGATCTGTAGTCGTGTTGGTTGGGTAAGGACTCCTACTAGATGTGTGTGCGAATATCCTTAGTCTTGCTATGTGTAGGCCCTTATAAATGTGTGTGCAGGTGGTATTTTCGGATTGTAAGAGGATTTTGGTATTAACATATATGCGAAGTATTGTTGGATATCTGATGTTATATGGATCTGTTTTGTTATTGGTGATGCGAACTTGGTTAAGTTTTGAAGTATTTATTTGATAGCTGCAAAAGTATTTGTATTTCTGTTATTTGAATTTCTAGTCTGTTAACTGTTGAGATTATAGTTGTTGTGCTGATAGATTGGTATTACGCATGTGGATGCGAAGATAATCACTAGATCTGTGCCTGATAATAGCCTTGTTATATAAGCATGTGAATAGATCAGTTAGATGCGAGCTAATAGGCTGGGAACACACACCTTCTTGACTTACCTACTCTTTCTCAAGGTGCGGAAACCTAGTTTTAGCACCCTCCCATACTGCTTCGGGTGAGACTTTGGCCTACGCAAGCAAGTCACTGCCAAAAGTGCTAGTAGTATAGGGGTTTGTTGGCAAACCTTGACCTCCGAAATTAGGTCAGATCCCCTCGAGCCAACAGTCCTTGTACTCCTCCACTACCTTGTCCATATGTTTTTGTTGTGTGGAGGAGCCCTTTTTGGAGGCCGTGGCCATAATATTATTATTTCCCTGAGGGCAGATGATAAGGAAAACATATTTCCTGGTTTGGGAAATGAGCATACTACATTTCTTCATAGTGATCGAAGAGATGGCTGTAGGTGGTGCTACCTCCAGTATCTTGTACAAATCATTACCCAAAGTAATGTTAACAACGTGACGCCGAGATGCATACATAGCATGTCGCTTCCACAAGCATGGTTGGACTAATAATACATCACAAACTTCAAGAGGAGAGACATCACATAATACCTCATCTATGAATGGCTTGATGTTGTAGGGAAGGTGACACTATTGGCTGACGCAAAGATACCATCCTTAGTGAAGCCATCTGATGGTGTATGGTTGTGGGTGTGTTGTGATTGGCATGCCAAACCACTTCACAACCTCTTATGAAATTAGGTTCTTTTAGCTCTCGTTGTCGACAATGGACTACAGCAGGGAACCCTTCACCCACATCTGGGAATGGAAGAGGCGCTCCCCCTCCTCGGGATCTTCAGGTTATTCCTTATGTATCTTCTTGGTGGCAATGGTGGAATTGGGCTCTGCATTAATAATATGCTTCCCTTTTTCATTCCCCTTCTCGAGTTCAAACTCAGAGTCAAAACATGCATTTGATCTAGAAGCCTTTAGCTTGGCCACTAGTCACTACTTGGTCTGACACTCACTTATGTTGTGACTGGAGTTCTTATGGAACTAATAGCACATTTCCATGTCCTTCTTTGGATTTGTGTTGTTGTTCTTCGCTTGCAGATTCGATAGGTTGTCCAAGGCCTCCCCACCTTAGCCTTGTCCTTTGGTCCGCAGTTTGGGGGTGTCTTTTCCTTGCTTCTGATTTGCAGATCTAAAGTCTCGCTTATTTTTTTTGAATTTTTTCCCAACCTTGGCAGCGTACCGGTATGCTACACCAAGTGACGAGATTTTGAGGAACTCCATTTCCTCCTGGATGTATCTATGCAGAAAAATGCGGAATTTAAGTACCAAATGTTTCTTTGAACCTATGGTACCCAACTTCGTGTGTAATATATGGAACATATTCATCAGCTCATGCACATCTTGATCCATTTATTGTCGCAACATAGTCCATCGTATGTACCTTTCCTTATAGCTCCCCACAGGGTAGTATTGTTCCCTGATGCAGTCTCGGAAAGAATTCTAAGTGGGTGTGGCCGAGAATAGGGAGAATTCCCCCTCATCCTTTTGCTCACAATATTTTTCCCACCAGTCCTTGACATGGGGGGAAAAATTAAGGAGTGCAAAAGTAATCTTTTCCCGATTGGAAAAGACATGAATCGAAAAATATACTTCTAATAGATTCAACCATATATCTATAATGAATGCATCTATTTGGCCCTCAAATATGGGGATATCGAAGTTAGCTTGTACCTTAAAAGAAGTGGCACCTTTAGAGTGGCTCTTGAATGAAGATGCATCATTGGTGGGTAGTCATTGAAGGATCTGGGTAAATTTATCCATCATCGCCTTCATATTTTTCTCGAGGGGCTCCTCGAGCAACATTTTGATAGGATCTCCTGCTACCTTGTCTTTCTTTTCCTCATCCATGGCAAGTCGTTGCAGTTTGCAAGGCTGATCTTTAAAAGGTTCAACCAAATCAAGCCCTAACACCTTATACCCTGATCTCATTTGGGACATGCAAATAAATATCGAGAAAGAGTAGAATGCTCTCACGCCACTAACCTAGATTTATGCAGGAACGCAATCATTAGAGGAATTTTGAGGTATAAAATGGGCCTCCTAAAGAAATTATAAAATAATAGTGGAAATAATAAAATAATATTATATTACCTCATCAAACTTTAGACGGAAAAAGAAAAAAACTACCTTTTTAACTTGTATTTTAAACTTATTTCCCTATGGGTTTACTCAAATTTTGAGCGGGAACACTTGTTGGATGCATAATTTGATTCATCATCCAAGGAGTGCCCATGTTTCATAGTTTCAATGAACTCTTCTACACGAAAAATGAGAAATACATGAAAAACTTGATTACAATCACGTTTTTTCATGTATTTCTCATTTTTCATGTAGAAGGGTCAATTGAAAGAATGCAACATGGGTACTCCTTAGATGAGAAAATAAAATTTTCATCCAACGAGTACTCCTGCTTGAAATTTGAGTAAAACCTTAGGGAGATAATTTGAAAATAAAATTTGAAAAAGTAATTTTATTATTTTATTATTTTTTAACCTTTTTAATTTTTTACCCCAAAAATGGTGAATCATCCCCCATGGTTGACATCATCACCTTAAATCCTATTGTTTCTTATAAAATTTATTTTGGCTGTACATTTTTCTTAGGAGGCCCATGTTAGACTTCAAAATTTCTCTAATGAAACATAAACACAGAGATGCAACATAAAATATACTTCATTTCATTAATATCAAATAACTGAAAAAATCTTACAAAAAGAATGGAAATAAACTAGCTCGAGCGATGGTAGCTTATCTCTCGGAAGATATGTGGTGGCTTATGTCTTTGACCTGTGTTACAATGAGGCTCGAGGGCCTTCTTATTATTGAACAACATGGGAAAACCATAAACAACCAAAACCCTAACCATAAGAGATGGAACGCCTATATTTTGTGGGCCCCGTTGGGGTTAATTGGGCAGCCAACTTCCCGTGGTTGTAACTTGGTCATATTATCTTCGTTTGGTACATACAATATATCATCGTAAATATCTCAATGAGTAACACAATATTTTCTGCAGGCCCCTGCCTACGAATATGGCCCTACTGCAGACCTCAAAAGAACGTCGTTTAGGTGATCAAAACCAATCCAAAAGTTTAGGACTCGAAAAACTACTAAAAATAGTAAAATCTACTATAAACAAGGAAACTGATGAAACTGATTGGAGGTCTAGTTGGAATAGATGGGCAACAACCAATATCCACCTAGATCAAAAAATCTATTTCCTTCACATTAATATCTCCTTCAACAGCATAATTGAGTTGTAGTGAAGTTAATGTCTGCTCATTTAATATCACCATTATTTGTCAAATGCTTGAATATGTATAATCGTCCCAAAAAATTGCCTAGGAGAGGGGACCTCCATATAATGGTGAATAGTATAATTCACAATGATTATTAACCTGCTACAATAAAATTTTAAACTCATTATTTAAATAAAAAACCTGAGGAAAGGTAGAGACCAAGGATATGTATATCATTTCATTTTTTTCAACGCTGGAGAAGGTTTCAGAAATGGTTTCTATGTCGGTGTCGATAGTTTCATTGGTGTTTTAATCTAGATCCACTGCATTTTACAATCGATTGAGATAGGAAACATTTAGGCTTTAATGGCTTCACTCTGTCGAAGAATTTACTACTCCTCCCTTTCTTTATCATCTCTCAATTCCTTTCCTTGAAAACAACAATTTCTTAGTTTTTGTTTCTAATTTTCAGTATGTCAAGATATCCTTCATGTTGTTGAAGAACTGCAGTGGAGACCAAGCCCCATCAAAAGATCAAGTGGAGCTTGCGCCTGGACCAATTTGAGGAAACCAAAAAAAAATGGTAACCCCAAGTCCGGGAACATGGTATGTTCTTGTGAACCCATATAAAAAAAATGAGGGAATTCATAGCTATGATACTGTGACAAAAAAATTAAATTAATGTATGAAATAACCATAAAAATTCATGTAGAATTATTACTTTGATTACCAAAATTGACAAAAATATATAATTATTTTCTTTTCAAATACCAGCTGAAAAGGTGTGCACATGTCAAGGGAGGAAAATATTGTTGAAATTAGCATTCAAACATGTGAATCCAGAGCTTACTTTTGTTAAAATCCTCACTTGTACCGACAAAAAAATCTAAAATCCCAATAGCAGGGAAAAGGTACGTATTTTAGCGGAACAATTGAAAGCCATTGTGGTTGAAAGCTACTAAAAATACTAATGGAAAGACTTCAAAATCTAGGTGGATTGTGTATGATAAGGTATTGTGGAAGTAAGGGCTTCAGAAGAAACCACCACTATGTGGTGACACCGCGAGGCACCTTGCGTGGTTTCATTTCCCTATAGCATATCTATGAGTTGCAAATCCTACTCTAGAACCTATGCGGGAAAATTCGCATAAAATCTTGATTTACCGATATTTATAGTGATCCCTTGTCATTTGGGAGGCTAACATACAAATGAAAACACATTTCCATAAACATAACATGAAAATGACAACATGTTTCCCTAAACAGAACATGCAACTAGTTTGGGAAGTTGAACAAACGCATGTATTCATCCTCACTAGGGAACATTGCATACGGTTATTTGTACTCTTTACAAAAAACATTTCATTTTGATCAACTAATTCTATCATTACTTGATCATAGAAAATTTGGTTGAGAATATCATTTCTTAAACTAATTTTGGACATAAGACTTCAAAACCAAGCCAAATAAGACTTCAAAACTCTTCATTGCATAACAAAAAGTGGTGTAACTATTTAATAGGGTGAATAAAAAAGCATACTAAAACATTGGACTTAAAATTTAAGTTTAACGTTTTGATTTCTGTTCAGAGACTAATACAAAGATGTCGATCGATTACTATACTCCATGTTTCCTTATGGCGGGGACTAATAATATTTTTTTGAAGATGGAGTTTAAAAGATGCAATCAATCTTTTGTTCATCTATATGAAGGTGTAATTTAGTAATATTGTTGTTTTCATGGAATTTAAGATATTTTAACTATCTATATGGTAATTTCAAAATAATAAACTAACATATTCATTACAATGCCTTATTATCTATTTTTAGTGCATATTATATTGTTATAATTTACTAACATTATTTTCAGGAGGTTGGAATTAAAAAAAAATTATCTAGGGGTATGGATCCTTAACCAAAACAATAAAATTATTGTGTTTAATAATATTTTTTATTGTCGATAATTTTTTTAACTAAAATATTTATTGGGTGATTAGAAATATACCTACAACATTAATACATTATTGATGTATACAAGTCTATCATGATCCAACAAAGACGTTGAACTGTAGAATTTTTACATGTGGATCTCTATCCTCGATGAAAACACCAAACTCAGGTGCTTGAAAAAGTATCAATATCATTAACTCTTTTCTTTTACACAATGTTGTTGTTTCCATGATAGAGCAAAACTATTTGATGGATTTCAAACTTTGGCTTTCAACATTATATACATATATGTTTAACCATTTATTCCGCTCTATGGAGAAGTCATAGTATATCAATATTGATATTTTCTATATAAGCTAGCTAATATATTTAATATTTAATCTTATATGCATATTTGTCATCATATAACAAGACTTATTAGAGAATGAAATTTAAGACCTTTAACTCGTGAATATTGAGCCTTAACCAAAACAAAAACTAAGGTGCTTAACAAGGTATACACCTCATTAATATTTTATCCTTTTTCACAAAGTTCTCATAATCCAACAAGACCAATTCAAGAATGCTTCCATTGATAAGTGTTGGTTTAGTTGTATTCCACTTGTAGATCAATAGGAAATTACCAAAATTGGTCCAAATTTGATTTTAACATATTTGTATTATTGGTTCTACCTAAAAATCCTTTGAATGGCCTAGGCGTTTTGTTGTAGCCGCTACAACACCCTCTGAAATTTGGCACCCTTTTGAAATTTGAGAGCCCCTGACCACTTTGATGAAGGCAAGTCTCCCTCATCCTCAGCTATGAACCATGAGAAAGTCCATCTCTAGCAAGTGCCTTCAGAACCAATTAATCAACTCCAGCTTTCCCAAGTTGGTTGTAAAGTCGCAAAGACGCCCCCCTTGCAAATTTTAGAAAGTTGTGACCATGCGACCTAGCGACCTCCACGTCATCAAGTCACAAGGTCGCAATCTCGATCAAAATACATATTTGCGACTATGCAACCTCACAACCTTGTGAGATCCAGGTCACTAGGTCACAAGATCATAAGGTCGCATCCTTGCCTAACCAGTCCTAATTTGTGACTTTGTGACCTCCATTAATGACCACATGTGAGACCCCTTATAAATAAAAGGGTCACGTAGGTCGCATTTGACCTACACGATGAACAAAATGAGACGTTTGATGAGCCTTTTCCTGGGTAAGTTGCCTAAACCTCCTTTTGTTTCCATTTTTACTTGTTGTTTCCTTACCTGCCCCAACCATGGGCTATTAATTTCCCTTGATCCCATTCATTTGCAACCCCAGCTCTCACTATCACTCTAGCTAGGGTTTCACCTTCCCTTTACTAATCCCATAATGATTGGACCCTTTTGAGCCTATCCTTTTTTCCTCAAGCCATCACAAGCATCGCTCTTTGGCCTTCTTGTGATTTTTCCATCTCTGGTTTCCCCCCTGCCTTGGAGTTTTTCCCTACTTTCATCATCTTCCCCCGTGGGTCGCGAACACTCATTTTTCCTTAGAAAACCCTAATGCGACCTTGCGACCTCGTAACCTTGCGACTTCGTGACCTCGTGACCTCGCGACCTAGACACTAAGTCGCAAATTCGCGAGGTCACAAAGTATTGCTAGACCAAGTGGTCGCGACTTTGCAACCTTGAAACCTGGTCACAGGTCGCCAAGTTTCAGAGTCGCAAAGTCAGGATCATTCACGCCAGTGTGACTTTGCAACCATGTGAACTGGTGCTAAGTTTCCAGATCGCAAGCCTTCCTAATCCTAGATATATTGACCTGTAGAGGTCGCAACAACCTAGCCTGAGCAGCCAAATCATTAATAGGTCTAGTGAGTCCCTTTATTTTTTACTACCATGCCATCCGTCTTCTTATGGGACTATTTTTTGAACATGCTAGGGGATATCAAAGCTGAGCTCGAGTGTGTCTCCATCTCTTCAGCCTCAAGCGATATGGGGCCTCCAACAGTTTGAAGGAAATACAAAAGCCCATAAATAGAGCTATCAGGGGAAGACATGCCTCCTCCACCACCCTCTATCTATGGAGACATCGCCTCTGTCTTCGAGAAAGGTGATAAGATGACCTGGTATCAAGTCTACCAGGAATTCACAAAGAAAGAATTCCCGGAGGATCTCGCGGACCGACAAGAATACATTCAAGTTAAAAGATCCAAGATTCACTATGTGGGCACACACCCACCAATCTTCCCATGCGCCAAATGTAGTCAAATGGATCCTCTAGAAGGTCGATTCGAAGTTCTCGATCATCCGTGGTCACTCGCGAAAGACCTTTGCCAATATGATTGGAAAATATGAAGAGGTATACTATGCACTCCCCGCTAGGGAGGAATCATTCAATGTCAAATGGGTCGCCACACATGAAGTACCAGTACCAGAAAACTTGAAGGGGTGGTGGGAGGACCCTGAGAAAGGGAAGAAGGATCAGTAATACAAAACAGATGGCCTCAGGAAGGTATACAAGCTCATGGAAATGATGATGTGTATATTATACAGTAGTAAGGACGCCACTAATTTCAGTCGAATATCGGTCCCACTTATGTATGCAATCACCTCCTACGGCACCCGTTTCAACTAGACATACCTAGTAATATCAGCTCTCAGAGAAAACATATCAGCAACCCAGGTTCCTGAAGAAGGATGCGCATTAGAATTCTACATGGCCTCCTACCTCTTAGATGGAGTGTGTGCACAGTGTAATTTTGAGGAGTGCTCACACAGTTGGGATGCAAAGCATGGTGGCCCCATCCACAAAGAGTTGAATTTGTTCTGGGCTACGAGATACAAGCAAGATATGGAATCCATCTCAGATAAGTTTATCCCTGCACTCTACTGGCATATTTTCAGTAAATATCCCCTTTGCATGTCTAGTTAGGCTATGGAGAAAATAACAAAGGTAGCCAACTTGTTCCCCATTCCAGAGAGTAATTTTGTCAGGGTCTTCAAATCATTCAGGGCACCTCATGCACTACCCAAGTTCATCACTGACAAACTGCTACTACAAGAGGTGTAATATCAAATAATGAGTGGTTTCACCAAGACCCTCAGAAAAGGCAAGAAGAAACCATGGCCTAACCTCCCACTTACTATCGGTGCCTACACTATTAAAGACTTCAAAGAAGTGGAAGTGAAGGTGGAAGATATCAAAGGTTTTCACTTTGTAACCTTCACCCATAGGTCTTATGATCCTGAAAGGATCGTCCCTGCACATTGCAAGTGAGCCAAGTTTAACTGGAACTGCCAACACACAGAATGCCCCATAGAAGAACAAGTTAGAAACTAGTACAATGCAGATAGAGAAGTCGATCCTAAAGAATCGACCGACTTGAATGGAAATCATGAGAGTCAGGATGACAAAACTCTAGAAGAAAGGATAGAAATTTTGAAGAAGGACCCTATGGGAGGAGTGTTATCTTCCAAGTTAAAAAAGCCAAAGAATGCTTTAAGCGGTAACCCTCCTAAGGATCAACAAGAAGGAAGGAAAAAAGAGGCCAAAGCATGGAAATAGGCTGAAAAGAAGATAAGAGAGGAAGAGCTCAAAAAATCCCAAGATTCCTTAGCGCAACAAAAACAAGAAGAAGAAAAATATAAGAAACAGGCCGAGGAATAGTAGAAGAAGCGGAAGAAAAAGGAACAAAAGAAGAAACAAGAAGAAGAGGACCGCAAGAAAAAATAAGAAGAAGAGAGGTAGAAAAGGGAGGCTGAACACAGGCTGAAGTAGAAGTAGAATAAAGAAGCTAAAAAGAAGAGAAAGGAAGAATAAGCTCAGAAGATTCTAGCAGATGCATCCATGGAGGCAAAGGGAAGCAAGTCACAACCCTCGAAGACCGGGGGCCAAGCAGATCTGCTACATATTGAGGTACCCCCTACAACTCCCATGACAAGGGGACACCTCCCACTCTCAGAACTTGGCATCCCGAAGGAGCATGAGGATGATGTACTGGACCTAACAAGGTTATATTACGACTAGTTCACTCATAAAATTAGGAAGGAAAGGAGAAAACACCTTGCACGGAATCCAATTGAGAACCTCGCGGTAACCATGGAAAATGACATAGTCCTAGACACCAAGACTAATCCCATAATGATAGCATCGCCCGGAACCGCCTTTGCAGCAGCTGCTGAGGAAAATGTCAGCAGGATGAGTAAGGAGATCTTGTTTCTGCAGGGTAGACTCCAACCATTCGAGCAAAGGGAAACTCAGGCAGAAATAGAAAAGAAGGAAAAGGAAGTAGAAAATCAAAGGCTCCAACTCACGGTTACTCAGGCCAGCAAGTTGCCAAACTTCATTCAGGGGGATTTGGATACCTTAGATACCGCCATGAAGCAGGTATACGAGGATGTGTTAATCATAAAATAGATAGTCTCTCCTTTACTAGGGGCGTAGGCCGAAACTAGGAAGTGGGTTGCACAGCTAAAGGAAGCTTCCACAACATTGGATAATGTACTTGAATGTTTAGAAAGTTACCCACAAGAATTAGACACCCTGCCAATTAAGGATTGGATCCGCACGCATAACGATAAGATATAGATACAGGTGAAGCTACAGTCTAGGGACAAGCTCGTAAAAGATGTAGAGAAGGTGATGTCTGCCTATGAACACTTGATCAGTGGCATTGATTCGATGGTAGAAGTACACCACGTCCCTTCCTTGGGGACATTAGCCACACAGAAGATGAGTGATCTAAAAGGACTATATTAGTTTGTTGTGCTTAAGTGTATTTTCAGTTACAAAACATGTACATATTTGTCTCCATTTCTTTGCTTAAGGATTGAGGAATTTAACCATGAAACATAGATTAATTTGTGAATTATATCCATGAAATTAAGCCTAAAAAATTTGAATAGCAGTTTATAACAGAGAAATAAAACCACACATAAGATTTACATAGCAGGCATGATGAAGCAGTTCACCCCTCTTGGGCTACATCTGCTAGTCCATCTCCCAATGGCATGTACATCTTTCATTATGCTCAAAATTTGAAAATACATGTGTTTAAAAGCCTCTAATGGTTGTTTTCTCTGCACCAATGGCTCCAGAATGCTCAAATTAGTCTATGTAGACTCTTGTTTTACCAAAATTGGTCGAAACTTAACCCTGCTAGGATTTTTCCCAATATCTCCTACAAAATCTCCATTAAAAATGAAGGATTTCAGTTAACTAAAGTTAAAAATGGAATAAACTCTGAATTTTAGGTGGAGCACTAAACTCCCACCAATCAAACTAACCTTCGCATTTAATTTCAAAAGTTAGGGGAGGGGGTGGCCACATGTCGACCCCCAAACCCGCAGTTTATTAACTCTACATTTAAACGTTGGCGCGGATCTTGGAGTGGTGGCAGAGTTCCACTAACCATTGGCATGTCCATCGGAACTAACCATGAACTATAACCATGTGAAAAGTCCCATGGTCATTGTTTTAAATTCCGCTGGAGTTAATGGTTAATAATCGTCGGATCCTTGTAACAGTGTGGTTTATATAAGTGACATGTGACATCGTATGGGGCCATCGGCGGGTTGGGAGCGTCAGCACCCCTCCCCCCCCATATGCCATGTGGTTAAATTCAAATAAATGTGGTGCCTTATTGGAGTAAGAACCACATGGTAGCCTAGATGGTAAAGATCCTTGTGTGCGCACCTGGAGGTCACGGGGTTGAACCCCCAAGACCTTAACCAAAATTTTAGTCAAACAAATAGGGGACACATGGTAGCCTTAGGGCTGGCCATGTGTCACCCGACCATTTTCCCTCAAACATAAGTACAACCACATCAAACGAACCAGAATGTGCCTCATGTTGAAATATTATAGGCTTGGGAAAATGGAATATTCTCATGAATATTCCCCTTTTTGTTGACTATACACCTACATGCTGACTGGGAATCCTATTCAAACCTGTCGAAATTTTAGTTGTTTGGGAAATCAATCAGAACGTGATATCTCCCTCATACAACATCAGTTTCTTGAACCGTTCGTGGCGCCAAAATCAGAAAGATGAGATATTCATGTTCGCTTAGGTTCGGTACAGTTTTGAGCACTTTCATTTTTGAGAAAAATTTCTGAACTCCTGATCACACATCCCCATTGGGAAGCTTTTGGACCCCAAAAGACTTTGATTACCTGTTCAGTAGATGAGTGTACAACTCCCTCACCTTTCAAACTTCCATCCACTTTTCCTTTATTGGCTTACTGCCTTTGAGTCCAACTCGAAGGTAGTCAAAACTTCCTCTCTTAGATGCTCTTGCCCTCTGGTCAATAATTGTATATTCTTTCAGCTCATCTAGAAATTATGGCAAGAAATCTTCAATAGAATGTAGCTGAACATCACTTCCTTGATCATTGACAATGGTGGCCCATACAAACGTAATTTTTCAACATTAACAATTGAATGCATTTACATATATGAAGGCAAGTCAAGCTGAAATGCATTGTCATCAACTTGCTTTATGATCTTGAATGGGCTTGAGCTTTTTACCTTCTCCTTGCATCTTTTCTTTGATTATATGCAACCATACCTCATCTCCTTCTTGAAACTTGTGATCAACTCTATGTTTGTCATGCCTGTCCTTTTATTTTCTTTGACTCTTCTCAAGCTGTTCTTGAAATTGTTGATGAATAATATGAATTTTCTCAATGAACTTTTGAGCCTTGTTAATATCACTATGCCCATCAATTGCAACATCCTTCTCAAAGATGAAGTCTAATGGCGATTTTGGGAAATACCCAAAGCATGCTTCAAAATTTGATGTATTCGTAGAAGAGTGCTTTGCTCGATTGTAAGCGTGCTAAATGTAATGCAGTTGTTCATCCCACAACTTGTGATGTTTACTACAATATCCTCTCAATAGATGCACAATAGTTCTGTTCACCACCTCGGTTCGTCCATCAGTTTGCGGATGAAAAGCAATACTCTTTTTCAAATTTGTGTCCATAATCTTCCAAATATTGGACCAAAAATTCCCAATGAGCCTGGAATCATTGTCACTAAAAATAGAAGTTGGCAATCCATAATGAACCCATACATGTTGAAAATAAAGTTCAACTGTTTGTTTAGCAGTAATGGTTTTATTACATGGCATACATATACACATTTTACTAAAACTATCCACAACTAAATAAAGATAATGATGTTGTTTTCTCGACATATGTAGACCTCCAACAAAGTCCATGGAGGCACTCTCCTATGGCCTCGATGGTAATGGCAGTGGCATGTACAACCCAAGCTTCCTATTTCTTGGTTTTCTTGTTTCACACATAGAACAACCTCTTATAAAACATGACACACTATCTATCATGCTAGGCCAGTAGCAATACCTTTGTAAATTCACCACTGTTTTTCTTACCCCAAAGTCTCTAGCAATAAGAGACGATGAGCCTCTCTCATGACACATAGCCTCTCTCTTTGTGGTATACACAGCTTACCCAAATGATACATCAAATTTTTATGCATTTGATAATCATTTCCCTCAACTTGATTCCCTTCACTCAAACTAGCATACACATCTTGAAAATCAACATCATGTGCATATTGTTCTATGTAAATCTCTTGTACAATAGAATCATTTTATGTAAAGTAGAAGCACTTATAATCGGTGTTGAAAGCATATCAGAAACTTTATTGAAAATGCCTTTCTTGTACGTTATAACAAAGTGAAACTGTTGAAGGAAACCCATCCACCTGAAATGTCATGATTTCTCCAATTTTGTTTGCGACTGCAAGTACTGTAATGGTTGGTGATAAGTATGTATAATTGTCTATTTACCCATCAAGTAGTGTTTCCACTTTTTGACGCTTTGTACAAACACATACAGGTCTTTTTCATATGTAGGATAATTAGTTACAACACCATTTAATGTTTCAGAATGATAAGTGATTCTTACCATGCTGCAAAAGAACTGTGCCCATGGCATAATCACTAGCATTGGTTTGTATCTTGAATGGCTATTTCAAATTTGGTAATGAAAGGACTGGAGCTGAACTGATCTTGTATTTTAAAGCTTCGAAAGCTTGCTGCTATTTTCCTTCCCATTGGAAGCCTTTCTTCACACTTGTCACTGCATGCATAGGAGTTGCTATGGCAGAAAAGATAGAAATAAACTTTCTCCAATACTCTGCTACACCTAAGAAACTTCTTACCTTGGTTAATGTTTTGGGACTGGGCCAATTCACAATCGCTTCCACTTTAGAAGGATCAATTCTTGACTGACCTCCTCCTACAATGTGTCCCAAATAAACCAAAGAAGTCTTTCCAAACTCACACTTAGACATATTAAGAAATAATTTCTCTTTCTTGAAAACATCAAGCACCCTATTTACATGCAAGACATGATCTTCTCTTGTTTTGCTGAAAATCAGTATATCATCTAAATACATAATCACAAATTCATCAAGAAATGGATGAAAAACACTATCCATAACATGCATGAAAGTTGTCGATGCATTACACAAACCAAATGGCATAGCCAACCACTCAAGGAGTCCTTGTTTGGTTTTGAATGAAGTCTTCCATATATCACTTTTTGAAATTATTACTTGATGATATCCACTTCATAAATATAACTTAGTGAAAAAATTTGTTCTTTAAACTAATCAATCAGAACATCTATCCTTGGGAGTGAGTATCGATTCTTTACTATTATCTTGTTCAAAGCTCTGAAGTCTACACACATATGCCAAGTTCCATCTTTCTTTGGAATGGGGACTATGGGTGAACCGCATGGCAAAGTGCTTGGCCTTATGAGTCCCTTGTCCTACATGTTCTTTATTTGCCTCTTTATTTAAGCATTCTCCATTATCAACATACGATACATGTCAATGTTTGGAAGAGGACAACCTTGCTGCAACTGAATCTCATGTTGAATCTCCCTTTTTGGAGGCAATCCTGTTGGCTCCTGAAACATCTCATGATGTGCATCAACTACAGCATATCAATGTGATTTCAAATTAGGATCACAATCCTCAAATTATTCATGATTAACATCATCTTTAGGCTTAATCATTAGAAGAACAAAATTCTTACTTGAATTCACGAGCCTTTTTACTTGTCCATCATTTACCATAGAAATAATTTTTTCTTGTGATGTGCTCTAACAATGTACTCCTTCCCATCTTTGAATAAATGGTATTTTTTATCATGGCGATGGAAAATTTCTTTCCTGTCATACAAGTAATGACTGCCCAACCCAATACCTGTTATTTCAATCGGAACAACATCTAATTCAACTGTGTCAACAAAATGTGCAGTTATTGCAAACCACAATATACACTTATTTGAAACCTATAAATTTGCATCCTTACAAATCCAACCAAGTGGATATGGCTTTGTATGTTGTATGGTCTCAAGATTAAGTTTCTTGACCAAGTCTTTAGAGATTAAGTTTTCTTGTGACCCACTATCAAACAATGTCTCAATATTGGTATGTTTGGATATGACCCACACATGAAACAGTTCAATTCTCTCTTCTTCATTTGGAGCTTGTATGTGACTGTTTGATGTACTAGTATTGGGTTTAGTTTCAATTTCTTTCCCCTTCATGTTCTTCAATCCCATGGCTGAAATTTTATATTCATCACCTAAATCCTCTCCTAAATCATGTTGATTTGTAGCTGCAGTTTTCTATTTCCCTTTGTTGTTCTGATGTTTGGGCCTCTTTTCAGGATGTAATTTCCAACAAATATTTTCATCATGGCCTTATTTTGAACAACGTTTACAGACCAATTTTCTCCCTCTTTCTTGACAGATGCATTCTTTTTACCTTTACATTTTGAGGTCTTCTCTTTGTTTTTCCCCTTAAAAGGTTTCTTCCTACCCTCATCAGAAATGTTTTTCCCTCTAGCTTCTAGATGTGTCGCCTGAACACAAACTTCATCTAGACTTGTAGGGTTAAACATGAGGATAGTATGTTTTACGTAGCTATTTATGTCTCCTATGTACTTGAGCAAAGTATCTTCGCTCTACAAATCTACCCCTAATAAGAGAGCTCTTCTCCTAAATTCTTGGGTGCATTCTTGCACATTCTGTCCCTTCAATTTTCTAAAGTTTTTCCAGTTCATTATGGCTCTCTACATATGAGCTAATGGATAAAACTTTTGTTTTATTTCATTAATGAAATCAATCCATCATAGGATAGTCTTACCATGCTTCTCGATTTCATCCTTTGTCGTGGCTTCCCACCAAACAATTGTTGCACCTTCCATTCTCAATGAAGATAATTGGATTTTTGTATCATCATCATGAAGGTTTTGAATTCTCAAATAGACCTCCGATTTCCTAATCCAATTATCAATATTTTCTGCATTAACTTCACCATTAAACATTGGAAGTTCAAACTTAACATCAAGTTTTAGAAAAGTACTTTTACCAGTGTTCTTTGACTTATGTGGCTGATGTACTCAAGATGAAGTAGAGGATGATAATGGTAAGGGTGAGGATGGTGACTTTCCACTGCCTCCATCTCCTCCATTTCCCTTCTTTGATTTATCTTCATCATTTTGACCTCCTAATGATCCCTGTGCTTCCTTCTGAAGTTTGGATCCTTCTCCTTCTATTTTCTCATTCCTTTCTTGATAAAGGATTCTCACCATCTCAGTCATGTCAAGGAATTCTTTCCTAAACACTCTTTCTTCCTCTTTGGGATCCATTTCTTCATGGATTTCTCCTTCCTCTGGAGGAATTCTGAATGCTACTTGTGCTTCTTTAGGAGGTGAATTAGGTGGTGGAGAATGTGGGAATATTTCCCTCCTTTGTTGTGGCTCACTTTTAGACCCTCTTGCTTCCACCAATTTTCCTTCTCCTCTCTTGAGCTTGAGCCTAGTAAGCATGTGAAACTTGAAAACAGTTAAACAAATATTTTCACACAACACTAGAGAATAAAATCTAGCTTTGATACCAACTTGATCAAAAGGTATTGTATTAGTTTGTTGCGCTAAGTGTCTTTTCAATTACAAAACATATACATATTTGTCTCCATTTGTTTGCTTAAGGATTGAGGAATTTAACCATGAAACATAGATGAATTTCTGAATTATAAGCATGAAATTAAGCCAAAAAACATTGAACATCAGTTTATAACATAGAAATAAAACCACACATAATATTTTCATAGTAGGCATGATGAAGAAGTTCACCCCTCCTAGGCTGCATTTGTTGGTCTAGCTCCCAATAGCATGTCCATCTTTCATTATGCTCAATTTGCAAATAAATGTGTTTACAAGCCTCCAATGGTTGTTTTCTCTACACCAATGGCTCTATAATGCTCAAATTAGTCTAGGTAGACTCTTGTTTCGCCAAAATTGGTCGAAAATTAACCCTGCTAGCCTTTTTCCCAACATCTCCTACAAAACCTCCACTAAAAATGGAGGAGTATGGTTAACTGTAGTTAAAAATGGCATAAAGTCCAAATTTTAGGTGGATAACTAAACTCCCACCAGTCAAACTAACCGTCGCATTTAATTTCAAAATTTAGGGGACAGGGTGGCCACATGCCGACCCCCAAACCCGCGGTTTATTAACTCTGCATTTAAACATTGGTGCAGATATTAGAGTGGTGGCGGAGTTCCTCTAACTGTCGGCATGTCCATCGGAACTGATCGCAAACTGTAACCATGTGACAAGTCCCGTGGTCGTTGTTTTAAATTCCATCGGAGTTAATGGTTTGATAACCATCGGATCGTTGTAACAGTTGTGGTTCATATAAGTGATATGTGACCATTGTTTGGGGCTGCCAGTGGGTTGGGACCACCGACAGTCCCCCCCGCCCTCCCATATGCCATGTGTGTAAACTTCAAATATATGTGGCACCCTATTGGGGTAAGAACCACATAGTAGCCCAGATGGTAAAGACCCTTGTGTATGCGCCTGGAGGTCACGGGGTCAAACCCCCTGGACCTCAACCAAAATTTTAGTAAAAAAAATAGGGGACACATGGTAGCATCAGGGCTAGCCACGTGTCACCCAACCATTGGCCCTCAAACATACGTACAACCACATCAAATGAACCAGAATGTGCCACTTGGAAAAATCTTATAGGCTTGGAAAAATAGAATATTCTCAGGAATATTACCCTTTTTGCTGACTGTACACCTGCATGCTGATTGGGAATCCCAGTCAAACCTGTCAAAATTTTAGCTGTTTGGTAAATCAATCATAATGCAAGATCTCCCTCATACAACATCGGCTTTTCGAGCCTGGTTGCTCAAGTTCGGTACAGTTTTGAGCACTTTCAATTTTGAGAAAAATTCATGAACTCCTGATCAACGAGGGAAGAGGTGGCCCAAGATATCCAGGCATTCTTGGCACCCATTATACAAGCAAACGCCTCGCAAGAACTCCCAGCTTCTAAGGAAAACATCTTCTAGGACATCGTCACATAGGTCTGGAATTACACCAAGATGGCCTCACTATCCAAACAAATTACCGTGAAGAGGCGCACTTTAGTTTCAGACACTCTAGAGTGCTTTCATAGACTCGGAGAGGACATGCCTCAGATTAATCCAGTAGCAGCTGACTACTCGACGTGACAGACATACCTCAAAGAGCAACTACAGGTAGAGACCCCAGACCTTTCCATCACACAGTTGCTCCCTTGAAAGGAGTTGATTTCATAGGTAGCAAAAACAGGCAGGTCGTAGGTCGCGAATAGTACCTGGTCGCAGGTCGCAAACCATGCCAACAGTCGAGAAGCTGAAGGGGCAGGGCAGCCCAAGGGTCATTTTGGTTCTATAAGTACTCCCTCTGAAGATAATGTAAAGGACCTTTCTTGAACTTCACAATGAGGAGAGATAATTGTACAACATTGAATGCATGATTCCGGGAATGAATACAAACCGACGTTTTGACTCCACTATTGGATCTGATGGAAACTCATGTGTGTTAACAATATGAATATTGTGTCTTTATATACCTACTATCTTTTATAACTGGTTAATCTATGTCTTTGTTCATGTATCATTTATATGTTTAAGCTCTTTGGATGTATCAATGATATGTGGTTGTTCGGCACAGGGATGTTTCAATAACTTAGCTATGATGTTGTCTTAATCTTTTGGAAACGTGCTTAAGGAATTGGAGGGTGTTTTGACCATAGTGAACTGTTTCTCTTATGGCCAAACAAGCTTCTTTATGAGCATGACCCTAATGATGTGTTGCTAACAATACTTCCTTTTGGTTGCATGCTTGGAATCTCACTTTGCTATTTATAATCTTTCATTTTCAGGAGAGCCCATCGACTGTTTGTTTCACATCATTCAAGTAGTCGTGCATCCTCTTGTTCTCAAGGTACACCTCCATCCGAGAAAGGAATATTCAACGGTATTTGGACCTACACCTCGGACGGGATCCATATCACAAACAGTCTAGAGTCTAGTTGGGATTTTACACCAGGGAGATTCCTTTACTGTTGGCAAGGCATTTTTTCCCCGTCAACACATTTCAAACCCATCTGAGCTAAAAAAAATGTTCTTCATTAAAGGAAAATATGTTAGGACATACAAATACCTATTTTGTCAAATTCATCCAAAATATTTTTTGGATAAGATGTTAGTATCAAGGGGTATTTATTTTTTCAAATTTATATAAATGTTTCATTGATTAAGAATCCATGAGAAATGGATGTCTATCTTACCAAATTTAATTCAATGTTTCTTTGATGAAAATGTTCATACTAAAGGATATCTACCTTTCCCAAACTCTTCAATTTTTTTTTTATTTAAAATACAAAAATATTTTTTTCCCCTAAATTTATCTATCTACACATAATAGCTAGCATTATTCTTTTTTTGAAACTAGCCATTTTTTTCTAATTTTTCAATAAAAAAATAAAACTTTAATATATATTTCAACCCTACGTAAACCCTGTGAATCTCAAATAAACATATATTATTTTTCAATCGAAGAAAAACTTTATAATAATCAAAATAGGCCATCGAATACATTTGACGACCATGTATTCAATATAGGTTCACACAAAACATGGGACAATAGCTTTTCACTTTTTTTCTATGATATTTTTGTTTATTCTTTGTTTGTATGTTGTTGCATATATTCTTTTATGTAGAGTTGTCAAGTTAGGGTTATGGGTGTATTCTATTATTCTAAATGACAACAATTGATGTAGAATTTCCGGAATGTCCCATACAATGGACATGGTTTCAAAACCTTGACTTTTTCACTCGATATAGTTAAAAATAACTTAAATTTGTGTAGTGTCTATGAGTAATTACATTCATTGTATTTCTAATTATATGGTATGTGGTCTTGTCATTCAAAATCAAAGCAGAGCAAGTAGAGGGGGTTCCAAATTTTGTGGAGGACTCATTTTCCATGGATAATAGTATGTTCTTTCCATTGGATAGTCAAAACTTGGGAGACCATGCAACAACAAACTTTAAAGACTATGTCTACTCCTTAGGTTCCTTTTCTTTGGAAAAAGTACAAATGTCATCAATATCAAGCATTTCAACATCCTCGTAGCAAGCAACAAGAGATGTTAGTAGTTGTAATTCCCTACAATGTTTGATGACAAATAGTAGTCTAATGTCATTAATGTCCCTATGATGATGGTTGGAGTGTCCAAGTGCTCCATCAAATATTGCATGTGCATCTTCACTCATGATTCATACTTAAACCATGAGTAACAAGTCATTAGATCCCTCCATTTATCCACTATAATAGAAGTACTGTTAAATTAAATCACATTTGTACTATAACTATGAAAATTAAGTTGAATCCACAAATAGTACGAGTAGAGAATCATTGAAAATTTCATTTCTAGAGATAATCCTATTTTACTTGATGTTCACTCTATATTTGGGCATTGAAATAGCACCATACATATTAGAAATTATGAAACTAGTGATGTTGTTGTGTGACTTCCAAATTTTTATTGGTGTTTGTTTTTCATTTATTTCATGCCTAAATCACACAGTTCCATTTTCCTGTAAATGTGTGTACATGGACTTAAAATAGTAGAAACCACATGGTCATATCTTAGCCTAGGTGTAACACATAAACGACTTAATTGTGGCCATGGCAATATTTTTGCAATACTTGTAGCAAATCCCCTATGAATAGCTAGTCCTAGGCATTATCCTCTACCAACATTATCTCATGCATGACACAAATAGTCATGTGTGAGTCTTTGTTGAAGGCATCAAACCCCTATACACAAGGGTATACTATGTAGGTTGTCGCCAACTTACATGCTCTCTCAAATCATTTTTTATTACATTTCTTCCACCATTTTGCCCCATTATCAAAACTTAAGCGAGTAGATGAGTTTTAACTTTATTTCAAATCATAGATAGTTGATGGATATCCGAAGATATTATCAATCAAGCAACTAAAATATGAAGAAAAAAATGATTTAACTATCCATCATATTCAAAACACAAGTGGTAAGTTAGTTGTACTTTTTTTATATTAAAATCTTGCGTGAAGATAAGTTCATCAGTTTGTTGTGTTCTCTACCAGATTCGTGGGATAGTATGGTTGTTGCAATAGGTAGTAATAAAAATACGTGGAATTTTGATAAAATATTCTCACCCTTGCTGTTGGAGGAAATGAGATGGAAAAATAGAATGGAGATGCCTTGTCTATAGGAGGAAGAAAAATAGGATGTGATTCCCTTCTGGTTCTAAGAGTGAAAACAAGATATTAGAGCTTGTGCACAGTGATGTGTTTGGACTTGTGTCGGTTCCATCACTGGATAAGTATTTGTACTATGTGTAATTTATATACGAGTTCTAAAGGAATACATGATATATTTCCCAGGGAAGAAATATGAAGTCTTTGACATATTTAAAGAATTTAACGCTCTGGTGGAAAACTAGACAGGGAAGAAGATAAAGCTACTGAGGACAGATAATGGAGGAGAATTCTGCAAGAAGGAATTTGAAGAGTTCTGTATGAAGTGTGGTATAGCACGAAAAAAGTATACCCCATACACACCTCAGGAAAACAGATTTGCAGAAGGAATGAAGAAAACTTTGATGGAAAAGGCAACATGCATGCTCACTGGTATAGGGTTAGGATAGGAATTCTGGGCAGAGGCAGAGGAGACTGCGTGCTACCTAGTTAACAAATCACCTTCATCAGTATTTGAGGACAAGACTCAACATGAGGTATGGACTGGTAAGAAACCCTCCTTTCACATCTAAGGGTATTTGGCTATGGTGAATATGTACATTTTCCAAAGGAGAAAAGAACCAAGTTGGATATTAAATCTAAAAGGTGCATCTTTATTGGGTATAAGGATGGTTTAAAAGGTTATGAGCTTTGGAGCCCAGAAACAAGGAAGGTTTTGTACAACCAATATGTGGTGTTTAGAGTGGTGAAATATGTTGTTGTACATGAAGTCCTACCAAAGGAATCTGAGAAGATAGAGTTAGAGCTAAAGGAGGAAGAATCAGATTCTACAGCAGAACAAGATTCAGAACAGGAAGAGCCACAAACTCTAGCTATGAGAATATTAGTTCGAGAAAGAAGGAAACCAGAAAGGTATAGTCCAACTGCTTTCTGATCAATTTTTCCTTTATCTATCACTAATGATGATCCCAAAACTGTAAGGGAAGCAGTTTATTCAGAGGATGGAAAACTATGGAAGGAGGCCATGGTTAATGAAATGGAATCCTTGCACAAAAATGAGGCATGGGATCTGGTGGAGTTTTTGGCTCAAAGGAAACCCATTCGAAGAAAATGGGAGTTTAAGAATAAGATGAATGCAAAAGGGAAGGATAAATACAAAGCTCGGTTGGTAGAAAAAAATTATTCCGAGGTGCTGGGAATTGATTTTGGTGATATTTTTTCTCCTATTTCCAAGGTAACTTCTATTAGATTACTTTTATTTGTTGTTGTTGTTGCATTTGATTTTGAGGTAGAAAAAATGGATGTGAAGACAACATTTCTTCATGAGGATATGGAATAGGAAATATACATAAAGAAAACTCAAGGCTTTGCGCTAAAGGGTAAGAAAGAACTAGTATGTTGGTTAAAAAAGTATTTGTATAGGTTAAAATAGTCATCAAGGATGTGGTATCAGAAATTTGATACATATATACGAGGACATGGCTTCACCAGAAGCAAAGAGGCTCACTTTGTGTATTTTAAATTAATTGGTGATCGTGTTATTTATTTGGTCTTGTATGTGGACGATATGTTGTAGGTTTAAAGCTATCTATTGAACAATGTCCCAACACACAAGAAGAAGAAGAGGACCTATCCCATGTTCCATATGAAAGTGTGGTGGGTAGCCTGATGTATACAATGGTTTGTACTGGGCCAGACATTGCAAATGCATTGGGAGTATTATGTAGGTTTATGCCAAAACCAAGGAAGGATCATTGGTCAACAATGAAGTGGATTTTCAGGTATTTGTGTGGCACTAGTGACTATGGTTTGTGCTACCAGGGAAGACCAGGATTGGACAAAGTTTTGGATATCTGTGGTTTTGTTGATGCAGACTGGGCTGGAGATCTAGACCAAAGAAGATCTACAAGTGGGTATGTGTTTAGCCTATTTGGAGGTGCAGTCAGTTGGATGAGTAAAAGATAGTTTGTAGTGGCTCTTTCAACTACAGAGGCAGAATACATGGCAGCCACTCATGCAAGAAAGGAGAAAATTTGGTTGCAGAGATTATGTTCAAGTATGGGGTTGGTGCAACGAGCTATAAGGATAGACTGTTATAGCCAAAGTGCAATTTTCTTGGCTAAGAACCCTGCTTACCATTCAAAGACAAACCACATTGATGTTCAATATTACTTTATTAAAAGATATTGAAGACTAGTGGACACTTCAAAGATATACTCTGGTATTAAATAGTTGTGAGCAACAGAAGCTCCTGGTGTAAAGAAACAATGAGGCCGCAAGTGGACCAAATATGACAACTCCTGTAGCTTTGTCAAAATAAATATAATTTCAAGATAATGTTGGCTGTGTGTTATATTCTTTCCACGACTAGTCGAAGGCGAGAAGCAGGGGGTAAGAGGGAGGCGACCAACTCCTCTACACTTGCGCCAAGAAAAGTTTTTTAGACTCTATATTAATTGGGCAGACGTGCCTATGGTTTTGTGCAAGGGATTGCACATGGTTTTGGACATGATGGTTTTTGTGCCCGTGGTATTTTGTAGATCCAGTCAAGGGAACTACGATTATGTTTTAATCCAGTCAAGGGAACTACGATTATGTTCTAATCTAGGGTTAATGGATTAGGGTTTGTGAATGCTTAGACATGTATATATATGTGTTGTAACATTGAAAGAAATACAATGAAAAATCAAGCTGGTAGTCCGAGTAAACTATGTAGGTTGTGGCCATCTTGCATGCTCCTTCAACTTAATTTTGCTTATATATATTCCTCCCTTTTGCCTCATTATCAAAACTTAAGCAAGTTGATGAATTTGGACTTTATTTCAAATCATAAATAATGCATGGATTTCCAAAACATCATCAATCAAATTGGTGAAATATGAAAAAAAACGATTTAATTATCTATCATATTCAAAACACTAGCGTTGAAAAAGTCTCGAAAAACATCTGCAATATTCAATTTATTCAACTTCTTTTTTAACATTGTTATTGACACATTAAAATAACCTATGAATTTTAAGGACTTGGTTCCATGTTACTACAACATATAATTATATAACGTATAGATTGCATCGATTAAAAAAAAGAAGGAATTGAGGACATCATGTGTACTCCTATTATTGAATGTACAAACACGAATCCTTTTTCTCTTCTTCCTAATCTTATTTCTTATTCTTAAATGACTAAATACTTAACATTAACATTAACATAGACATGCCTCATATTTCATAGACTTAGCATTGATCAAATGCATAAGTACATTTCGATAGCAAAATTTTTGAATATATTTGCAATATGTTAACTCCTTAAGAGGCAATTGTTCATAGCATTTAAAACGTGATGAATCAAGACATTTAACTTGCCAGGGAAAACTTATATGTATCTCGTATTATAAAGTGGGAGGGAAGACATTTAATAGTTAATACTGTGTCGGGAGTACAAATCTGACACAAATCGCGTGCTCTGGGAGTATTAGATTTGTCTACGAAAAAATCTACAGCTTTTCTAAAGTTCCTGTACAGAAATCTACAATTTAAATGTCCGTAGAGGAAAGTTGTAGACAATACAGAAATTTAAATTTTAGATTTTCTCAATATTTGAGAAGCTGCTCGGTACACAAATCTCCAATTGAGAGATAACGATGTCATCTCTAACACATATAAAGGTTCGTGGAATGATAAACTGTCTGTCATATTTCTCTCTATTCCACGAACACCTTCCTCCCCTTTCATTAATCTGAAATAATCATGATCTGTGAGGGCCAGCTTTTTTCCTCTTTCACCCTACTATCCATCTCCTCCTTTGCCACTATCACTATAATTGTGATTGCAGTGGCAGCCATCCATCTCCTCCTTTACTGCTTCAATTGTCATGGTGGGAGAGAGAGGACTAGATACAGAGGATATGATGTGTTCCTAAGCTTCAGAGGGCGCGATGTGAGGAAAGGCTTCGTTGATCATCTTTTCCACGCCGCGCAGGTTTCCGCGTGTTCCTAGATACCTACGATCTCCAGAGGGGTGAGGACATCTCCATAGGCTTACAGCACGCCATTGAGATGAGTCACATCCTGATTCCCATATTCTCCACCAATTACACATAATCTGCATGGTGCCTCAGAGAAGTCTCTCTTATCGCACGTCAACTGGTAAAGAAGAAGGGGTCGCCCATTGCCATCCCTCTGTTTTACAATGTCACTCCTTCTCAAGTTCGCCAAGTGGATCAATCTCATGGTGGCCCATTTGCTGAAGCGTTCTTGCAGCATGAGAGCAGCAGGAAATACGGCACACAAGAAATTGCTGAATGGAAGATTGCTCTTTTCACACTTTCCAATCTCTCTGGGTGGTCAATCCTGGAAGACACCAACGGGTGAGCAACTCACACTGCCCTGCTCTGTTCTATACTAATTATTATTTCGTTATAGGCTTATGCATCAATTATACGCTTTATATATATATATATATATATATATATATATATATATATTCTTACTAATTATACTGCTCGGCCATAACTAGTTCTGTTTAGTTACATAAAGAAAACTAGTTCAGTTTACCTGCATAAAGTTAAGAGTTCATTCCTAGTATGTCTCTTAATCAATATAGTATTTACTTCTTATTTTTCTACGAGGTACGGCTTCAATTCTGATGAAGTCCAATGTTACATATCAACAGTATCAATTTGGGAGAAAAAATATTTGCAATCAAATTTCTATTTGAACATAACATAAGACTTAAATCATAACCGATTGAACGTATTAGCAATTATATATTTTAATGCATTATAATTAACTTGGTGTGATTGAACACAAGTAGGTGGTATTAGCTCCCTCATAGTATGTGACGTGTAATTTCTATATAGGGTAACATAATCCACACATTTGTATTGATTTTGGATCTTTGTTTTAGTGATGTTAAACAAAATTGTTTAAAGATCATGCAAATACCATAAATGCAACATTTTGGAGTAAACAATATAAAATGAAGACATTATAGACAATGTACCAATTTTTGTTAACAAAGTTTACTAACAACGTATGTGCTACTTCTCCACGCTCAACTTCAAAATCGAGAGGCTTATATATTATGACGGGAAAATGAAAGGAAAGTACATGGCACTACCTTACTTCTGCGACTCATTTGAATTTTTTTTTGCTAAGCGACTCATTTGAATTTTTTTTTGCTAAGATCTAAATTCTGAGTACACCGATGGATTCCTTGCAAAATTATGAGAAAATAAGTAAAATTGACCAATTTCTTTAACTTTCACCTTTGGGGACCCAAGGGAATCTTCAAGATACCACAAAAGCTAAAATATCCTAGGAATATTCCACAGAATATACCAGGAATCTATCTAAAAAAATGTGTCCACCATAGCACGGTTTTGCTGCGCAAAATTCCACTTGGCCCTTCACGGCTCGTCCTTCTGTCTCCCTTGTCCAAAATATATATGCCATAATTTATAAGGTCTGGGCCGACTGTTAAATTTGGAAACTAGGGCCAAACTCCATCTTGCACTGCTCATATGATGGAGATGATATTTTTGTTGGATTCCTCTTTTGGAGAGGTGCAAGATTGATCTAAAGATCATCATGTTTGGATGAGAAGAAGTTGGATTTTGAATTTATTTTCCACACATGTGCAACTAGTCAAGGTCGGCTAGAATTGTAATGTAGGCTCACAAGCCCCAAAAGATGTGTCACACACCCTAAGTCATGGATATAAAAATGAGAGACATGATCCTCATTTCATTCATTCATTCATCTCACACATCTCTCTCATCTGATTGGTTCGTAAAGCCTTAGAGGTTTCTCTCTCTCCTTCACACTTGTGGAACATTAGCTGTAATTTTGGACTAGTTTAGGACTTTTATGGACAATGTTGACCAACATTGACTTTGGGTCAGCACTCAGCATTTGACTGTATTTTTTAGGTCTGAATTCCAATTTGGAGAGGCCGCAACATGAGGCCCAAAAACTGAGGTAGACCATTGAATTTGATTGTTGTTGACCGCAGTGTTGACCACAACTTTGACTGTTGTTTTGATCATAGACTTTGACCACTACGTTGACAAGATTTGTGGACTATTCTGGGTTGTGTTTGACTTTGACCAAAGGCTAAGTTTAACCGATTTTGACGGAGCTTCATTGGAGGCTGGTTTGTTGGTTTGACTAGTAAAGACTTTGCTGGCTAGGGCATCCTGTTCACTGTTGTAAAATATATCTTCTCTCTCTCTCTATTGAATAAGAAGAATTATAAGAAATATATCTTCTCTTATCTTGGCTCATCTTCCGTCAATTTATTTATGTTCTATCAACATTTACTATCAATGGTTATGTGATTGCATATTTGGAAATTGAATTGGGCTAATAAGAAAGATTGAAGTATATTTCTCTAATCATAGAACATACCGTGGTTAACTAAAATTAACGTTGTTGGACATTCCAAATCCTGTCGGTTGACGCTCCTTATTGGCAGGTTTATAATAGGTCGTTAGTAGTTGGAGGTCCTCAGGGTCAAACTCACGAAACCCCCACTTTTGGTCGTCTGATTATATATATGTTTGTGTGTGTGTAGCTATTAGTATAATGTTTGGTTTTTATGGTTCAATTATGGTTATATGTGAGTTTATCCATGTGTATAATTTGTGGGCGGTTCTGTGGCCCAACCATCCTTCGACCACATTCCCAAAGAAACATGGCCAATCAGGTGCTAACACGTGGTATCCCCAAATCAGACTATATCTTGCCTACTTGATCTGTAAACAAGTTGCCACATGTAGGTACCGCTTGGCACCATGTGATTGGGCCATGTGGCAAGTCCTTATTGGTCACAACTCTGCCCAATCATTATGCCACATCAACATTAACTCCTTGACATGTGCTTTGCCATGTAAGTTGTATACTAATGTACCTTCTCATTGGGTTGCCACCTGGAAAACTGTGGGAGTGCCACGTGGCACCCTGTGTGTCACAAGCCTATGCTAGTGGTGTCTTCCAACCACTCATAAGCACGGCATGGCACCACCTAAGTCGTTCGATTCCCACTACTTGAGTTTCCGAACTACGCCTAACTTCACACTTAACGAATTTTGTTCTAAGTGTTATAATGCAGCGGAAATCAATATTCAATTACCTTCAAGAATTTATGTTTATGCAGCGGAAAAAAATCATATAACAATGTACACACACATGAAATGGGAGGGGTGACTCCAAAATATGTTTTCCCACTCTATAAAACAATTTTGCAAATTCACTTTTACAAAGTTTACAAATTTTACAACCATGCAGCCTTCACAAACCGGTCTGCACACTTTGCCAAAATCATGTAACAGTCATGCACTGTGCTACCCACGTGCATCAACTCGACACTCCTCAACCAAAATCCTTAACATGTTACATGTGTCCTAAACAATCGTGCAACTCACTACAACACGAACGCGGCCCACCTGTTCACCATGCAATGACCCATGACTCATTTTTTTTCTAGATAAATCCTATTGCGGACAAGAGAAATCTCCCTAGTATCCCAACTATAACTAGAAACAAACAACCATTTGAATACCTCTTTCTCTAAACTATTAGCATTCATATTATTATAACTTAGAAATGAGGAAGTTATGCTCCTACCTTTCAACAAGACGTTTGATGTAGACCATTGCCTTTCGCTCCAAAAAAATCCTTCAATGTTGAGAAGAACCTGCAATCACAAACATGCAAATGATCAAAGCACCTGCAGTATATAATAATAAAAAACACCAGTTCAACTTAATGAGATCAAGGAGATTGGCTATTGACATTGTTTCAATGAGTCTAAAAACAACACAATGATAAAAAGAGATCCATGTGTATTATCAAGATTCAAAAAGAGAAATCTTACAGCTTGAGCCTTGATGTTGTATAGATTTCTCCCATATGTCTGCGTGATCGTGCCCCTTGGTTTGAAAAGCCTTCCTCTCTAGAATGACTAACATAGCTTTATTTTCAATGAACTCTTGTGTAGAAAGGTGTGATCTTCAATGTCCAGTTATATGTTAACCCTTAAACCTAAAGCTTCAACTCAATTTATAGAGAGATTGAGGAGGTTTCAGATCCATTAAGTGAGGGATGAGATCCTATAATGAAGGGATTAGGATTCCTTTATCCAAGGGGACAAGCTCTATGAGTGGATGGATATACCTCGAACTAGCACAACTCTAGAGGCTTCTAGTTGGAAGGATATTTTCCCAACTTGGATTCTAGAAGTTACTTTTTCGTGTTTACTTCCTTTTACGGGGGTGCGCAGTTTTTATTGGTGAACGGAGTGGCGATCGTCGTGGCTAATAGAAGAAGTATCAGTGCATGCATAGGAAATGACCACAAAAAACGTGCAGGTAACCTTTTAAGGGTTTTTAAAGAGCTTTTTCAGTTTCCAAGACTTGGTTCAGGAACATGAATATTTCAGTTTCCAAGACTTCTTTCAGGAACATGAATATTTTTTACTTCTAAAGAAGTATGAATATGGATGGTGATAGATCCATATTGACAGTAAAATTTCATGGTGAAAAAATGATGTGTAACACCCACCCATTCATTATACAATGACCCACAGCCCGCGCATTCATTATACAACATCCCACGACCCACCCACATCGTCAACTCGATGGTGTAGCATCTCGCCCGCGTTGTTCTACCTGACTGGTGATCTTGCCACCCTACGACTCTTGATCCTCCTGTCGTGTAGTTGTTCGCCCTATAGTGTGGCATGCAGAACCCTAAGTTTCAGCTAACGATACCAAAAAATAACTGTAGCTCATTTTATCGAGCATTTCCCTGCCTGCTCGCTACTTCTCGCTCTCTTTCTTCCCTATGGTTGTATTTCGCTCTGAACTTGTGTTCAACACTTGATGCTTTACCCCAATGAATGCTCCATACACCAATATATATGTTGCCCATCGTTGGAATTTTCTCCAACCATCATGCCTCTTGGGCTTATTCATGGTTCACCCCACCTATATGCTTCCCGACTGACCTGAATGCTACCAACACGCGCCCTTCAACAATTCTTCATGAACCGACCCATTGGTTAACCCATTCACACGCTTGACCAAATCATCCATTCACCACTCAATTCACCCAACTCATCCAAATGCCACTCAGTTCACTCAACTCGTCCAACCGCCATTCGGTTCAGTCAATTCATCTATTTGATGCTCCACTCTCGTCGTAATTTGTCACATATGCATGCCCATTACATTGGGTAGTTGCCCGATCGCTACAGTGCGCTCATTGCCTTTAACCAAAATTCCCAATCGTGTGCACCTTTAACTAGACACTTTTAATCGAACACTCTCCAAGTCACCTTTAGCCTAACATGGGCACCGGTCATTACAATGTGCCCGACACTATGCCCACACACCCATTGCACAGCTTGGTCATGCCCATACTCGCATCGTTGGTTTTTCGACTCTCTCATCCACCAGTGTTCATCATGGGTGCTCGACCAACTCGAGGCCCTCACATCCTCCCCCACTCTAAAAAAATGGTTTTCGTCTTCGACAACCATCATATTAGCAAACTCCATCGCCAAGATCATAATCTCAATATATCAATACCTAGATGGATTTTCCCATGAGCTGCTCCATGCCCACATCTTTTTGTAACTCTACAAAAACATCATGTGTTGGATCCCCCTATGATGGTGATTATTTCAGTAGCTAATCCAATCGTAACATATCCTCCACAATAACACATGCATCTCACATCGTCACGACTGTCATCGCATCATGTTTTCAATCACATCTCTCTCTCCTCTATCCTACTCATGCATAAATGGATCCCATTGTCTTGAGCAGCTGATAATGAGCCCTATCCCATGCTAAGTCTAGAAAGAGGGAGGGGATGGGAAGGTTGAAGGCTTTCCATCCTCCTATTCCAACATCTCAATCCATAAGTTTGGATCCTCTTCTTCAAAAATCTACATGTATGCTTCTTGAATCTCCTTTTGATGAGTCTCTGGTTTCACATCGTTGTTATCCTCCATTGTCTCTAGTCTTCCCATAAAATCTAGAATACTATCAGATAATTATCTCATAATTTATGCCTACTCTGTGAGTTTTTCCTTTGCATGGTTCAACCTGTCATAGATTTCTTCATCCCTCTTGATGTATTCCACACCCATCGCTATTAGTTTACATCCACCTGTCATGGCGGCCATGGTAGGAATACCCAATGGTTAATCCTCTTTTCCATCATAAATATACATATACTTCAAATGTGGCACTATCATAGCTTCATATTGTTTCATAAATTCTATCCCCAAAATTGCTTCATAATCATCCATCTGTACAACTGTGAAGTCAATTTTCTCAAGCCACTCATGAATGTGTACCTCCACATTCTTTGCAATACCAATAAATTGGTCTAGTGGAGAATTCACTTCATTGAGATGAGGTTGAGTTGGCATAAATCTCAAACCAACATTCCTTGTTTCCTCCTCTCTAATGAAGTTATGAGATGCATCCTTGTCCACCATAGTGAGAAATGTGCCCTGCCCAATATTCATGTCAACATACCCCAATTTATTTCCCTCAAGATCCCACTTTGGGACAACCTCTATTGTTGCTTCAGCACCCAATATCTACATCATCCAAACTATTGTTTCTTCCTTCTTCTTTCCATCGGATTCTTCGAAAGTTTCCGCTGTCAAAATTGAAGGAAAATTCTTCTCCGCGTGATCCTCCCCACACAACCAACACTTCAAATATTTCTTTGCCTTCGGTTTGCTACCTACTTTCATGCTATCCTCCTTTGTAGACTTCTCTTTCAGTTTATCAGACTTATTTTTCTTTTCTTTAGTCCCTTCATCATAATGGTCCACCAACCTATCAACTCCATCAAATTCCTCCTCAAGAGTTTTTATCTTTTTCCCGTTCAATTCATTGTGTGCCCAAGGCTTCAATCTAATGATGGAGTTGAAGACATTGACTTTCTCTTCTATATTTGGTAGTTCAAATACCACACTCGCAAATTCTCGTTTATATTCATGCAAACTTTGTTTTTGTTTAACGTACTTAATATTTTTTCTTGCATCCCAAGTCTCATCTTGTGGGCTAAAGTGAGTTTGCATCACTTATTCATTTCTTCCCAGGTAGAGATGCCTTCAACATCACCATGAGAAATCTAAACCGCTCTCCTCCTCCACCACATATTGGCATCCATTGTAAGGAATTGAGAAGCCATCCTCACCTTGGCCTCTTCATTAAGAAGCCCCAAGCATTCCAATTATTTCTCCATATCCCATAAAAAGGTCCCAAGTGTCCTCGCACTCCTCATCCCATCATAAGAATCAGGTTCCATGATTTTAATATGGGAATTCCCTCCAATTGGTCCATGTCCAAATGCCTTCTTCAAGAGTGAAATCTCATTGAGAGCTTCATCAAGGCTCTTCCACAACTTCATGATCTCTTCCAATGCTTAATCCTTTTTTTCTTCGAATTCCTTGAATTCAGTAGAAGTTTATCCATATTTCCACTCAAGATACTCATATCGAGCCTTGAGGTTTCCACGGTCCTCCTCCTACTTCATGAACTTATCTCTAAGTTCAACATTCTCATCTTTCAATGCATCCATATCCGAAGTTATTTCATCAATGCAGTCCAACATCTTTTTCATGAAATTGCCTCAAGATTCATGATAGATTCACCTGTCAGTCATTTTTGTACATTATCTTCCATCAAATTTTCTTGAGAACGTATCACAACCATACACTTCACCACTCAATTCGATCCTCACTTACTGCCTTTCCCCTTCCAAACTTCCCTAATGTCACACTACGACAAACTACACGGTTCCAAGCTTCAATACCAACTACAACCACTATTTTCATATTCCTACTTCAATCGTCAAAGCCCAATTTCAGAAAAACAGGCTCTTATACCATATGTCATGGCCCTATGCTAGTGGTGTCTTCCAACCACACATAATCACGATGCGACAAAACCTAACTCGTTTGATTCCCATTACTTTAGTTTACAAACTATCTAACTTCACACTTAATCAATTTTCTTCTAAGTCTTATCATGCAGTGGAAAATAAATTTCAATTATCTTCAATCATTTATCTTTATGCAGTGGAAATAACAATCATATAACAATGTATACAGATATCATAAATGGCAGGGGA
Organism: Pinus albicaulis; assembly: GCA_034641835.2. Taxonomy (NCBI): domain Eukaryota; kingdom Viridiplantae; phylum Streptophyta; class Pinopsida; order Pinales; family Pinaceae; genus Pinus; species Pinus albicaulis. Next base: position 968,613,972 of record CM076584.1, on the reverse strand, counting down.
AAATCTCAAATAAGTTTTCCCACTCTATAAAACAATTATGCAAATTACCTTTCACAAAATTCAAAATCATGCAACCTTCACAAACCAACCTGTAAACTTTGCCAAAATCATGCAGCAGTCATGCATTGTGCTACCCGCATGCACCAATTCAAGACTCCTCAACGAGACTCCTGGACATGATGCTTACACTCTGCACAATCATGCAACTCGTGGAAACACATCTGCGGCCCACCTATCCACCGTGCAACGACCCACGGCCTGCATGTTCACTATATAACGATGGACCCCCCCCCCCCCCTTGTTCATGATAGAATGAACCACATCCCAACCACACTTTTCTTCACAACTAGTGAAATTTCTGCCCTGAACCCCTCGACCCACCTGTCGTGCAGTTGTCTACCCTATAGTACAACATGAGAAACCCCAAGTTTCGGCCAGTGATACCAAAATAGTCCATTGTCTCATTTTATCGAGCATCATTCTATCATCTTGTTGTTGCTTGTTCGATTGTTTCCATGTGATTGTATATCAGTATGAAATTGTGTTAAATTATTGATGCTTTCCTCCAATTAATTCTCCACACGTCAATATATATGCTACCCATTTTTATACGGAATTTTAATCTATGGATAAACTAAATTCCCTGAGTGTGGCACTCCTTCACTCTGAACAACAGAAGAAAGACAACTACTATTTTCTCTAAGAGAAATAGATATACAGAAAGAGAAAGAAGCCTACTTGTGATACTTTAATTGTCCTTCTCCTTATGTCGTTGTTGTCATCACTCAAGACGCTAGATTGATTCTTGTAATCAAATATAGAGAACAACAAACAAGATACAATATACAATTATCTACTTATCTTAATCAAATAAAACTGATTAGATCTGAGAATACATACATCATCAAGAATACATTTCACAATACATAGACATATGTATTGAGAAAATGAACATATATATTTATTAATAGAGTAGGAGGTGGAGATTACAACCAATAGATTGATTTGTTGTCAAACTGCTCCAACTTTATTCCAGCCTCATCACATCCAACATCATCTCAGCAGCATATCAATACTTCCACTCTCTTATCAAATGAGAATCCAACATCATAACTTTGCACAAAAATTTTCTCCCTAACACTTAGATTAGTGCTCAATTTATAGGGAAACTGATGGTAGTTTCTCATTGAATGGATTTCTAATAGCAGGCAAGACATGTTTCCAAGTTCAGAGGTGGTCGATGGACACTTTTATTCGAGTTATGACACCTATGTACTTTTCTATAAGGCAATAGCCATGTGGAGATTCCTGGAACAATAATGATTTCGCTCCCAAGTGACGAATGCACCCTTGAGTGTTGGGAAGTGCACTGCAATGCACCTTTGCATGGAGTTATTGGCACTGCAACACAGTTAGTCCCTTGCAAAGGAGCTTTGGTGAGTCTATGGGTCATATAATATATACTTCGAACTTTGGAAAAATCACAATTGAAGCCATGAATGGAATGTCTTTACTTAGGGCATATAAAGACTAAAATATAAGGGGATGATAGACCCTATTCATTGGTCCTAAGGGATAGTTCCCATTTTGACCAGGTCTTGGGGGATGATGCCCAAATTGACCTATAACAGTTGCCTCCTAAAGCATGAAGTCAAAATAATAATAGTATTTGGATGATATGCTTTACGATGTGATGAGTAGGATCTAAAGAGGACAGTGACCTGCATCAATCTTGCAATACATTACATCATGATATCTTACATCTTGATCATGAATTGTTGAGGGAGGCATAGCCATGCTCAACACATAAACTATCATAACATGTACATAATTCAGAAAGTCATCTACATTGGAACGTTTCCTGATATAGACATGCCTACATATATAGGCCCATGTTCGGATGATGATTTGTATGTAAAGCCATCGTACATATGATGTGTACAACAATCCTGAAATTGCAACCCGAATGGATGAAACTAGATCCGGGGTCTTCTTATCTCATTCACTTGATTGTTCAGGTACAAGTCTAACCATGTGAATATATGATTTGAAGTCAAACATGGTAAGACATCTTATGATTACCAGCCAATGATGTGAGTTGTTGACAGACGCGAGAAAACCATCATTGATGTTAATGGCTCTCAAGGTAATGTAGTACAATTTGTAAGGCGTGAATAGATGATTTGATGTCAAACGACAAACAAAATATTTCGGTCAAAGGTCCAGAAGAATGAAACCTGCCGATGATGTAGCAAGCCTTAGGGTACTGGAAGATGTTTCTAAGTAAACTTCCTGGATGATGAACTGATGTCGACACGAAGCAACTTTATCGCAAAATGGGAGTAATTATTTCGGAGAAAAAATGTGATTTGATATAGCAATGTTCAAGGATGATTTTCATGAAAGTGAAGGTTTATGAGTATTGCGGAAAGATGAGCATTTACTGGATGACTTCTCTTGAACATATCGGCGACACTGAGATGAGTTGGAAACATTGACCCGAAATTGAAGTGGTGATATGATGAACTGTCAAGAAGATTACCCAACCCAAAATTCACAGTGATGGAGTGGAAGTGTCATGCTCAAGAGTTACCTGCTACCATAAAGTGTTCTTTTGTTTTTCCCAAATTTTCCCGAGTCATTGCTAACTAATACCTCTTTATTTTTTAACAAGCTTGAGGAGGGTAACATATGCTTGATCTATAATTCAACCCTTCGGGTGAATCCATTGCTATTTAATAATTTAACGAGCCTAGCGATAAATGAAACTCGATATTGCCATGATCTACAAGTCCAACGCTATTTTATGTTTTAGCGAGTCTAATGACAGTGAAAACCCAGTATTTTTTCATGTTTCGAGAGTTTGAAAAAGAGGACAAAAGAAAACTCCATGAGTCCTTTTTTCAAAAAATTGTCGCTCAGGTCTGAAAAAGTGTAAAATGATACCTGAGAAAACCTCTTAGCCATGTTCAACTATGGTTTTCCTTTTTCGTAAATAATCTATCTCATTCTGAGAAAGGGTTAAATGTATATTGAGTATATTTCACTTCATTTACTTTTACGAGCTTGAAAAGACAAGTGATCGACAAAATTTTCACATTATCGGAGTCTGCAAAGAGCTAAAAGAAGACTCCATGGGGTTCCTTTTTCACAGTTATCGAAGCTCAAAAAAGAGATAAAAGTGCACTTCAATTCCATTGTCATTTTTATCAAAGCTTGGAAAATAAGGATAAAAGTAACCATTGTGTTCAAATCATTCTTGAATATGTTTACATGCTAAACTCATTGTATCAGCTGTAAAACTTGTTCAAAAAAAAATCAAACAGATTAAAAATACCTGTTTCATAAAAAAAATGAGTAAAAACCATATTCACGACATTAAATATGATTTAAAATAATCAAATTGAATAATTAAAAGAGTTTTTATCATTTATTTTTACCATTCCAAAGTTACTATTTAAAAATTAGGAGCTCTGAACCAGTTTTTCTCCCGAACTTTAGCGGTCGATTGCGACAGTTTCAGTGGACGATTTCTCTTATCGTTTCATCTAGGTTGGAGCTATGAACATTCCATTTATTTTAGTGTCATTTTTATTGCATTTCATGGTAAATTTTTAGGATTTTGAGTCCATTAGGGTAAATATATCATGTTCTCAAGGCAACACACCCTTGCACGTCGAAAGGTGTGTTGTAGAGCACTGAAATTGAAGGCTAGATGCAATGCAATGCTCTATCCCTTGGCACACGTGGATGAGGCAACCAATGGAACTATTGGAGTTCCTAGTTCGTTCATGGGATCTGGTATTGCAAGATTTTTACATTGGGGATAAAGTTCTCCCAATATTGGTGGAGGACATTTATTTTCTCACTGGATTATCGAGGCGAGGTTCTCCCATTTCCCTTGTAGGATTTGCTCTTGGAGGAGAGTCAGTGAGGGATTACATAAACCAATATTGTCATCCAGGTACTGAACCGAGTAACTATGGAAAAATAAATATCCATGATGTTCATGATCTACCTTTGAGAACCATTATTTTTACTATTGTAAAGCTTTTCAGTTCTGCTACACTACATTTGGCAAAGAGATCATACATGCAGTATGCACTTGAGTGTTTAGAACCAACAGTATTTAACTGGGCTGAATTTGTACTCTTTCAAATGAAAGAATGACTGACTAAAGAAAAGGGTGGAAGGAAGAAGAATTTCAACTATGGCTCGATCTTGATTTCCTTCTCCTTAGAGCGGATTCCATTGATGCAACCACAACATGTTACACTGGGCATATCTGGCCCTAGAGATCCACAGATGAAGAGATGAGTTGAATTGATGGCTAGACATGTTGGTTAATTGACCATATTATTCTATACTACATTCTTCACCTGGTTAAGACGACAGATGGTCACCATAGATTAGTATGCATATGAAAGCGTAGATTTATGAGGAGATCTAGACTTGATTTTACCAGATGACACTCAATGGGGTGCAATTGGTAAGAATGTTTTGATTATATTTTTTAATTTTTTCTAAGGTTTCTACATGTTTTTTTATTTTTCCCAAGAATAAACTAAATTTTTTATGTACATAGATTTGGGTTGGGTTTGACCAGTGGGTTAGCTAGAGCAGGGAGCAAATGAGCCAGCAGAGAGGGTTGTCAGGAGAGAACTCCTTCGAGATTTATATATGACCGAGATTCTTGCTGAGCTACAACAACATGTGGAGGGATTGAATCTTGGGATTTTGGATTGTTGGATCAAAGAGTTACCTATGATACTGCAGCACCATACTATTGGCGTTCCTAAATGTTAGATGCAGTTATTACGTAGGATATTTAGATAAGTAGCTTGTTATCACGAGCATCACTAGTTTACTTTGAAATTTTTGCATACATTTTGAGGTCAGATGACCAATTTGTCTTGGGAACAATTTTTTGTAAAAACCTATAACTATCTATCTATTTGTTTTCAGTGTTTTCCTATGTTTATTGTGCAAGCTTATTCAATTATGTGATGTGAATTGAAAATATGTCTTCACATGTGTTGCAAATGTCTGTTTAAAACATAATTTGCTAAGGAATAAGTTAATGTGTTCAAATTTCTGGAAATGTGTTGATATTTAATGTAATCAAAATGTCTTTCCAAAATTCGAACTCTTAGGAACATACGATGCAGTGTTAGATTTTAGACAGTATAAATGCTAGTAAGTTGCAATACAACAAGTTGTGAGCCTAATCTAATGATGATGGGGTTAATACCAAATGAAATGGCATCAGAGAGAAGTTCGATCAACGTGCTATACTCAAAGATATTTTTTGTAGATCGACCGACACAAATCCCTTGAAAACTCACTAACTCGCCACCTAGAGCGAAAAATGGTCCATGCTGCAGAGGATATATTCCGCATACTACGACTAACACCATCATAGTACCCAACGAATGGTTCGAAATATTTAGTCATCTGCGATCAAAATTAAAGTGGATTACTAACTTCAAGAAAACTCTAGAAAAACAAACTAAGACAGTAAATCAAAATCAAAATCATATATACAATATAATAAAAAAATTTACTATGCTCAACTAAGCATAGTAACGTTTAAGATACAACCCATTTCAGGGCTACGCTGATGGAATTCCATCATAGTCTACTAACTCGTAGGCCATGCCATAGTGGCTCAAATTTCCCTGTACCTATCAAAGTAGCTTCCTAATCATAAAGTAAGACTAGGTCACCCTTAGAGAAGATGCGAGGCTGGACAAGTTGGTCGTATTATGCCTTAATTCGTCTCTTATGTGCTTTGTTGGACAATGCGGCTTCATGACTCATTTAATCTAGATGGATGAGGTTAAAAATATGTGCCTCTTTAGTAGAGGTGTCATGTAACAAGTCAACAATGAGTTTTAATGACAATATTTCACATTGGATAGGAAAGATATCTTCCAGACCATACACCAATTGAAAGGGGGTCAATCCGGTCACATTTCTCAATGAGGTTCGATATTCCCAAAATGCCGAGTATAGGATCAGATTCCACTTTCGTTTATGAACTCCTGTCATTCGTTGAAGAATTCGCTTAAGAATATTGTTAGCTTCAACTTGTCCATTGGATTGTGGATAATGAGTAGAACTATCATGGGACAGTCCTAATTTTACATTCAACTCATTCATCATGTGATTGCGAAAATTCTTACCATGATCTGTAACTATAGCTTGTGGAACACCAAATCGTGAGATGACATGATTGAAAAAGAACAATGCAGTTGTTTCGCCTATGTTATTGAATGTAGTCATCAATTCATCCCACTTGGTAACATAGTCTACTACGATGATAATATAACCATGCCCCCCGGATGAACGAGGGTTGAAAGTCATGAAGTCAATGCCCCATTTTGCAAATGGTCCCACAGTGATAACAGGATGCATCGACGTTGGCGGTTTGTGAACTTTACGATCAAATATATGGCATGCATGACAACTTCTGACTGCGAGGATGTAGTCACGAAATATGGTACGCCAAAAGTAACGAACGCAGAGAATATTCTGCATGATAGCATATCCACACAAATGTCCACCACAAGCTCCAGCATGACAATCATGTAGAACTTTCTTGGCCTACTCATGAGTGAGGCACCTCCTTAAAGTCATATCGACACCATGACAATAAAGTGTATCACTGACAATCAAATAATGTTTGGCTTGGTATCGAATAAATTGTTGTTGAGAGTGAGAGGTATTAGGTCAGAAAGTCTGGGTTTGTAGATAAATGATAAAATCCCCATACCAAGGATCAGATGATCCGATCAAAAATAGAGACTCATCAGGAATTGATGGTTCCGATGTAGTGTCAGTACTATCAAAGGGAAGGTCATAGAAAATCTCAGCCAAAACTAAAGACTTCTTTGACTTGGATTTGATGAATTCCAAATCAAATTCTTGCAAAATGACGATCCATTTTGAATATCCCCCCCCCCAGCAATTGACATGAAAGAATGTATGTCATGGGGTTTTAATCTGAAATGACAATGGTCTTCCGGAATAGGATATAATGGAAAAATATTTGGACATCTTGAACGTCCAACAAGGCAAGCTTTTAGACGTATGAATACTTCACTTCTGTATCATTGAGATTATGACTCAAATAATATATCAGATGTTCTAACCCATATTCTTCTTGGACCAATACCATAGCAATGGTCATATCTGCCATGGTGATATATAAGAAATAATCACTTTGATAATTGGGGAGATACATTAATTATGCCTGGACCAGTGTATCCTTGACAACATCAAAAGAAGCTTGCGCAACCTTATCTCAATGGAAGGGAATCCCCTTTTTCAAGAGAAGAGTAAATCCTTTAGCCATTTCGACGTAGTTGGGTATGAACCTCCTTACGAAGTTAGCCTTTCCTTGAATTTTCTCTAACTGAAGTAAACTCGATGGTGTAGGAAAATCAATAATGGCCTTGACCTTCAGTGGTTCGATGCGAATTCCTTCTTTTGAGATGAAGAATCCAAGCAAACGACCAAAACCAACACAAAACACACATTTTTGTGGATTGAGGCGTAATTTGTAGTGTCGGAAGCATAAAAATATAGCTCTCCAATGAGTCAGGTGATCAACCTGATTTCGTGAATGCATGGGTAAATCATCTAGATAAGGTTGAACAATGTGCTTGATGTCATTGTAAGCATAATCCATTGCTCTCTAAAAATTTTCCCCAGCATTATTTAAACCAAATGGGAGTTTACAATAAGTGAATGTGCCCCAAGTACCAATGAATGATGTCTTATATTGGTCCTCTAGGCAGATATTTATTTGATTGTAACCGAAGAATCCATCCATGGACGAAAATATTTCACATCTGGCACAATCGTCAATAATCTGGTCGATAAAGGGAGTAGGATAGTTGTCTTTTGGACAAGCAAGATTGAAATCCCGATAATCAACTCACACTCTAATTTTCCCTTGTTTCTTCATGATAGGAACAATATTGGAAACCCAATCAGTAAGTGGAACATGGTAAATGAAACCAACATGCCAAATTTTTCAACTTCTGCTTTAATGGCAGCAGACTTCTTCGGATGAACAAGATGAAGGCATTGACATACCAGTCTGACATCAGGGTAAATTTTAATTGTATGTTCAAGAATAATAGTATTTATTCTTGGAATTTCCTCATAATTCCAAACAAATATATTACGAAATTCATGAAAGAGAGAGCTATAAATTTCGAGTTTGGATGGATAACAATACACATCGAAATGAATGTTTTCTACAATGTTAAGTTTGGTCAAAATATCGATAGAAATGGTTTCTTCAATATTTGATAAATTTCTCTCAGATTCGATAGCATTAATGGGAAAATAATTCGAAAAGAAAGTTTTGATATATGGGTGATATAGTTCAATAATATTATATTCTTCATAATACTGAATATGGGAACGATGATGATGATCTTCCCATGGTTCTCCTTCTGGAATCATGGTTCTCCTTCTGGAATCATGGATTCCACAATTCTCTCATCAGTCAAGAAAATGGATGAAAAAGGATCATATGGAGGACCAAAATCTAATGAACGATTGACCAAAATATCGGTGAAGATGAAAGAGGATTCACCGCACAAGCCTTGTAGATTGATTGCTATGCCAACTCAATTGGGATGGGTGGAAAGAAATCATCCAGTGTAACAACTTCAAAATAATTGGTAATTTTCCTTAATCTAGATGGAGTGGAAGATATCATGCATCAAATCTCTATTCTTGCAATTTCTGCTGCCATCACAGGCAGCAACAATGCAAAGATGCCCATTAGGGAAGAATCCTTTAAGATCCCTACACCAATTTTTTGAAGTGTTAGCTGGGGTGCATGAACTAACGAAACGCTTCCAGTTACCTGGAAACTGGAGGAAAATAAGGAGAGTTGATTGATGACTATGATAACACCTTTATGGGGAAAGGTGATCATTCTAAAATAAGTAGAGACGACTATAGTCATAGCGTAAACCCATGGCCTTCCGAGTAAAATTGTGTAGTCAAGGGGTCCTTCAACGACCTCAACTTCAACAGCTACAGTTATCCCCCCTAGTTGAACATGCATGCTATTGATGATATCGCAAGGCTTATATGTATGACTGTCAAAAGCTTTCAACATCGTAGGTGATTGAGATAGGCGTGGTGAGCCAAGTGACTTCCAACAGTTTAGAGACATAATGAAAGTAGATGCTCCCTCATCAATAATAGTACAATGAACGAGGTGATTGATAACATTTAATTGGATGGATAATGATAATTCTACTGATAATTGTGGCACATAGCCCGTATGCTTAAAGACTATAAGATTGGAATCTTTCAGATTGATTCCAAAAATTGCGGACAACAAATCCTATTTCTGGGGAAGGAAAATTTTTAAGTACCTCAAGCATCGACATAGTTGAAGGGGATTGAGCCAAATATTCAATTATTATGATTTTAAGCAGCTCAGGCTCAAGGATTAAATGTTGATTTATGGACGACTCCCTTCGGTGGCTTTATTGTTAACTCTAGAATAGAAATTGGCGGAATTGATTCAGTGGAAGGATTCGCGGTCGAGGTAGTAGGTTGATCAGTAGCCTGACTACCATAATCTTTATTTCGTGTTGACACTAAAACATCATTTTTTGGCTTTGTGACAAATAGCATAAGCACTTGGGAACTAGAAGCTGGATGCGTAACAACCATGTTTGTGTCTAGATTCGGAAATGGATCTATCAACACAGCAGACACGGTCGAGGTCTTAATAAATTTTGAGACTTTGGTGTGGTGAGGAAAAGCTCTAAAAAAGTGCTCCTCATTACATATTATGCAAGGGTAATAAGGTTTCCAATTATTTCCAAATTGTTGATCAGTTGATCATTCCTACGGGGTTGAATTTTTCTTTTTCTTCACTTTTGCCTTTGTTAAATGACATGGCATGAATTTTGAAAGAAGAAGCACGATCAGATGCATTAGAGTGTTGTGTGCTTTCAGTACCGATTACATCTTCGTCGGCATGAGAGTCCTTAGATGGAGGAGGAACAATAAAATTTGATCATGACGCGTTTGGAACTTTCTCATAGAGCTTGATAGACTGAGTATAAATAAAATATAGGTACTATGCATGAGCAATGACCTGCTCTTCAGTGACGATGCAACCTTTAGCTACATCCTCGGTGATAGATGGCATCAAGTACTTAATAAACCACTCAGAAAGGAGCTCATCAGGAACAATTTTTTTGACCATTCTAGGACGATGACGTGACTCATGAATATGATCATAAATGTGAGTAGCATTGGTCTATTTAAAATTGGTTAGCAATTCCATTCCAATTTCATATTGTATGGGTAAATAGAAGTGGGTCAAAAATGTAGTAGCTAAGACAGTGAAATTATCAAATGAAACTCTTGGTAATTCAATGTACCATTTCGCGGCCGGACTAGTGAACATACACTAGAAAAGACATAGTCGAACAGAGTCATCATTTAAGAAGTTGGATGAGCACCACAAATGATAAGTCATAACATGCATCGAAGATTCTTCTCTAGGGTTTCCATTGAACTTAGGAATATCCGAGGGTAATTTATGTGGTATCACTGGCCACCAAGGAGAATAGCTAATTGGATCATTGGTAAGCTGGTTTAAATCAGGTACTTCTAAAGTTGTGACAAAGGGAAAATGTCAATTCAAGTTAGGATGAGCATAACCCAGATATGATGGAATTTATTGGGAAATAGGCATTTGAGCACCAACATAAGGCATTTTTTGCTGGTAACCCAGATAGGGGTTGTTTTGATGACCAAATGCTTGAGGATTCTATTGACCAAAACCTAGGTAAGCTAGTTGTTGTTGGAATGATTGTTGTGGCATTTGCGATTGTGGCTATCAGGGTAACTGCCCACCAAGATTATATCCCAAAATAAAATATCTTGGACCTAGTTGTGAATAGGTAAGACTCGTTTGTGCACGCGACATCCCATAACAGGGTAATCCATCTTGTGAATGAAAAATTCTGGATACAGGTGGTTGTTGTAAACTAGCCGAAGGAGTTGGAGTCTGAGGGCCCAAAACTTGAGGCTAATGGGTTGAAGGACCTACTTGAGACAGTTTAGGTACAATAATGTGAGCCTATAACATGGGTAATTAATTATTAACAAGTGGAGTAGATGTGGGTGCAACACGTTGAACTAGTTGATATGAATGCACTATCGTTTGTGGTTAAATGGGAAGGATAGGCTGCCACTGACAAACAGTCATTCCAACATTAGGGTGACCATAAAACGATGGATTATTGTCAAAATGGGTGACCATAGATTTCCCCCAGCATGAAGAGTATAATAAGATGGTATATATTGTTCTCCAAATGGTGGGAGTCAAGTTGATATTGTACTAGATGGAATATACCCAGATGGACCATCTTGGTGTTGCACTGAGGATGTATATAAAGGATCAAGTCGTTTAGTACTCATTAGATATGTACCAGATAGAATACCAGAAGATGACATGGGTGAACCAGACTAGGTTCTAGATAATGATTGGTAACCCAATGGGACAGAAGGACCACCATATAAATGTGACTCAGGTGATGTGGTAAACATCGATGGGGTAGAAACAATAGATGTTGTCACAACTGTAATAGATGGTATAACTGGAAATGTTGACTTAGCCATGGTTATACGACCCAATGTATACCCTATAGGATATACGAGAACTCAAATTGAAACAAGATCAAAAGAGGTAGTGTAGGTCAATTGAGGAATAGTCTCATAAAGATAAAGACATGGTCCAAAATGGGTTGGATTTGAAGGGATAGTTTCTTGTTGAGGTTCTTCCTCAATTGAAATAAAACCAGGTGGAAAAATTTCGTCATCAGTCCCGAGATATATTTCAGGTTGTTGACTACACGATATGGGAGACTCAATGGCTATGATTGACTATGGAGTGGTCGATACAAGAACAAATTCCAATTGTTCTACTTCGGGATCTATATGATCTGGTAAAAGAACGATGGGATCCATATAAACTTCCAGTTGAACAACGTCGGGTTCGGGAGATATTGTCTCACTGATTGGATGGATTGTGTCCACAGGTAGCTGTGAGGACTTTATTTCGACGACAATGAATGAACCAGAATGTGTAGAAATGACTCGAGAGGACTCTAGTATGTGTGATGAATATGATACACTAGAGGTACTGATGGTACTCGTTTCATCAGAACGATGTTGCCTTCGCCGACCAGAAATGGCTTCTGGTGGTAAAGGTGGTTTAAGTGCTATTCTACGCGAAAAATGGGGAAAGGGATGTTCTTCTTCCATGATGACTGATTGATTTTATTACAAAAATAAATAAACATAATAAAAGGGTAATTCTAAGAAAAATGTTTACCAAGTAATTGTGAACTGCAGAATACAACCTGGTGAACCAATAAGTATGGGCAAGAAATCTCCCCGAATTTTGTGTTCGGTGTATCACAAGTTACAAAGTGGCTGACTTGGTTACGTATGGATGGTAAGCAACCTAAATTTTTCCTCCAAAATATATCCAAAGGTACATGGCGGCCCAAGTCTGTATTAGCGATGTCTAATGCGAAACCCCACAGTGAGAGCACCCCCTTATATTTTTTTGTACTAGAACACCGCCCAATATACCTGAAGGTACATGGACGAGCTCTGATATACTTACATACATGGAGTGAGGTATCACACTTAGAATGTATCGCAGACAAGTTAGTGACAGTTGCTATGTTTAACGACGCCGAAACACGTCTCTAGCCTAGACCTTCTAAATGTTATCATTAATGTTACATTGCTTTATTAGGTTGATTGATGTACATTTTATGTTGATCTTGTTTAAAAGTTTGTCTTTGACGTTCACTACGTGATGTAATGGAAATTCCTAAAAATGCAAACTAAATGATAAAAAGAAATTCAATTTAGCTTTTTCAATGAAAAACCTAGCTACTAAGGGGAAAGAGCAATAAGTTTTTGAGCATACAACAAAGAGCACAAACAAAATGCAGATTTCCTTAACTTGTTCCCATGAAACACACACAATTATCTAGATGCACATGCATGTTTTTCTTTTCAGTTCCCTTTAATGTGAATGGGTGAAAATAAACTAAATGCAAAAATAAATCTAACAAGTTTTTTCTTTTGAGAAACGAGGAATGAAGCAACAATTTCTCTTAGGAAAATGAAGAATGGAACTACAATTTTCCTACAGGAAACAAGGAATGAAACAAAAATTTCTTTTCGAAAACAGAATTTATCTAATGCAAAAATTAACTTCTTTGAATTTGATTTGACAATGATAAAGAAAACAGCTATTGAAACATTGAACAAATTACTTTTCAGAGGAAGAATAGGAAATTTTATTGGTCTCTAAGAGTAATCAGACACCTGAAAATACATCAAACAAGTGGTTGAAACTAAAAGAAATGAAAATTTTTGATGGAAATTGGTTGGATGAGGGGGCCACATAGCCTCTAAGGGGAGACAGTGCGTTGCATAGCACCCCTAAATGGAACACAGTGCACTGCAGTGCACTATACCCTGACCAACAATGCATTGGGCACAACTAGGTTTATGAAACAAGCACCTAAACACACTTATAATGAAATTTGTTCCTTCAAATGACTGATAATAGAAAGTAGATGCTACTGATGATGGTAAACAGAGGCAGAAACACCAGGAATGATGGGATTTTCCCCAATGGAGTTGCCAATTTGTTATACTGAATTTTAATCTACAGATAAACTAAATTCCCTGAGTGTGGTGTTCCTTCACTCAGAACAACAGAGGAAAGACAACCTCTATTTTCTCTAAGAAAAATAGATATACAGAAAGGGAAAGAAGCCTACTTGTGATACTTTCACTATCCTTCTCCTTTGTCGTTGTTTTTGTCGCTCTCAATCCAACTCAAGCCACTAGATCGATTCCTGCAATCAAAGACAGAGAACAACAAACAATATACAATATAAAAGTATCTACTTATCTTAATCAAATCAAACCGATTAAATCTAAGAATACATACATCACCAAGAATACATTTCGCAAGATATAGACATATATATTGAGAAAATAAACATATATCTTTATTAATAGAGTAGGAGGAGAAGATTACAACCAATAGATCAATTTGTCGTCAACCTGCTCCCTCTTCATTCCAGCCTCATCACATCCAGCATCATCTCAACAACATATCAGTACTTCCACTCTCTTATCAAATGATAATCCAACAACATAAATTTGCACAAAATTATTCCTCATTAGCACTTAGATGAGTGCTCAATGTATAGGGAAACTGATGGTAGTTTTTAATTGAATGGATTTCTAATAATAGGCAAGACATGTTTCCAAGTTCAGAGGTAGTGGATGGACACTTGTATTCAAATTATGACACCTATGGAAACTTCTAGAAGGAATTTACCATGTGGATATTCCTGGAGCAATGATAATTTCGCTCCCAAGTGATCAATGCACACTTGAGTGTCGGGAAGTTCACTGCAGTGCACCTTTGCATGGAGGTATTGGCACTACAACGTAGTTAGTCCCTTGCAGAGGAGTGTTGGTGAGTCAGGACTCAGTGGGTCATATAATATATACTTCAGACCTTGGATATCTCACAATTGAAGTCATGAAGTGAATGTCTTCACTTAGGGTATATAGCAACTGAAATATAAGGGGATGATAGACCCTTTTCATTGGTCCTGGGGGATGATGCCCAGTTTGACTAGGTCTTGGGGGATGATGTCCAAATTGACCTATAACTCTCATCATTAGCATTCTCTCATACTATCACGTATCTTGGGCTTCTTCATGGGTGGACCTGCACATATGCTACTTGACCCACCTGAACACACGCCCTTCACCAATTCGTCATGAACCAACCCGCCAGTTCACCCAATTGCATACTTAGCCAACTCATCCGTATGCCACTCGGTTCACCTTAATCATCAAACTACCACTCGGATCACCCGACTCGTCCAACCACCACTCGGTTCACCCCACTCGTCTAGTTGGCGCTCCACCCCGGTCACTCTTTGTCGCATCCTCACTCCCATCACCCACTATGGTGCATTAATCACCTTTAACCAAACCACCCAATCACGCTAAATGATTTTAACAAAATTATCTCCAAGTCGCCTTTAACTGAACATGGGCACCCGTTGTTATGACACGCCCACCACTATGCCCACACGCCCATTGCACAAATCGGGTGTGCCTGTACTCGCATCGTCATTTTTTCAACTCTCTCATCCAGGAGTGGTCTTCATGGGCGCTCGACCTACTCAAGGCTCTGACATTATGGGTACCACCTGCACAATTTTTTTATTGTTTGTGCCAAACTTTAGATGAGCATAAATTTTTCATATAGACTTGGATTTAGAGGTCATTTGCATTGTTGGAATCATTTTGGCAAGGTATATGACTTAGTGTTGGTTTTTCTGATATTTTAGGACCTCATATTTCGAGCCTTTTTTGATACTCCTAGACCATTCCTCCCCGCTAAACCACTTTTGGGCCTCCAAAAGGCTTATTAATCAATAATTAGGTGAGGGATTTTTTCCATCAAATTCTCATTTTCAATCCACCTTGCATTGCTAGGATGCATTCATTTAAAACCAGTTGAGGGTACTACACATCTCCCCATCGTGAAGTCTTATTTATTCTTTCTAGAATGATGTCTTCGGGAAAATTGTCTAAGTATTCTAGAGGGAAATCATCCACTGATGGAACTTTATCACTCTCAACTTGATCCATGATTATGAGTGGTGATGGGCCTCCCAAATAGGTATAATTTAAGGCCCATATAACCATTCTTTCATATGTTTTAACCTCTCCTTCTACATTTTATAATATATTTTTGAATTTATAACATGTTTTTTAGGAAGGTTAGGATATATTTTCTATATCATGTGGCCTAATACATTATATGTGTAGGATATTGAGGATTTATTGTTTAGAAAACATGGGAAACCATCATGAGAGAATCAGGGAGTTTTTTTCCAGGGAAAATTTTAAGGATGGATGTTTACCTGAAATTTTAGAAACATTGGCGAATATTACTAGTTCCTAATATTTCAAGCCTATAAAGTGGAGCATTGTTATATTAATAAATTTAATGGTGGGCCACCTTAAACTAGCAGAGGATTATAAAGTATGCATGCTTCATGTGCATTAACATTATTTTGGACTGACTTGTGTCTATATCCAAAAACGATGGTATAAAGAAATCAAAGTTTATGTGGGGAGGAGCCACTGAGAGTTTGTCTCCCGAAAAAACTGGTTGGGATATCTATGACTCAGATCTTCCCTGCTACTACTCAAGGTAAAATCGCTTACCAGCGTGAAATCCCCTAAGAGCGGAAAATGGTTTCTATTGAAACAATTCGCGATGGCATGAAAGCGTGTATCAAGTGATCCAACTCACCCACCTCACTTCATCCTCCACTTCCACGTCACCTTCCACCACAATCCTTTCGTACTCTTTCATATGTATCCTCATTACTTTGATTCTCCTGCTTTACTATCAAACATAAATCTACTTCACTCCATCCAATCCTTACCACTCCAAAGGAACTTCACTCTTGCTCTCAGCTTAGAATTGCAACGTCCTCCTCCAAATCATCCAAGTAATAATATATTCCATCTCCTATACTTTCAATTAAAAGGAAAACTATTAAAAATGGCCATGAAATTTTCTATGTATGTGTAAACTACACACATTCTAATAATGGATACAAAGAGGGACATTTTTGACCCAATATGTTTACTAGACCTCATGTGAATTCAATATAACCTATTTTCTAGCCAAATTGAGTCAGATAACCCCTTTCTAGTAGTTAAGTCTGGTCTTGTTTTTCTCTTTTTTCCTCATAAATATCCCTTCCTAGAGTTTATTAGTTATTTGACTTCATCTCTTTAACCCCAACAAAATTTTGCGATGAACTATTTAGGAAAGAACATTTTATAGGTCTCTTCTCAATTAATTCATCAAGCCCCATGTTTTCTAGAGTCTGATAGCTATACCACTTTCACTGAAAATGATCTTTTATCCACTTATCAATCTATTTCTAAGGAGGATAAGAAGAAGCTATTTGAATTCAACTATTACTAGGTTTCCCATAACCCTATTTCATAAAATTTCTAAAATATTTATTTCAATCATTATGGGAGTATTGGGGAAGGATGATACACATACAATCAATTGCGAGGATTTCGTGTTTTTCCATATAATGATACAACCAGAAATTTTATTATGCATTCCATCTTACTGGGAGAACTCCAACAACCTTCAATTCCATAATTTCATCATCAATGGATGCTTCATATTTCCATCTATCTATCTTTTATTATACACCCATGTTGATCAATTTATTGTTGTGGGGTTGAATATTTATAATCCTAATAAACAGAAGCAAGTTGTAATTAATTGGACTTATATTGTTAGAATGAGAGAGAATAATGAAGCATTGTCCTACTGTATATATTTTTTATATCAGTTGTATATAATAGCATAAATGGTCAGAATGCTCCCAAAATCCTTCCAAAAGCTAAGCCCTTGTTTCAATTGAGTAAATATTTTACAGTTGGTGATTTTAATATATTGGATAATTGTTAATAAATAAGGTTATATGGTGCAAAAATTACACCCTACAAGCTTCCCATATTTGCACCAATAACAATTTTTTGCTTTTGAATTTTTCATTTAGAGCCTAAATGTGGACCAGACTCATTTTGTCCTATATTGGAAGGGTTTCTTATTTAAATTACCTAGAACAATGGATCCTTTTATTGTTAATAATAAATAGGTTGCAGAAGAAGTTGAAAATATGATGCAAGAATTATGTGTTGGAAAAGGAGAAAAGTGTAATTATGATTCTTCTCAAGTAATTTACAAAATAAGAATGGAAATAAGTTGTATGCCATATACCCATGAAGCAAAACTAAAGTTAGAAAAGATGGAATATCTTGGTATGGATTATTCATAGAAAAATATAGATGTAGAAAATCCTCTTCCTAAGGAAAAATGCTTGTAGAGGAATTCCCCTGAATTTATGGATATTGAAGCCTCGCAATCTAGCAAGAAATCTAAGGTTCAAGGAGGAGAAATTTAAGCTTCACAATTTATTTAAAATACATCAATAAAAGTAGGATTCCAAGTAGAATTGGGAGATACAATATGTTCATTTTCATCCCCAATTCCTACTGAAGAGGAGGCTTCTTCCCTCAAGGTTTTGTGCAAATATATCTAGAAAATTGAGGAGAGAAATGTAAAAGTAATGAAAAATGTTACAACACAACTGTTAGATGATCCAAATATCATAGTTTAAAGCTAGGATAAAATATTTATTAAATTAGAATATTTAATTAATATTAGAGACACTTAGAAATAAAATATTGTTACAAAAGATATGACTCTACAACAGTGTCGTATCTTAGGCTCTAAAATAGGAATAAAGTTAGTAGATTGGTTAGAAGGTTATTTATTATAAATGAACACTTGTTGTTTTATCAAGTGGTCCATAACTAAAATAAGATAGGACATGTAGCTTATAAATAGATTATTTTCCTAATTTCAAGAACGTTGGAGTTTACGTGTGTAAACTCTTGCAATTCCTATGTAATTTCTTTTTCCATTATTAATAAAATTACGTGTCTAAGGACACTTCTATATTATTGTGGTATCAAAGCTTCAATAATGGTGACCCAGGGAGAAGGAAATTCCATCTCTGAGAAGCTTAGGGAAAAGAAGTTTAATTATTATTTGGATTCTATATTATTTTATTCATTTTTTTAATCTAAAATTCTATGCTCATCCTACGCTACCCAAAAATCTATTTATTTCCTTATTGTGAGATTCTACGCTACCCACTATTCAAGGCAATGATTTATTCAATGCCCTGCATTGATCAATTCGTCGTTGATTTGCAATTGCCCTTATTCTCCACCATTTGCCAGATCTCTCACTTTGTGAATTCATGTTGGCCTAGTTAACATCCAATTGGCCTGACACATTGACATCCTTTCTTTCCAAATCTACAACAACAATCACTAGTTTGACAACAATCTCAGCCAGCATACGCTTGCATCAATTAAAAATATTTGAAGAGAGTGTAGTCATGCACGTCTGCACCAGAGATTCAAAATTGTTCAAGCTAAACTCAAACTTATGTGAAATGTGATTCAAATGTTCTAATAAATCCATTTCATAACCTTATGTAATCCTTATGGGGTGAATTCCTCATTATAAAAGTTTCTCTACATGCTCCAAAAGTGCACCTACTGTAACAACCACCCCTATTGTCCCATCTCCAATCTCATAATCCTATCTGCATGATAATTCTACCATCAGATTTCTGATTTGATTTTCCATATTCATTTCCTCCAATATTGTTGCACCATCATTGGTGATGGTAACATCGTCGTCTTGTTCATTCCCTTGACATCCTGAGTGGATTCGCGAACAACACTGACCACAGAACTGCTCATTTTTAATAGGGTGTTTTCACTTGGTCTTTGAACTACCAAAGCACACACAACGCTTCCTAAATTCAAACTGGAGATTTGAATTTGAAACCTCTGCCTAAGCAACTAGCAGCCGTAGACATATTCCATTGAAGGAATCTTTTGGCCACGCCAAAGCTGATACCGCCTTTTAGAAGCAAGTTCAATCATAGTTTTTCACAGGTCAAGAGGTGGAGAACACAGGTCAAGAGGCAGCGTGCATAAAGCGAAGAAAAGAGCCAAGGATAATTATGTAAAGGATTGGGACGACAACTTCAGTTATGTTTTTGGGAGATAAGTGGGATAATTTTTTTTTGGGTGATTATCTTATAAAATTTGTAAATTCGCGAAGCAATAAGAATATGTCATTTGTACTTTTATTTGGAGAGATAAGGAATTATTTGTAATATTTTTAGAAAGAAGGTGTGAGGGGTTATTTGTAAATGTTTGGAGCAGAAAATTTTTTAATTTTGGGAGTAATAAGTAGATATTATTTGTAATTTTTATTTTGGAGAAATAAGAGTCATTATTTGTAACTCAAAGTACTTTTTTTACTTTGAGAGGGAGGGTATATTTTTTTAAAAGAAATTTGTAAGGGCATTTTCAAGCACTCAAATTTTGAAAAGATTTCATTGTAAACACTCGAAGAGAAATTGACTAGAGCCAAGTGCAAAGCTCAATCATTTTTCTCCTTTTTCAACGACTATACGAGGGTCAAGGCCAAGCCCCGATAGATCGTTTTATTTTTGCGTGGTGTGCGTCGTTTTTTGCATGGTGTGCTTTGTGTGACGGGTTGCTCATTTTTTTCTTGTGCTTGATTCTTTTGGTGCACTGCTTCAACACTACAATGTCGAAGTTAATTAATTTGTTCACTGATTCTGATAAGCTAGAAGGGATGAAATCTTATAATACATGGAAACATCTAACTGAAATCACTCTCATATATAATGAATTGTGGCATGAAATATGTGATAGCGACATTAAGCCTAATAAACCAAAAGATGCAGCTTTACTTACAAAATGGGAAGTCAAAAATGCCAAGGCACTCGCTCTTATAAAGTCTTTAGTTAACAATGAAATGTAAATTCATATTGAAAACGCCTCAGATGCATGTACTTCTTTGTGTACATTCAAAGATCTCTTTTATACACAACCTGAATAAAAAAAGGTTGATCTTCAATTAAAATTTCTCCAACAAAAATTAACTGAAGGTGGTGATGTTCTTGAATATATTTCACGGCTTAAAAACATCAAGAAAGAAATAATAAATGTTGTTTTTCAAGTTGTTGATGAAATTTTCCTTACTACAAATTTAATTGCTCGATTTCCATCATCTTACACACATTTTTTGGAAACTTTGCAAGTCACTGGAAAATTAGAGTAGATAAATTTTGATGAGTTGAGTGATATGTTAGTCCAAGATGACAAAAAATTTGGGAAAAAGAAACAAATTGGGGAAGATGTCTTCTTCACAGAGGCTAGAACTAGTAAATCCTCAACTAATAGTTCAATAAGAAGAGGATGGGGACATTTCAATCAAATTCAAGCAACACACCATGTACAAGGTCGTGATCACAGTCAAAGTAGAGGAAACGATTTTAATAGAGGCTATAATTCATGTAGGAGCAATTCTAAAGGTAGAGGAAACAATCAAGGCAGAGGATATAACCAAGGAAGAGGACAAAGTCCAGACAAAGGACAAACTCAGAACATAGGTCAAAGCAAAGGAAGAGGACAATATTAAGGAAGAGGTAGAGATTTAAGTCAAATTGTTTGCAGAAGATGTAACAAAGTTGGACATTACGCTGAGGATTGTAGAACCCTTATTGACAAAATTCCTAAGTTTCATCAAAACACTACAGAGTTTGCAAATGATGAATATGATCATGATGGTTGAGAATACATCTTCACCAACACAGAATCAACAACTTTACAGGTTTCAACATTTCTTAGAAATGATTATGAAGATGCATGGATTATATACATGAGCAACTCAATACATGACTTTTCGACGTGACTTCTTTTGGAACTTCCAACAATGGAAACTCAAATCAATCTATCTTGCTGATAAAACAAAACATACTCCTTATGGAAAAGGTGTAGTTAAAGGTTTTTTACTTGGAATTGGAGAAAGAATGATTTCAAATATATGGTATGCACCAACATTTAGGAAAAATTTTCTATCTTTAGTCATGATTTGACAAGCAGGACATCTGGTGATTATGGAGGATGGCTTAGTTAAAATTAACTCAATCAAATAGAACATGAAAATAGTAGCGACGACTTATGAAGATGGAAAGCTGTTAAGGATGAAAGGGACAGTTATTCCAAGAAATTATGAATTTGCAGGAGCAGCAAGTACAGGCATTTCATTGATTAGACTATGGCATGTAAGATATGGCCATCTCAACTTTGAAAGTATCTCTCAGTTACAAAAACAGGGAATGGTTAAGGGACTTCCAATGTTCAAAAGGGAAAATGAAAAATGTGAAGCTTGCATTTATGGAAAACAACATCAAGAGACTTTTCCCACAAGTTCATGGCGAGCAAACATGCATTTGCAATTGGTTCACAGTGATATTTTTGGACCCTTACAAACTTCGCTAGGAGGACACAAATATTTCGTACTCTTTGTGATGATTTTAATAGGATGACTTGGGTATAATTTTTGAAGAAAAAGTCAGAAGCATTTGAAAAGTTTAAAACTTTTCACCAACTTATTTAAAATGAAGTTAAGGAGAAGATTAGCACTCTTAGGACAGACAATGGAGGAAAATTCACTTCAAATTAATTCAAAATGTATTTCATGGATAATGGCACAAAATGACATCTTACCAATTTCTACACTCCACAGAAAAAGGTAGTAGAAAGAATGAACCACACCTTGTTAGGAATGGCGAGATCTATGTTAACTTTCAAAAATTTAAGTCCTATATATTGGGTTGAGGAAATTCATACAACTGTCTACTTAAGTAACATATCTCCAATTACTTCTTTAGATGAAATCACACCTTGTGAAGCATGGTTTGGCTTCAAACCTCGAGCTAAACGTCTCATATTTTTTGGATCATTATTTTATGCTTAGTTCTGAAAGAAAAACAAACTAAGCTTTACTCATGCAGCTTGAAGTGCACAATGATTGGGTATTTTGATGAGAAGAAGGGGTACCAAATTTTTTCCAATGGGAAATTTATTGTGAGCAGCGATGTGATTTTTGATGAAAATGAGAGTAAGAGTGCTTAAGAAATTGAGAGTCTTCTTCAAAACTTAGAAAGAAAAGGTGATAAAAGAAAATGAAGTATGCAAAGTCAACCAAATTCAAAAAATTGGTATGAACTTGAATTTCCTTCATCTGAAAATGATTCATCCAGTCCATTTTCTTCACCAGCATCTTTTGGGTCTTCTGGAAGTTCATCCAAATCTCCTAGTAGTAGTAGTTCTTCTAACAGTGACTCTCCACCTGCATAATCCACGGTTGACCAACAAACATCTGTTTATATCAACCCTCTTTACAATGATGGTTATTTTTCACAATCTCAAACTAGTGAACATCAATTGCCAAAATGGGCAGTTCAAATTTTGAAATATGTAAGGCCTACTGAACGAAATAAAACAAGAACAAGGGGATCACAAAGAAGTGACAGAAAATTTTCCTTTATAGAAAATGATTTTACTAAACCTTATACTTATCGAGAGGCAGTAAAACACAAAGAATGGCAACAGGCTATGGTTGATGAATATTAGGTAGTTCTCGACAACAACACTTGGAAAATTGTTGATTTCCCTCAAAATGTTAAACCCATCAAATGCCAATGGGTTTACCGAATTAAGTACAAACAAAATGGTGATATCAACAATTACAAAGAAATACTTTTTGCTAAGTATTTTTCACATCCAAAAGGGATTGATTATGAGAAAAATTTTGCTCCTACGGCTAAATGGAACACCATCTAATTAAAACTTACATTGGCATCCTAGGAAGGATGGAAAGTTCATCAGATGGATGTAAAAAATTATTTCCTCAACGGAGATTTACAGGAAGAAGTGTATATGACACAACCACCAGGTTTTTAAATTGAAGGATGGGAAGATAAAGTCTACAAAATGATAAAGGCTTTATATGGGTTAAAACAAGCTCCACGAGCTTGGTATGCCAAAATGGACGAATATCTTCAGAAATTTGGCTTTCAACGAAGTGAATCTGATGATACCTTGTATGTACGCCAACAAGGTAAAAATATGGTGATTCTGGTTATGTATATAGATGATTTGATTATCACTGGAAACATTGATAATCACATTACACAGGTGAAAAAGGAGTTACATGTAGGTTTTAAGATGAAAGATTTGGGACTACTTCACTACTATCTTGGAGTTGAAGTATTCCAACATCCACATCATATCTTCATTTCTTAGAGTAATTATGCTGCAGAAGTTCTTCAGCGATTTGGAATGCCGGATTTCAAGCCTGTTCTTACCCCCATGGAACAAAACTTGAAACTTTCAAAATTTGAAGGGGGAGAAATGGTGGATAGCACTACTTATTGACAATTGATTGGCAACCTAATTTATCTAACACACTCGACCAGATATTTCTTATGCCGTCGGTATTATTTCACGCTTTATGCAGGAACCACAAGACAACCACTGGAATGTAGCCAAAAGATTTCTTCGTTATATCCAAGGAACAAAATATTTTGGTTTTCTTTACATAAAGACTAAAAACTTTGTACTTGGTGTATTTTCAAATGCCAAATTTGCTAGCAATATTGATGATAGGGCATCAACCTTAGGTTATTTAATGAACATGGGGTCAACTGAAGTATCTTGTAGTTGCAAGAAGAAAGCTACAGTGGCCACTTCTTCAACAAAAGCAGAGTACATATCAGCATGGGAAGACTCAATCAATCCTAAATTACGAGACCCGACTCCTATAATCCATGGACCTAGAAAGGAATCACCTCAAAATATCTCTTACTCATCCAATTTCTTTGGATTTTTCATCACGCATAGATTTCAAGACAATAAATCTGTCTGAGGATGCTACATACATTCCTCATCTCGATAAGATCAATCTACATAGAAAAACAAGTGAATTGATTTATAATGATATTTGTAAGTATTCTTTGGTAACTAGTAAAGCAGAGGAACTCTTCGAAAAATTAATATACCAACTTAAATATGATAGGAAAAATTTCAGAGCACTGCATACCCAAAATGCAGAATCAAGAAGTAAATCATCAAACTGGGAGTAAATCCTGAGGACAAAGCAATGATTCAAGGCTTATTGCGAAGTAAAGAGTCAAAACTTCAAACATTGAGGAAGAAATTAAATATGCCTATAGCTTAACATGTCCAGACACCTGAACTGGCTCAGGTCGAGAAATAAAAGGAAATTTTGACAAAAGAATTGTTGGGAAGAAATAAAGAGTTTTCAATCCTCAAGAAACAAAATACAGACTTATATTTAAGCATGTATGTACTATGGTAGTGTCATCTGATTCAAAATACCCTATATAAAAACTAACCAAGGTTATGATCGAGTTAAAAATATTATAATATGAACTAAAGAAGCAACAAAGGAGCCTCAAGGATGCCAAAGGAAAATTTAGTATAAAAGAGAAACAACTCTATAGAGAAAAGGAAAATTTGAATAAGGAAACCCTCAAGCATCAAAAAACAAAGGATAAACTTAAGGAACTCAAGCCCAAGCTCAAAGGTAACATGTCCTTAATTCAAGAAAGGCATATTATTTAGGGCGGTATAATTCATCAAGTCCAAGCTATTTAGGACCATATGAATTTTATTGCGGAAGAAAAAAACATATTAAATTCCCCCAAAGTAATTATTAATACAAATAAAAATAAAGCACAGGAGAGCACCCAAATGGCTAAGGAAGTTATTGACTATTTAAATGCTAAATCTTCACATGAACTAAGAGTTGTATACATTACATATAGATCAACTATGGCGATAGAAATAAACAAAATGGTGTAGAGGAATATGTATAGGAAACATGAAAAGAACAGATTGATAGAATTCAAGGAATCAGTGGCACTTTTTAATTCCCGCTTTTATCAAAGAGTTAGATCAAGCCTAACTAATTCTTGGGTCCAAAAGGGAAAACTTCTAGCATGGGAGTAGTATCAGTCACTACTAGTGGAAGCCAAAATAAAGGTTGATTCATCGCATGAAAATAATTCAACTTTGAAAGGTTCAAAAATAATGAACTATCTTCAAAGGGATTTTCAATTTTTGTGGCAGGTCAAGACTTTGTTTACAGATAATCCTAATTATGCTAATCACACCAATTTGAAAATGGCTTACAATAGAATAGTCCAGTGTCGTGTCCCAAATTTGAAATTTATTGCGGAAGAAAAAAACATATTAAATTCCCCCAAAGTAATTATTAATACAAATAAAAATAAAGCACAGGAGAGCACCCAAATGGCTAAGGAAGTTATTGACTATTTAAATGCTAAATCTTCACATGAACTAAGAGTTGTATACATTACATATAGATCAACTATGGCGATAGAAATAAACAAAATGGTGTAGAGGAATATGTATAGGAAACATGAAAAGAACAGATTGATAGAATTCAAGGAATCAGTGGCACTTTTTAATTCCCGCTTTTATCAAAGAGTTAGATCAAGCCTAACTAATTCTTGGGTCCAAAAGGGAAAACTTCTAGCATGGGAGTAGTATCAGTCACTACTAGTGGAAGCCAAAATAAAGGTTGATTCATCGCATGAAAATAATTCAACTTTGAAAGGTTCAAAAATAATGAACTATCTTCAAAGGGATTTTCAATTTTTGTGGCAGGTCAAGACTTTGTTTACAGATAATCCTAATTATGCTAATCACACCAATTTGAAAATGGCTTACAATAGAATAGTCCAGTGTCGTGTCCCAAATTCGAAATTTGGAAAAAATGTCATAACCTAATAGGTACATTGAATGTTTGAGTTATATAACCTAGTGGTACATCAAAGTAGCAATAGTCCCAAAAGTCTAAATGACTTTCATTTTCCAGAAACTGAAAAATTTTCATTTTTGTAATTTTGTAATAGTTCCTTAATTTTTTTAAAGAACTTGATTAGTCATGAATAGTTAAGAAGTATTTAAAATATTTGAAAGTTACCCATAACTCTATTTGTTGTAATTTTTCTTTAAAATAAGATAGAGGAACCATTTTAGGAGTTTCGAATTTTGTCCCAAAGAGTGGATATTTTGTTGTGTAATGTGCAGATTTTTTTTTTGGAGAATTAATAAAAATTTTAAAGTGATTCCTCATATGTGTTGCCTATAATATGTGTTTACTATCTTTGTAAGTTAATCATTGTATTTATTCTTCCAATGAAATATGTGTTATGAAGAAGTTAGTTTCTTTTTATAAGAAGACTTACTAATTTTATGATAATAGAAGAGGGTACATGTAAAATTAACATAAAGAAGCATTAATAAAGCACTCAACATTTTCATAACTTCATTTTCCTTCATCCCATAGTTTCTTCTAAGAATTGGTGTATGGGATTCTTTACTGCCTTGTACAATGAATCATCATTCTCAATCTTTCTCCCACTACATTACAACTCCAAAAAAAATTGTAGTCACATATATAAACGTCATTTGGAGAGTTGGCTTAGCTTTTCCAAGATTTAAGTTCACATTATACCAAAACGATTATCTCTGGGAACCATTATTTAAGAAAACTCTAAAATAAGTATCTTTATTTATATCGAATAGATGTCCTAGGCACTGGCCTCCTTTTAGCCAGAGGTTGTCCCTAGGGTTACAACAAGATGAAATAGATACAAGAGATTCTCCATCCCTAATTTTAAGAACTCGAAATGGCTACCAGTACTTGGTTAATAAAATTTTGATACATATACAATTATTTTCATTGTTAGAAATGATTTTTTTTACCCATGAAGGCAATGAAGTATCACTCAACAAAAACAATATTTTGCTAGGTTCACCTTAAAAAATATGTGAGACCCATGGAGTGCATGCTTATTTTTATTAGATGATATTTGGCATGAGCATTTACTCCATGGTCATCTTGATGAATACTCTTGTGCTATAAAAAATTGAAAGGGTATCTAATACTTGCATATCATCATCTTTAGGGATTAAAACATGGAAGATTTCTTCTATAGGAGGAAGTTTATTATCCCATATAGATTATATAGATGCTACCTCAATGGAGGGCACCAAAATTAGTAAAGATGACAATATAAGCATTTCATTCAAAAATGACCTAGAATGTGATGGTACCCAGGTGATGTCAAGTTTCCATATTTGTAAAAAAGATGATGGACATCCCTTTGTTTTCATTGTCTCCAAATATAGTGTAAACATTGATCTTTGTGGTCCAATTTATATATCACATGCATATATGAGGATACATGCCAATACCAATCAGCTAATCTCAGTTATATTTGATTCCTTATCTATGATTTCTTTTGGAATCTCTTCTTGTCACAACCTAGGGGATGATAAAGAATATTGGTGGTTTTCAATTTGATGGTGTATGCCCAGAATTTTTCCAAATAGAACATGATAATGCTATTTTTTTTCTTTCCAAAATGAGGAATATCCTCTATATAGTATAACAATGATGGTAACAACCTATGTAAGAAGAAAAGAACAATAAATTAAGGAATATCCCTTTTATATTATAACAACGATGGTGATAACCTATATAAGAACAAATACCAAAGGCTAGGAATTTTTTGACAACATCTCAAAGATCATGGGTTGTTTCCTTCCATCAAAACAAATATTGTAACAATGTTGGATTTCCTTGTATAGGAAGCCTCTTCAAGAATACATATATGAAGCATGTAGCAGTCAGTATTGGAACCCTTCTAAAGATGTCATTGAGGAGCCTATACACAAGTTTATTTTTAGATTCAATCTAGGAATAATGGAAACAATAACATATAATCATCCATATTTTGGCATTGCCATGTTTTTCATGATGATCAAACATAGTGGAAGAGGACATTGTAATTTGGTTATTTTTAGGTGGCCACTTTAGTTATTAGATTTCACTTATGAATACAACCTGGAGAATCTACATTAAGGTAGGAA
This sequence comes from Pinus albicaulis, assembly GCA_034641835.2. Lineage (NCBI taxonomy): Eukaryota > Viridiplantae > Streptophyta > Pinopsida > Pinales > Pinaceae > Pinus > Pinus albicaulis. The sequence goes on along the minus strand of CM076584.1, from coordinate 968,585,358 downwards.
TAGAATAAGTTAATTTGAACAATAGTTTAGTTAGAATAAGATCTTTGAGCAATTTTTTTTGTATTGCAGAGTCGATGTGTACAATGATATTATTCTGGAATCCTAATCCAATTTAGAGAAGAGCATAAGTCCCCAAGTTGGAGGCCACTATTACCCATCCTTCAAGCAAGGGTATTTACGCAAAAATTTGACGATGTAAATGGGGTTAGTTATGTGACATCCTATCTTGAAGATATGACTTGGCACTCACTTGACACAAGTCCAGAGATGTGGAGGTGACTTAAAGGACACCATTTGAATATCGATGAGTTAAACTTGAGGAATCAACCCAATCTTGACGTCAATGTGGATTATTAGGGGTTTATGACATATTTTTAAGCTTGGGAAGTTACTCCCATGCTTCATGGAGGCCCCTAAACCCAAGATATGACCTTCGGTATTCATTTGATACATTATTTGGAGGTATTGGAGTATTATATTGAAAAATTTATGAAGTTGTTTTCTTGGAGTGAGCCTACAATGTGCCTAGATCTATGTGTTATAATGGCATGGACTTAAAACATGATTATCATATTTATTTTTCCCAACATGAAAAATTCCAAAAGGAATACTTCTTGAGAAGAAAAAAATTTAGCAGTCGTGAAAAGAGAAGATATTACTTCTATAAATGTCAAGAATCTTTATATATATTGAGTATCTAAAGAATGGAATCATATATTAAGATAACAAACCCAAGATTATAGTGACATAAATCTAATGTTATCTCACCTCAATTGGTGTCATCAATTCTAAACACTTCTCCCAACTTGACTCCTTTGTATTCTTGTTAAATTAATATCTACTATTAGAGGAAATTTCAGCCTAAAAGTGCCCATGAAATTTTTACATAATTTCCATGTCATAACATGTAAACCAATCAAAATCCTTTAAATTTAAAAAGAGATACATGTCTGAAATAATTTTAAATTGTTTAATATGGGTATTCGTGAAATATTTTATTATAAACTCGATATTCATAAAACATTTTATTAATTTTATTTACCTACCTTACCCATATGAATTAGAATATCAAAAAAGTTATTAATGCAATGTAAATCTTGATATTACTTGACATTAAGAACCACACGAAAAAAAGATTAAAAATAAAAAATATATAGATATTTAATATAAAAGATAAATATAGGAAATTATAGTTATATAGTAAAAAAAGGTGTTGTCTAGGTTATAGATGAAATAACCTTTTTCACTGGAATTTACCAAAATCCAGCAATACAATTTCAAGAAGATTTTTTTTTTTAAATATATTTTTGAATGCATAAATGGATTCAACATCTTGAAAAACCCCTCGGCACTCAAATTATGCAAATTAAAAAAAATTAATCTCAAGTTTTAAAAATATCTATAGGATTTTGATTAAAATTAACGATAAAAAAAGATATAGTTAAAAAAAAATATTTGGATACAAAATAGTTAAGTAGTTAAAAAACGTATTCTAGAAAAGCCAAATTACTAGATTTCGACAAAAAATACAAAATATATTGCTAAATACAAAATAGTTAAATAGTTAAAAAAATTATTCCAACAAGGAAAAATTATGAGATTCCCACCAAAAACATAAAATATATAGTTGAATATAAAAGACACTAAAGAAATAGTTAAATATAAAATATATATAAAGGGATTTCGATAAAAGAAAATATTAGAAACAGTATAGTAAAATATTTTCCCATTTTTAGGCTGAAATTTCCTCTAATCGATAGCAGAAAATCAGAATATTACAATTCACTCAAAAATATCATGTCAATTCAAGTATTGTAAAACATTGTCTTAATAGGTATTGGAATTAAATTTCTCCCTAGAGAAAGCAAGTTCATAAAGCTTCCAATGTATTAGATACAAAAGTTCTTTGATGCATAATGTTATACATGCCAATACTTCATTAAAATCAACTCACCTGGGGTTCTAAGTTTTAAATTTTATCAATTTTTAATTCGTGTTTCCTTTTAATTTGGAAGCACACATTGGGATGATATAATTAAAGGGTGCTACCAAATTAAAAGGAGGTGAATGGTCAATTTTATGAAAATACCGATGCTAACATTTCAAATTTCAGCGCGCAACACATATTGATTTAAATGTGCATATTTTAATGGTCTAAATAACAAGATATGTGAGAGAAATGTTGTATATGTATTGTGGATTCATACTTTATCAAAGTTTAAGGTGCCATTCAAATTTACACACTCACCATGAAGTGACAATAGTCTATTAAATATTTTGTGCGGGATTCTTTCATGCGGATAAAGGTAATGCAATTTGTCACCTAACACTCATCACCGCCATCAATCTATAATTTAGATCAAACAACAGATGGGACAATTTATTACTTGCCAAACTTTTTATCAAAGACATTTATGAATTGCGGGTTGTAAATAAATCCATCACGTAATCATAGGTAAATGTGGAGCATTATTTCACATTTTGTGTTATCAAACTTGTATCATAATCATTTGTTTTTTTAGTGGAGGTTAATAAGTGTTCCAAATCATTGAGTGACAACATTCTCGTCAAAATCCTCCATGTTTCTCAGCTATTAGTGTTAAGTTGTTTGTATTTTTGGGAATAAGAGGCCATGTTTGTTAAAATGAGATAGAATGTCCTGTGCTTATTGTTATAACCTTATTTTCCACTCCATTATAGTAAGAGAGACTTCACTGATCTGCAAGGATTCCAGGTTTCAGCTTCTGATCTCCATCTTATCATGTAAAAGTGTTGAATGTTTTTGTTTGCATAGAAAATAATTGGGGTTTAAACCTCTAATATTTTTCCTAATCACACACAAATCTAGGTAGATCATTCTTTGATCTACCGGGTTAATCGTAATCAATGTGCTCTGGTAAATTTCTAAGGAGGGTTGAGGAGGTTCTCCATGAATCTTTCCAAGATTTATGTTTCCAATCTCTACCTTTTCTAATTCAGGAATATTATATGCATGAAGAGGCATAATATACCTCGAATGATTAGTAGGTGAATCCATTATTTCCAAGATGAATTGAAAAGAAGAAGGCTCTTCAATAAGGGAGTCATGTGGAAGAGGCAGAGTGATGGCCCATGTGGGAAAAGGAACTTTGTCATATTCCAAATTGTGATGGAGTTTTTGACCAATGTCAGGAGATACTGATGGGACTTTACGGAGAAGAAATCTCTTCCATGACAGGTGGAAAAGGGTGCTCACGAGCTTGATCAACTTCCATAGAATCAGATGACGCCACCCCAGGACGAGGAGGTCTATGGGGTCCATAAGTGTTAGAAGAGACCATATGCATAAGAGCTTTAGAATAGGAGGAAGGAATTCCAGGCAGTGGTAATTCAGGAAAAACACCCATGTAAGAGATGAGATTTTGAACAATCCCATACCAACACTCTGAAACTAACCAGGGTTATTTCCCACAAGTTGGACTGAATTCTCCGTAGTGGAAATTTGGGCCGATGGAACACAATATTCAAGTTGGTCAATGGTAACAATATTTCCTTCATGAGGAAAGTAAAGGACATGGAACACGAATGAGATAATTGCGGTCATGGAATAGAACCAATTATAAATAATGAGGATGTTATAATCAAGACAGTTGATGTTTACATGACATATCTGTTGCCCCCTCCCCCCAATAATGCCTAACAGGAAGGAACCGATATATTTTAAATTTGTCTCTTTGCAAGTTGAAGAAGCGGTATTGAGTATAGTGATAGAAGATTGAAGTACTGTGATGCTGACATGAAAAAATTTGAAGAGAATTCATCCACTAAAGTGAGATGAATATTCTTATGGAAAATAGACACTATAATCTGAAAGGTGATCTGGTGGGAAATTCAAAAGGAAGCCTTTTCATAATTGAACATTATGAGGTTCTAGTCAGAAGGATCAAATCCACCAATCACAGAAAAAAAGGCCTTGTGTTGTTGAGGAAAAATTGCAAAACCTCCAAGGAAGACATGGCACAAGGAGCCTGGGCAAGATGTTCAACAATACTGTAATGTTGAGCGTCTGAGGCAGAGGGAATATGTGTTGTCTTATGGATGGCACCGTTGGGGACGCGATAAATATGTTCCACAAGCTTATCTAATGTGAGAGTTACAGTGGAAGTAGGTGGAGCGGGTGAGTCCTTAGGAGAAGTATTCGACTCAAGAACATTATAAGATTTGGATAGTGTAGTCACATTCACATCTTATTTTCACATAAAAACGAATGAATTATTGGCGGGGTTTAAAAATGGCCCCTCGTTTCCCCCTTGCGGAGGTGGAGGGGGTTGAGAAACCATTTGTTGTTGAGTTTGAGTAGGAAATGGATGAGTTAAAACAAAAGGTTCTTGGGTATATTACGGTGGTATAAGGAGCCTATGAAATTCATCCATATAAGGGAATATGTGAGTAATATGTCCACATTGACAAATTTTACAAGGGAATTTAATATTCCGATGATACTCACTGGAGCCCCTCCCTGACTATAAGGATTTGGTTGAGATTCCTAGCTAGTTTTATTTTTCTATTTGTTCTTCTTATTATTATTTTTACCACCAGTTTGTTTTTTTTATTAGGTTTTGTGAAATTCAACATAAGAATGTCAATGGATTGCTCATAAGACGGTGCTTTAGAATATCCATACACACTTGCTGGGTCTTGCAATGTAACAATCAATTTACCAAGTTGAGTAGCAAGTTGGATAATGGAATAAAAAAAATACCCAATCACATAATCAATGTGCGGTCTAGGAGTGGGTTTGGGTGGGTCAATGGAAGGCCTATAAGCATTAGTTAATACTTCATAAACCATACTCAACTGTGAGTAAATCAAATCGAATTTCTAGGCAGCTAAAATTGCTTGCTCCTTAGTTACTGCTCTAAACATAGACACGTCTTTGGAAATCTGAGGCCATAAATATTGACTTAACCATTTGCATAAAATATCATCAAGAAGTTTTTTTCCTAACCAACTCCTTGCGACAACGTCAGTCATGAATATGGTTAGAAATTAAGGTGGCATCATCTTGTTTAAATTTAGATAAGAGGTCAGAATCAATATCATACCTTGTGGGAAGTTGGAAGTGCGTTAAGAATGTCTGAGCTAGAGATTCAAGATCACTGTAGGATGTGGTATCTAATTCAATGTACCATTTTCAGCATATCTAGTTAAAGTATGTTGGAACAAGCGGAGCTTAATCGAATAGTATACAAGGGATTTGGATGAACACCACACGTGATACATGGTGATATGAGTGGATGAATTCTCTCTAGGATTTCCTTAAAATTTGGTAATATCGGAAGGCAACTTGGTAGGCATAGGAGGCCACCAGGGGTTATGGCGAATAGGGTCATTGGTCAAATTAGCCAAATCTGGTTAATCAAGAGAAGATAGAAATGGATTATGAGGTTGACTAAATGGATCATAGGGAGAAGAAGCCCCTGACCAACCTTTCACTTCCCCCGTACAATAATTATGATGCATGCTTTGTTGTTTAAGGTATGGGTTCACCCTCACATATGACTATTGCATGCCAAGATGACTGGTGAAAGGATTATGCCCCCCAGAGAATGTGCTCATAAAGAGAAAAGGACCCTCAAGAGCATGACTTCTTATATGGTTGTACATGGGAGGAAAAGACAGATTAGCTTGTGCAATAGCTCTGACATAAGGGGAATATTTGGTATTGTAAGAGACACTAGTGACAGGGTTGCCCCCAGGTAAACTAGCCCCTTCAGGAAAAGTACTAGTAGGTGGCGTCCTGCCAAACAACGAACTATACTAGGATTTTGACATGCTAGAAGAAACGTTGCCCCCAGGCTAACTAGGAACAACTTTTTACCCCCACCCCCACCCACACACATTTCTAGAAGTCCCCACACCTAATTGAGGAATAAGAATCGTTGGTTGAGAAAAGCTAAGTGAAAATACTCCTGACCCTACCGGCTGACTAAGATTAATGACCATGTTCGACGTAGATAATGGGGTGGGTATCAAAATAGATGGGAAATTTATAGGAATTGTAGATGAAACTGGTGGAATTCCCCAAGAATATGTGAGAGGCGTAGCTGGAGGAGTAGGTAGAGCTGCACTGAGTCGCGGAAATTATGAAATGGAAGCTAACATTGCTGATGTTGAGGGTAAATATTTCTCAGACTCTGTCATAAGATAGACAACTTTAAATGGTAAAAGGTATAAGAAGGCATGGAACCATCAGGATTCATTTGTAAAAACTTAGTTCCTAGTGAATCGATCAAAGTTGGAATAGCAGGAGCAACAATATCATATACCAAAGTTTCAATGGAAATCATATCACTAATAAAAGGACTAGGTATAGATTCTGAAACTATGTGTTGATCTAAGTCTTGAGCACTGACATGCACTCTTCGTGGAGGAGTGACAAGTCCACCTCATTCAGGAGGCAAACCATGAAGATGATGTGACTGATGGAGACTATATTCAGCTAGGGTGAAAAATTATAATTTAACACAATTATGTTAGTGAAAACACCACAAATTCAAGACTAACGGCTCGAATGACACAATGCACACTATAAAATTCCTAAAAGGTAGTCCCACAAATAATCCAAATAGAAAGAAGTCGGCGGTGGGCAGTTCTATTAGCGACTTGGTTCCCATCTTTTTTAGCTATGAACTCAATGTAAGTTCCCTTATTAACCGTGGGGAACACTCTGAGAGGACTAAGAGAGTAAGAATAATATCCATCTGAGGTATAGGTAAGACGAACCCGACTCAGAATCTATGTATGAGGCCTAAAAATATTGGTCACTACAGCTACCGCCGGTAATAATACGTCTTGGGGGGGCAATCGTAAGCTCAATTCACACGTAAGGGCAGGACACTTAGCCCAGAGAGATAAGACCGAAACCCCCTTGAGATTTTCCTCCCAATTGGCCCCCAAGTGCTGCTATAAAATTTTAATAACACACTTTGTAATACATGCAAATTCCGCAATTTGTGCCACCCTAAACTAAGTATGTCACCTCGCCAAGCCCAAGTGTGACCTCCTAATTGACCCTCTTGTTAGAAGGGCTTCCCAGCCCGAACTACTGCAAATGGATTTATCTCCCTACCACAAGTTGATAATTTTGTTTCATAGTCTTGGAGCAGTTGACTCACACACCTATCTCCAATACCCTAGCCTAAGCTAGTGTTGGTGTACTATGAGTAAAAATAAAAAGATGAGTATAGTTGATTTTATTATCGCATTAATTTTAAGTGGTTGTTTTTTACATATTTACGATGCAACATGAAACTTATATGGTGTGAATAACTCTTGTTAGTAACCGTGATGCAGGTATATGCAAATTTTTCTTTTCACTTTGGTTAATTCTAACTACATGAGGGTTAGATTTTTTCACAACACACCAATTCCTATGATAATGAACCTCTAACTAAATGCTTAAATGCAAAAAAGTCCAATTTTATAAATATTTTGACCCAAAAATCAAACAAAAAAGAAAAATAGCCGAAAAGAGGCCAAAGAAAAGTCCCCAAGATAGAATGTAAAGAAGATTCAAAAGCGTAGAAGATAGGAAAACAAATCCAAAGAAACAAACACACTCAAGTGATCGAAAAAAAAGTCAAAAGTGAAAGAGGAAGGCAATGTCAACAAACTGTAGTGTAGTACAATGGCTCAACAAAGGCCAATGTTCTACAAAGGTAAAAATCATACCCTAGAGGCAGGAAAGCCTAAACAAGATCAACTGAGAGTGATAAAAAACAATGGAAACACACTCAAATAAACATTTCAAGATGACAATTTCACAAACAATCATAACCCCACCAATTGTGACAAAAACAAACAAGAGAAATTACTCAAACACAAGTGATAAAATCAAAACAAAGGAAAATTTCAAATAAAAAATAGATATTAGTTGTTACTTAATCAACTAAATAGATCTGAAAATTTGGATCCAAAAATGTGGACAATAGCGCCAACCAAAGCACACCAAACCTCCAAGGAAAACCCTAAAATAGCACCAAAGGAAAGATCCAACACAAACCAAGAAGAATATACTAAGATATGATATGTTTTACAATTGAAATAAATAACAACAACAAATTTTAAAGAAAAACCCCTGAAAAATAAAGCAAAAAAAACTAAAAGAAAAACACCAAAATTGGAAAAAAATCACAGAAAATAGATTGATTTCTCAATCAGCTATATCTTCCTCATAAGGACTTCATTTGAGGTGATTTTTTTTAATTTTTTTTGGGGTAAAATTGAAAGAGGATTACAGATCTATGGTTATTTTTACTAAATTATATACATAAAATAACATAAATGAATAGAAAGGCAGTAATTGAATTCGGAAGAAAAACAATGACAGATCTCCCAGGTGTTGCTTCATGAAATTATTTTGATGTTTTCTTTTTTTTGTGGGTATAATTGAGAGGAATCTAGATATGTAGTTATATATATATATATATATATATATATATATATATATATATATATATATATATATATATATATATATATATATATATATATATATATATATATATAATAGTTGCTACCTATAATTCTATAAAAAAAAAAAGATAAAAAATATCCAGATCTAAGATTGGCTCAGATATGAATCAATTAGAAGCAATGGAGATCAAAATGAATCCAAAAAAACATAAATAACTCAATGGGAGACCAAAATAAAACCAAATCCAAAGAAAAAGAGAAGAGTTATAAAGACAAATGGGGCAAGCTCTCATTGAAAGCACCATCTATGTTACGAGAAAATTTAACCACGGGAAGTTGATTAGTTTTAACTGAGTAAATCAGAGAATGATCTTCCCAGATTTGTGTGTGATCATGAAAAATATAAAAAAGTAAAACCCCAATTTTTTTCTATGCAAACAAATGCATTCAACACTTTCACATAATAAGATGAAGACTATAAGTTTAAATCTAGTATCCTCGCCGATTGGTGAAGTCTCTCTTACTATAATGGAGTGGTAAATAGGGTTATAACACTTATCCAGTGTGACCCTCGACTTAGTGAGTTTTTTGACATGGTTGGATGGATGAGATTTTGTCGCAGAATAAAAGGTTTCAATTATGAAGTAGCAAGAGTATCTGCTGAGGGGTTTGACTAGAGAATTTCTACAATTTCTAATATTTCATTTCCCATCATAGAGGATACCATCGTAGAGAAAAAAAAGTTTCCCATTGATGGAGAATGTTGGTTCAAGAATCGAACTCTGATAGTATTCAATATTATATTTTTCTTGAAATAGGAGCATAGAAATCAAGACTATAGTCAAGGATTTCAAAGAGCTTGTTAGAAGTCATCATGGAACAATTCCCTCAGGATCATTCAATGCTATTTTACTTATGAATGAAGATACGACCAACTAGGCTTGTACCATTTAAAAAAAATTTCTCATCTTGTTGGTCAAGGAAAAATGAATACTCCTTACTTTTTGTTGAAGAGTCTGAGTAAAATGTCTGCTAGAGTTAAGGAAAAACATGAAATTCCCCCTCATTGTATTTTATATAAAGGAATTATCCAAATGCTAGTTGTTAGTCATCTTGGTAAGGTTATAAGGACATGGGATAATTTCTTGTTTTAGGGAGGTTTTGTAAAAGAAGGTGCTGCCAAAAATAAAGATAACAAGGGTAAGAAAAAAAAAAACTCTGTACAAAATTTTGTAGCAAGGCAGATGAATTCCTTTGTGCTAACACTGAGTATGAGGAAAAATTCATTAAATCAGTAGGAAGAAAACCCTAAACCACTATTGAAAATTAAACAAGAAATGTGTCTAATTTAATTTTCCCTTAATTAAATTGGACAATAAAATGTAATATTATCTCATAATCACTTGAAATAGTTAAATGAGTGTGATAAACTCAGTTAGCTCACGAATTTCACATTGAGGGTGGTTGGTGAGGCATGCAGAGTGATTCTATTAGTTATGGAGTTCGAGTTGCAGTTAGTGCATTATTTTAATGAATGAGAAATCAGTTAACTCGATTTATTGAGTTAAAGTCAGCTGAACTAGTTGTAATTGTTTTTTGCACTAGTGAGAGATCAAGTGAATTAAATAAGATTTAATTCACATGCAGTGATTTGCCATGCAACTGATGATTTACTGTTAATAGCTGCATGCATGTCATTTCCAGTGGAGACCCAGTTGAGACAAAGGTTAAATGGATGTTAACTATCAGTTGTATCATTAGTAGGTTTCCCGCATGCAGCAAGACAAACATTTGATTTCCCATGATGTTTGCATAGTTTTGGAAGGCATAATTTCCTAAATAATAGGGATTTCATTTCATATGAATTCTGCAAGCAAGGCAGGCTAATTAGAGGCAAGAAATTGGCTAACTGTTGGTCGATTTTGTCTGGGTCAGTGTGAGACAGTTGTGAGAGTGCAGGAGACTCTTGTGAGAAGAGTGCATTGTAAGTGTTAAATGATTCCATGGTGAATATACAATAGAAGATAGAGGGGTTTTGAGCAACAAGCTTTCCTGAGGAAAATATATGTATTATCGTTTGAATTTTTTCTTTCTTTACTTGTTGTGATTGGTGATCATGTTTAAATTCCACAATTGATTTGTAGAAGGATTCAATATCTTTCTTTAGTACATTACTTGATCAGATTAAATCTATTGATATAAATATGTTTGTATATTTTAACATGGTATCAGAGCACAGGAAGTCACTATAGTGGAGAATAAATTGAGTTTGTGACTTAATAGAATTCGAATTTGCAAAAGTATTCTTGGTGTGACAGGCAGATCAAGATCGAGATGGCTTTCAATGGCTTGAGATTGGAGTATACACTCGAGGGCAGTTCTAATTATATTGCATGGAAAGACATGATGGAGGCAGTACTGGAGGAAAATGGGTTGAAAGAATTCATTGATAATGAAATTCCAAAACCCACTGCAACAGATGCCGCAAATCTTGATGCTTTGCAAAAGAAGGTTGCAAAGGTGAAGAGGACCTTACTAGAGGGAGTATGAGACCACATTGTCTCAAGTCTCCATGGAAAAGAGAAACCATATGAAATGTGGAAATATTTGACAGATTTGTTTTAGAGTAGCAGTGATCATAGAAAATTGGCACTGAAGGACAAGCTCAAGAAAATAAAAATGGAGAAAGGCGACACTATTCTGAAATATTTAACAAATTTTGTCCAATGTCAGGATGAACATGGGAGCATCAGAATTATTGTCACAGATGACAACTTGGTGAACCTAGATATTCTAGGCCTCCCCAAGAGTTGGCATAGTTATCAGGACTCCGTCAATGGGAGGGAGAAGCTACCAGATTGGGAACGACTTTGGTCAGATTTGGTGCAAGAAGAATTCAGGCAGAATACCAGGGATGGATCTTCATCTAAGACAGATGATGAAGAAAATTACACTTTGGCTTCCAAGGAGAAGAAGGGGAAGTGAAATAAATCCTATTCCAAATCTGAGTCTGGAAAAGAAGGAAATAATCTCAACGTGTCTAGAATGAAGTGTTTTCACTATCACGAGCATGGACATTATGCCACTAATTCTCCACAAAAGAAGAAGAACAAGAAGGCTTCTAGATCTGTAGCTGGTTAGGCTTTCACCTCACAATTTGAATTGGAATTCTCTCTCATTGCATGCATGGTGTCAAGTGCAATGGGTGCATCTTTCCACATGATGAGATACAAATAACTTTTCAGTAGCTTGGAGGAGAAGGACCTCCAGATGCATACCAAAATGGGTGATGAAGGGCAGTACAATGCTATTAAGATTGGTACAGTTGCCTTCCAAATGTAGTTAGGTAAACCCTTCTTATTAAAAGATGTAATGCATGTACGAGGCTTGAAAAAGAAGTTAGTTTTAGTTTCAATGTTGGAGGATAGAGGCTATGATGTGGTTTTCAATGAAGGGAAAGATTTCCTTCAACACAAAGCCACGGTAGAAGCCAAGAATATTGGGATTCATATGAATAATATTTATAAACTTGATGTAGATGTTTTTGTAGCATTGATGGGTAAGGCGGACATAGTGTTGAGCCGGGATGAGGGTGAGTTATGGCACAGGATATTGGGCCATCTACACCACAGAGCCTTGAATTTCATGTGGCATATTTCTACGGGTCTTCCCAAGGGTACTCTTGCGTAGTTAGACACATGCAAGGGATGTACCATGGGGAAGTATGTAAAGGCCACTTTTCATGAGAAGGAGAACCGAGCTTCGAAAATCCTTGATAGAGTTCACTCAGACATGTCTAGATAATTCTCTATAGCTTCGACAACAAATCATAGATACTATGTGATCTTTGTTGATCATTTTTCTAGAAAATGTTGCATCTACTTCATGCAGAAGAAACATCATACGTTCTCAAGATTTCTTGAGTTCAAATCACTGGTGGAGAAAGATACAGGGAAGCATGTGAAGGCTCTTAGGAGAAAAAATGGTGGTGATTACATCTCCAATGAATTCAAGAACTTCTGTAGCAAAGAAGGAATTCAGAGACAGTTGATTGCGCCTGATAACCCACAATAGAATGGGGTTGTAGAAAGAAATAACAGAACAATTGTGGGTGTAGAAAGAGCGATGTTGCATGATCAGGGCCTACCATTGCATCTGTGGGTGGAGGCGTGCAACACAGTAGTATTTGTGCAAAACTGTAGTCCTCATCGGATACTTGGCATGAGTACACCAGAGGAGGCTTTTTTTAGTAAGAAACATGATGTTTCATATTTTAAAATTTTTGGCTCATCTGTCTATGTGCATGTGACCAAAGACCCAAGGAAGAAGCTCGAACCAATAGCTGAGATTGGGATATTTGTGGGGTACACTGATACTCTCCATAATTATCAAGTGTATTTTCCAAACTGCAGGATGGCTGTTGTGGGATGGGATATAAAATTTGATGTGGAGAAAGCCATGTGATTGTCCCTTGACAGGGAGTTGGATTTGCATGCAGAGGAGGAAATCTTGGTTTCAAAGAATGAACCTCAAGATGTGGAGCAGTCAAATGCGGAGGATCATGGAGTGGCAGAAAACACTCATGTAGAGCCATCCACTAGAAATGGTAGAAGGTGCACCACGGAAGCTAATAGATTAAGAATTGATGTGGCAAAGCATCTAGGAGCACCTACTTCACTGTGGATATAGGGACATTATCTAGACAGGTTTACTGGATACATGGCTCTTATGAGCAAGTGTATTGTGACAAAACCATCCTCCTTTGAGGAAGAAATGCAACAACCAATTTGGGTTGACACTATGGTTGAGGAGTATGACTTCATTGTCAAGAACAATGCATGGGAAATTGTCCCAAGACTGATTGGAAAATTAGTGGTTGGATCTAGATGGATCTATAAGGTGAAGTAGGCAAAAGATGGGAGTGTGGAGAAGTACAGGGCTAGATTTGTAGCCCAGGGATTCTCACAAGTTAAGGGGATTGACTATGATGAGACTTTCGTACCGGTTTTGAGATACTTATCAATTAGATATATCCTTGCACTCATAGTGCAGATGGGGTGGCAGATACATTAGATGGATGTGAAAACTATGTTTCTTAATGGGGTTACTGAGGAAGAAGTGTACATAGATCAGCCAGAGGGTTTTGAGATCTTTGACAATGAGTCGCATGTGTGCCAACTCAAGAGAGCATTGTATTAGCTGAAGCAAGCACCTCGTTCTTGGTACACTTGGATTGAATACTATTTCACCGAGTCAGGCTTCACCAAAAGTGAAGCATATGTGAACCTGTACCAGATTGTGGTTGATGGTAAGTTCTTGTTTATTATACTTTATGTTGATGATATAATTTTTACAGGTGATGAGCAGTTGATAACTTCTTGGAAGGAGGATCTTGCAACGGAGTTCGAAATGAAGGACATGGTACTCCTTCACTATTTCCTTGGTTTGGAAATATGGCAGTGGGATGGTTGTCTATTTGTTTATCAAGGCAAGTATGCCAAAGAAATTCTGAGTAAGTTTCACATGGAGAGCTATAAACCCATGGAGACTCCTCTTCTAGGAAATTGGAGGAAGGAGGATGCTACTTTAGAAGAGGTAGTGGATGCTACTGTTTACAGGTAGCTAGTGGGTTAACTGATGTACTTGGTGCACACTAGACCAGACATTTTCTACACTGTTAACCAGTTGAGTCAAGCTATGGTTAAGCCGACCAAGCTCTTTTGGAAGGTAGGGAAGCATGTCTTGAGATATCTCATGGGCACTACAGAGTATGGATTATGGTACAGAAAGACAAAGGGAGTGAAGTTTCAAGGCTTCACAGATGCAGATTGGGCAGGTAGTCCATCAGATAGAAAGAGTACATCAGGAGGGATCTTCAACATAGGATCAACAACAGTTTCTTAGTACAACAGGAAGAAGAGATCTACAACACTCAGTTTAGCTGAGGAAGAGTACATGGCAACCAATCAGGCTGCATGTGAGGCCATCTATATGATAAAGATCCTGGTTGGTTTGTTTGGTTCTCAGATGGATCCGACAGTGAGACATTGTGATAACCAGAGTTGCATTAAACTCTTGGTTAATCTAGTATTCCATGATAGGTCCAAGAACATATAAATCTAGTACCACCATCTTAGAGATTATGTTCAAAGGTGCATTATGTTACTTTAGTACATTCCCACGGAAGATCGAGATGCAGATATTCTAACGAAGGCCCTCGCCAGGAGAAAATTCGAATACCATAGAGGCAGAATCAGGGTGGCAGATAATTCCTTTCTTGTTGAGAGGGAGTGTTGAAAATTCAACAAGAAATGTGTGTCTAATTTAATTTTCCCTTACTTAAATTGGAAAATAAAATGTAATATTATCTCATAATTGCTTGCAATAGTTAGCTGAGTGTGATAAACTTAGCTAGCTCATGAATTTCGAGATGAGGGTGGGTGGTGAGGAATGCAGAGTGATTCTATTAGTTATGGAGTTAGAGTTGCAGTTAGTACATTAGTTTAATGCATGAGAAATCACTTAAACTCAATTTATTGAGTTAAAGTTGGTTGAACTAGTTGTAATTGTTTGTTGCACTAGTGAGAGATCAAGTGAATTAGATCATATTTAATTCACATGCAGTGATATTTCATGCAACTAATGATTTACTATTAATAGTTGCATGCATGTCAGTTCTAGTGGAGACCCAGTTGAGACAAAGGTTAAAGGGATGTTAACTATCAGTTGTATCATTAGTAGGTTGCCCGCATGCAGCAAGACAACCACTGGATTGCCCATGATGTTTGTGAAGTTTTGGAAGGCATAGTTTCCTAAAGAATAGGGATTTCATTCCATATGAATTGTGCAAGCAAGGTAGGCTGATTAGAGGCAGGAAATTGGCTAAGTGTTGGTCGATTTTGTCCGGGTCAGTGTGAGACAGTTGTGAGAGTGTAGGAGACTCTTGTGAGAAGAGTGCATTGTAATTCTTTCATGATTCCATGGTGAATATACAATAGAAGATAGAGGGGTTTTGAGCAGCAAGCTTCCCCCAGGAAAATATCTGTGTTGTGGTTTGATTTTATTCTTTCTTTACTTGTTTTGATTGGTGATCATGTTTATTTTTCACAATTGATTTGTAGAAGGATTCAATATCTTGTTTTAGCACATTGCTTGATCGGATTGAATCTATTGATATACATATATTTGTATATTTCTAAAACCACTAAGTTCAATAATGAAAAATAAATGGCATGCCAAGAAAGAAAATTCAGAGGCCTTTCAGCCACAAATTTTCAAAACCTAATAGGTTTAGGAGAAAACCCCATAAGTTATGAAGTAAAGTTTTTCATAAAATTATTAGGATGATGATCATGTTCCATTATAATTTTATTAAGAAAAACACTATAAAACCTAGTAAACTAGAAAGTTCCAAAAACCAAGAAAAGTCATTAAAATATGTGAAGAGAGAGAAGAAGAAATGGCCTAAAAAACTAAAAATTATGGGAGAAGAAAAACCTCATATGAGGCCTATTAGCAAGTTGAGATTGAGTGCAAGGCTCAAGTTAAATCCTACTATTAAATACCAAGTTATTAATGGGGATGAGGATATATCTGAAGATGCAGAAAAGGCACATAATAACAGAAACAAAGGAACCAAGTAGAAAAAAGTTAATAAACAAAGTATTTTCCTAGAGAGAGATGCAAAGGTTGTGACTGCTAGAACTAAGAGGAGTAAGAAGAAAAAAAAAGTTGAACCTAGAAAAAATGACCTCTTATCAGAAGAGGCAGAAGCTTTAAAATAAAAAAAGTGCATCAATGTTGCCAAATAAAATTGCAGCGCATAAAGACACATTTTTTCAGCACTCTATTTGGTAGCACATGACCCAAATATTTTGGCAGCATTAAAATATATCCTTTTTGAATTATTTTCTCTATAGCTGAGTAATGTTTATGGAAAACTATATGTCTTGATGACATAATATGACTTATCTATTTGCTGAGTAGACAGGTCAAAGGTCACAGTTGGTTGTTTCCCATCTAGGTTTTGTTCTTGATTTTGTTCCACAATATTAGCTAACAATTTCAAATATCTAAAGAATTTATATATGCACTCTTCCAACAATGATATACATACATCTCGAGATTCAGAATTGAAGAGTACAAGAAGCTTGTGATTTTGTTTTAGCTATTTCAATTATCTAATTAGATTATATCAATATTAGATATATTTAAACTTTAATATTTTGAAAATTTAATTTTCCTAGAGATTGTGGATCTAAATATTGTTTATTTTTTCTATAAAAATTATTAAGAAAGGGGAAGCAAGGGTTGGTTGTATTTTGGGAGAAAATAGACTTGTGTTGTGTATCTTTTTTTGAGTTTAGTATGATTTCCAAGACAAAAGTATTTGAAACTTTCAAATCACAGATTATTTTGGTGATGTTTATCAATATTTCTCTTACTAATGTCTATTTCTTGTGTTAATGCCATGAATGTTTAAGTCTTCATATTTCAATAAGATTTGTATAATTTTGCACAGTTCGTCTTTATTTATATGCTATGTTGTTTATGAGATTCAAATATTATCACGATTTCTCCTAAAGTTACATAGCATTCATCTTTATGCTGTGTTGTAATGGTTTGTTTCATTTTTCTACTTTCCATATTGATAACCAGAAGTTCTACATAAACATTTTCCTTCTCTCCTTTGAGCTATGTTTTTTTACCGACCAGATCTGGAAAACTTGTTTGGAATGATTTTGTGACTCCAAGCCCAATG
This sequence comes from Pinus albicaulis, assembly GCA_034641835.2. Lineage (NCBI taxonomy): Eukaryota > Viridiplantae > Streptophyta > Pinopsida > Pinales > Pinaceae > Pinus > Pinus albicaulis. The sequence goes on along the minus strand of CM076584.1, from coordinate 968,568,140 downwards.
TTGATTTCCTTTGTTTTCCAATCAAACCTATTAGATTTTTTATGGAATATCTGGCCACTATGTATAAATGACCTTTTACTGTGGTGACATTGAGTAATTGAGTCATAGAGAGATACCTCTCTAGACTGGTAGGGTCAGCTAACAGTCTAAAAGGGAATTTTGAGGTTATATTGGTAATTTTCTGCTACATGTAGGGAAATTACAGAGTGATAACACATAATAGAAAACTATAAATGATTTTAATGCTTGTAGTGTTTCTGTTTTGGCATTTATTTGATGATAAGAACACAAACAAGGTCATTCTAATTTTTTCCAATGAAAAAATTGCAACTTTTTATTAAAATAGTAAAATGATACATGTGCACATGCCATGAGACATTCAACCTGCAACTCAAAAACATGGTACTCAAAAAATGGGGCTATAAATTAAAAATTACAACCATTTATTATTCGTTCTCTTTCTCATTTTTAGGAAATTTCCAAGGATGTATTGATCTTTCCCTTCAACTATTATTAGATTTATATGCATTTCTCCTTACCTGGTCGTATGTCTATGCTCCTCCAAGGAGGCGAGAGCATCAACTAAAATAATAAATAAATTTTAAATTCATACTTATAGTTATTATTATTACAAGTGTTTTATTTATAAAAAGAGTAGTAGATTGTTCTTTACCTATTTTAGTACTGGAGGGGTGTGGAATACTTTCATACGTGGGAATATGTTCCTCCTCTTGTTTGGCCTCATCCTGTACATGCTTTGGAGTAGAAATAAGAAAGTTTATAATTAATACACCATTTTCATTTAAATATTTTTAATTGTAACACATGCTACTTAGCTAAACATCAGTTTCCAGAGGAACTCCACCATCACTAGGCTCATGTGTTGTATCTAGATTGCTTGCCTACATTTTACAATCAAGCACATTAATTTATGGAAAAAAATAATAACCAATATGTTCGAAAAGTAATAATTTATGCATTCTCTTCATTTCTTTTATTTTCATGAGTGTTAGGTTGGTTTTTGAAATATTGTGAAGACGCCAAGATTTCCCTACGTTCAATCACAACTTCTGTTAATTTTTCATAGGGATATATTTTTCTTTTCTTTGATAATTTCATTTCTTCATTAACATTTTAATTTCACCCCATAACATCATAACATTATTTAGTTTTATGTCATTATTAATAAACATATGAAACTGTGTAGAAATAAAAATATCATCATCATCAATGTAGTGGAACATAAAGGAACATTAGAAGAAAAGAATACACATATGGAGACACTAGGATTGGTCTGAGACCAGGGAAAAACCCACTATGGGGAAAACCCTTCAAAATTGTTCTTCTTCTTATATTTTCATCAAATTATTTAGAAAAAGAGAGTACAATGATTCATATATTCATCTATTCAACTAACCAACAAGGCAACTACAACTTTCATGAATTGAACCTAACAATGTATAGACTCTAAAATCTGATTTTGAACATTGTACTCAATTGTGACTGATTGAAATAAACTACCCAACCCTGTGATCACTGAGCAGAATCACAGGAATACTAAAAATTCATCTTTTATTCCTTGATTGCAAGGAGGAGGATTCATCTATGAGACTATAGGGTCCCAGTCACTCTCTTAATCTAGGTAAGCATGCAAATAGGGGTTGAAACAGGATTGCAGAAACCCTAATCCTTCGATCACATGGAGGAAGGGTTGTGCATGTGACTGGGATGTTGCGGTCGCATTGAGGAAGAGATATGCATACAAGTGGGAGTTATGGTAGCACTCATGAGCCTATAAGCATGCAACTAGGAGTGAATTTGACTGTGGGAACCTTGACCTCCTGGTCGCATGCACAAAGGGGGATGTGTGCGACTGGAAGGCTCTAGTCGCACTCATGAGCCAAGGAGGGAGTGACCAGGGTCGAAATATTCTAGATTTTTTCTTGTGACTGGCGCCCAAAACCCTAAATCAGAGATGCAAGTCTCATACCCTATAATTTCACCTCAAAGTGAACCTATTCTTCCATGTTTGAGCCTCAGACTTGTGTGAGCCAAAAACCAAGAGAGAAGAGTGTCTCATCATTGTTTCCAAATGAGTTAGAGGTAAATGGTATTTATAGCCTTCCAATGAGTCCACTTTCTTCAGGTCCGACTTGATCTAATATGAACTGGTGTATAGGGCCGACCTAATCCAATTTACATGAATGGGTTCATAAATTCAAAAACCAACTTCTCCTTATCCAAATGAGGTGATATTGAGGTCAAATTTTGTCCTCTCGAAAAATGAATTCAATGCAACCATAATCTCTTTCATTTGAGCTGTTCAAGGTGGAATTTGACTACGGTTGCATAATTTTAACACTCCATCTCAACCAGGGATAATTCCACCTGCTAATATATGTCTATTGATAATCACATCATCCTCTCATGTTGTCTTCATTCTGTTACCATCTCAATTATTTCATCTTCTCAAATCATCAATTTTCATCTCAATCCATCTCTTTCTTATTCTTGATTATATCTTGATTTTCCCTGCTCATATGCTAAATATTCTCGAATCTAGAAGAAGAATCTGCCATCAGAGGGGAGCATAAGATACCACCCTTTTTTAATCAGACTAAGATCCTGAATATCAGTCAGTGGGCTACTACCTGAAATCACATAAATGGAGATTCAATCTTCATCATTGGAGATCATATCATCAAGGATAACATATCAACCTGGAAGCACATCGGAAAGATACTACTCAACCCAGAATCTCATGGGGTAGCCACTACTAAAAACCCATATGGAGAAATAAGATATCAAATCACACATGGGAACATGTATCAAGCCTGGTATCACATCGGGGAGCTCATTCTCAACCTAGAAATGCATATATTTCTCTCAACCCAACCTTATTGCATACTGATCTTCCCATCGATGACTCTAAGAAGTCATGTGGTAGAACACCTGCATCATAATCCGGCTTGGATGAGATTCCCGAATTACTAAGAGGTAAGGATAACATGCCTCCAATCCTCCTCAACACATTGGCCATATGGGGAGGTATAATCACAACAATCCCTTCTTGTGGGTATGATGCCAACTCGGGTATACTCCGCACCAACCAAAGGTGGGGGAGATACTTGACTTATCAAAATGGACAAGGATCACACACATCCCACGGGTGATAGATAGGGGAGAAACATATATGACCCTATTATCCATATTTACCTCATCCTTAGGATCCCTTCATGTAAATTCCACACCCTGGGAGCTCAGACAGGGAGGAAGAGTTGGCTCGGTGCCCTTGATCAACGATGCTCTCTACACATCATAAACATATCATCATACTCGAATCATCATGAATGAATACAATTTGTCCCCTGTTCATATAGGACATCAAATAAAATATCATGTCAAGACATAAATAATCAAACAAATCACAAAAGTATACCATATTAATCCTCCCTCTCAAGGAGGTGCTAACCATAAGCATAATCTTGTTTCATACAACTACACTGTCTCAATATATGAGATTATCTCGATCCCAACTATATATATGAGATTCTTTTCCAATCGGATCCCATTCTTTGTCATTGAAATGTATCCATGCCATATCCAAATCATGCTCAGACAACTCTCTAAGGAGCTTCTTCATCCTTCCTCACAACTAGCCATGCTAGAAACATCGTACTCAACCTCGATCGTGCTATGGACCTCTCATCCAAGATATCATGGTAGATATCATACTAAAGAAAAATCCAAATGTGACCATCAATAACAATCTCAAACACAAACAATACATCCATGATGTCACATATCATATAAATAATATCTTAAATCAAGAATTGATTATCTTATGCAGATATCTCGGAGGATGCTCAGTATAAACTCAATGTGAATGAAGCAGCTCAATCACAAACTCATTTAGGTTCTCTCTCTCTCTCTCTCAGTAAAGAAGGAGAAAAACAGAGTTGATATCGAGTTAAATCAGCATATGAGTTTATTGTAATGTGAGGAAGTTGGTGCTTCCATATCAAGTTGTAGCTTGATAGATGTCCAGTTGTTGTTGGTTGAGGTAGGAGCCTCCTCTGGGTTGTAGCCTACAGTAAATACATGGGATTTGGTGCTTCCATTTCAAGTTGTAGCTTGATATATGTCCATTTGGAGCTGGTTGAGGTAGGAGCCTCCTATGGGTTGTAGCCTGCAGAAAACAGATGGGATTTGGAGCTTCCTTGCAAGTTGTAGCTTGCAAAATTTGAAGTAGTAGCCTCCTGTAGGTTGGAGCCTACAGAAAATCAGTGGTGAGAGGGATTTGGAGCTTGCATTTTCATCACAACAATAATAATATGTGGTTTTCTCCCTTATGGATTTCCACTTATATATGTTTTCCATATGCATGATGATTATGTGTTGATGTTATGTATTTAATCTGCTTAATACTTGTTCCTCACATATTAAGATTTTTGTTTCATTATATAATAATTTGATCATGAAATGAAGGTGTAAATAAGTTTAAAGGAAAGTTTTAAAATTCCATGAATGTGTAAAACTGATTCACCCCCCCCCCCCCAGTTTAACTAAGGGTTCAACAATTGGTATCAGAGCATGTTCCTTTGGTGTAAGCCTAATAGCTTGAAGGAGATCTAGTTGAGTCATGGACTATGAAAATGTACCCTTTTTAAATACAATAAAATTTCCTAAATGGAGAGATAAGGTTAAATTATATTTAATGGCGTATGAACCTGAGGTATGAAAGCTTGTATGTGATGGTTACTGCACAGAATCTCCCTCTTTGCAAGAACAATAGTGGTATTCCAAGGAAAAATGTGTGATATATAACAGTCTTCATAACAAGGATCTTGATTTAATAATGGATTTAACCTCTGCAAAATGAATCTGGAATAGGTTGCATCTCATGCATGAAGGAGACACTAGTGGATGCATTATCAAGAAGGAGAAGATAAACCAAAAGAAGAAGAAAATTTCCTTTCAAAAGGAAAAAGTTCAATAAAATGAGATACCTGCTAGGGTGAATGGATGTGAGTACCATGAAGAAATTGCAGTTGAGGAAAAATCCAAACTTGACACAGCCTTGACTGAAATAGAAATATAGAAGAACGAAAACAAAAACCTTAAGGCATTGGTGCAAATATGTGATGAGAAAGAATATGAAGATAAGGAAGAAATTATTGGCCTGAAGGCAAAAATTGAAGAAGCAAGAAAATTAGAAGACACTCTGTTGCAGCAAATGAGAGAAAATTCTAGAATGTGGAATATTGGAAGAAGAGGTGGTAAACCTGAGGATGAAATTAGAGAAGGCCCAAATTTAACTAATTATGAATATTCCACAAATGAAAAGCTCTGGACAGTTGGACCATATTCTAAATGCTCAAAGGTCTCCTCTCATAAAGGTTGGGATAAGATATGAAGGAGAAACCAGTAATTCAAAGGTAAAAGATAACAAGAATATCATTTTTGTAAAAGATATAAAGGATAATGAAATATATCACAAGGTTCCTACAGAAGTAGAAGCCAGCAAGAACATGATTTTTAAAGAAACAAACAGAAACAATTAGCAACATGAAAGGATAGAGAATGAGAGGATGAAACAGTGAACTGCTAAAGGCTCATACGCTCCTAAGGATGAATTGAACAAATTTGGAAGATGTCAAAGGAGGTTCCTTCCTCCTGTGAGAAGTATCACTTGTTTTTCCTGCCACAAACCTGGACATATTGTAGCATACCGTAAAACAAATCAAATCCATTCCAACCAACTAAAGATGCAGCCAATGAAAATACTACCTCAAGCAAACAAATGGAGAAGACAATCTATCACCAGGTACACAAATTATTTCCATGGCTACTGTTATGCATGCAATGATTTTGGACATAAACTTGTTGAATGTAAATTATGTTCAAAAGGGAGCATAAAATATTATACATTGGCTCAAATGTACCTTGGTAAAATAAGATGTTATGCATGCCTCAAGCCTGGTCACAAAGCAAAATACTGTAAACTGCCCTATACAATAAAGAACTCTAGACAGATGATGGAATATAATCAAATCAAACAAAACTGTGAATCAAAAAGAAGTGCGGGCATTATGAATAACCCCAATAAATTATGGAGGGAAAAGAGAAAGGGGGAGTCTGTTACCTCAATAACATAATTAATCCATCATAGTCTCACGGGGAGAGCAGTTCATAAATAGTCCCCATCAAAGCATTCTAAGAAGAGTTCCTTAGAATAAGAATAGCTAAATGTTCAGGAGGGGAAAGGAAAATTCCTCTAACAAGAGAACTATAGAGGAAAAATAATATTTGAAGCATTCAATAGCCAACAGGGTGATGGAAGGAGAGAAGGCAGCAAGCAGCCATGGTGGTAGAGGAACATCATCCATGAACATATAAGCTAAGAAGAAAACAACATACTAAGTGATGAATGGTTAAAATCACAATATCTCTGTGTGTGTGTGTGTGTGTGTGTGTGTGTTAAGCTTTAGAACTAGAAATATCCATAGAGGATTATCACACTACAAGAGTTAACAATGAAACAAATTTAAGAAAGATGAGTAAGAGAAATTCTTATCATCATTATATCATTACATCATTCATCTATAGAAGGTCCCCTTGGAGGAAAGCAGTTAAATGAATGATAAATCTATGAGTGGTCTACCCTTTTAGATTCCAAGTAAATAAATTGAAGATGCCTCTCGAAGATCATTATGTTAGAACAGTTGAATTGTATATAGAGCAACAATGACTATGGAGCAATGCTAGAAAGGAATATGCAGTGACATTGTTTTAAACCAAAATGACATAATAAGAAAAAGGTTAATGGTGCCAAGATCATATTTAGTATATTGATGACTGTTGTTAAGAATAGTGGAGAGCTCAATAGTAGAAACTATGAAGGTTTTCTTAACTATGGGTGCATGTGCGAGATGAAGTGAAATTACTGCATAGTTTTTCAAATTAGTATCAATTGGTATTTGGATCAAGCATCCTTCCTATCAGCAGAATACCAAGTGTTATCAGTGAAGCAGTGGTTTTACAGGTCCTCAAGATCAAATTATTATGGCAGAAGTACATCAAGATAGTATACCCAATGTTATATGCATTATTAAAGCATGAAAAGGTCAATGAAAGTGCAAAAGGATCATTATCTTGTTTACACTTGAAGTAGTATATTTAGCATTGAAGCAATACTTGTTTCTAGATATAACTGCATGCCTTCCTCAAGTCAGTAAATATATATCTTCAAGGCCTCTTTATAAATATCATTCATAAAGCTGTGTGAATTCTGTTTGTTGAGGTTTCAATTAAAAAACTTAAATATTTTTGGCTGAAGATCATCATGATAGAACAATTAAAGTGTCTGGAGTATGAAGGACTAGTTGTGTTAATATTACATTTGAAGCTCAAGAGTTTGTTATTAATTCATCTAAAGCATACTTCAGCAGAAAGGATTTGCTAGTATTTCACCATTGAAGAGAGGTTGATAATTGACATACATACCCCCTTATCTCATAAATAAAACTGCATAGTTGATAAGTGAGACTGACCAATACATTGAATGTATATAGCCTCAAGGGTTTGTATTGAATGTACACTGTACAATAAGTAAAGTCATTTGGTCTCTTAGATTGAAAGATATTGTCTAATCTCACAATAAGTTGTAAGATTTAGTTTGATTCATTGTTCACATCAGTAACAAGGACCTTTCAGTTGTTAAGTGTAATATCCCTATCAGCAGCCTAGCTCATATCACCACCAACAGGTAGTAAAGGTGAACAACAACTATAAAAGATATATTGGTATCATCATATTTGAATAGATGTGTACTACATATATGTATCTCAGATGAAGATCATAATATGGACTGAAGTATATTTGGAGCAGACTTTATATCTCGTATGGAGCATTCTCAGTATTTTAGTATTGTTCCAATGATGCATCTCAATTATATAAGTTTTTTCTATGAAGTGTCCTTATCATCACTTTCAAATTTATACGAGTGAAAGGATTTTGTGACTTGGGATGGTATCAACTTACTGTGTACATACATACAAGTTCAGTGATTCTCAAAGTGTTCTCCCAAAAACTCGGGTACACTAGTCTAGAGTAGCATGGTATAAAGTCAGAAGGAGGCGTAAACACAACTCAAAGAGAGGAAATGAAAATATAGAAACTACATTTGGAAATGTGAAACCCTTTTCCATTCATGTCAGAGGAGGAGGAAAAGCATGTAGAAGAAGAAAGCCTCTTCTAAAAAGCAGGCAGAGGAAGACCAGACACTTCTCAGAATGAAAGGGGGAGGAAGTCCTAGAGGAAGTATTGGAGTATTGGTGGATGTGTTGCCATCAATGCCAAAGGGAGATACTTGTAAATATTGTCACTGATGGAAATGGAACAGGAAGGAGAAACACTAGCATTATCATTGATGAAAAAGGAGCAGAGAAGCAGCAGTTATAAGGCAAAGGAGCAGATCAGGCAATGTGCAGCAATGTGCAACAAAGGGGCAAAGGAGCAATAATAGAAGTATAACCTAAAGTAAAGAGAAGCAGCAAAGAGGCAAAGGATCAGCATGGAGAATCTTTAGAGTGATTACTTAAGAAAAAAAAGCAACAAAAGAGCAAAGGCAGTTAATGCAGCGAAAGGCAGCAAAGCAGGTCAGGTCGTGAAAGGGAGCCAAGGCAGCAAACGGCACCAAAGACAGCAAAGTGGGTCAAGTCGTGAAAGGTAGCCAAGGTAGCGAAAGGCAGCAAAGGCAGCAAAGCGAGTCAAGTCATGAAAGGAAGCCAAGGCAGTGAATGTAGCAAAGTAAGTGAATGCAGTTAAGAAGGCACCAAAGGTGGCAAGGCAACAAAAGCAGCGAATCAAACAGAGAAGCAAAGAATTGCTTCAACGCACAACAGAAGGCAATAAGATTTGCAAGACACAGGGAGGACCAGAGATCTTACACATAGCAGAAGCAGAGAGAGAGGTGAGCGTTGAGAGACAGAGAGGGATTTCTTCAGTATGAAAAGGGTAGATGTCGAGTGTGATAACTCGGGATGACATTTAATAACAAAGGCAAGCTCAAGAACAAGCTCAAGAGGAATGGCATGGAGAAATCGAAGTTACAAAGTGGGACAGTGTAAACAAACGAAAAATTGACTAAGGTAGAGAATTATTTGAAGAATTCCAAGGGAGGTGAATGGACAGTCATGATTAGATTGCAAAATTAAAGGTGAGAGATAGACGACAGAGATCGTATCGCTTCAGGAGCGATGTCGCAAATCGCAACATTTAAGAGTTCAGCATTAAGGCATCACATGGTAAGTTAAATCATTTGTGATGCGAAGTGGAGAAGGGACACATAGTGGCACTACGCAATATCGCAAATCGCACGAAATAGAGGTAATCACTAAGTTAAACTGTTGTAATTTGCGAACTACGAAGTGCAGGCGATGACATAAAGATGACATGGTGATGACGTAAAGATGACGTGGGAGTGATGTAAAGATGATGTGGCAATGATGTAAACATGACATGACGATGATGCAGGAGTGACATAAAGATGATGTGGTAACGAACTAGTCAGGGATGATACTGGAAAGGTTACGTGGCGATGACATGGCAGGGGGACGTGAAATGGTGATGTGGACCTCACCTGCATACCACACATCGCAATGCTTAAGGGATAGCAGGAAGGCGACCTCAACTTAAGTTAATTTTTTTGTGATGTGAAATGGAGGGACATGCGTCGACCTTGTGCAACATCGAATCCCACAAGAAATAGGGTTTAAGTTCAAAGACATCGTAAGGTATTTTTTTTTGGTTGCGTATGCGGCATGACTGCCAAGGCGATGTGATGAGCGCATGTGTCACACTCCATGAACAAGCGCATATCACAAATCGCATGGTTTATGGTTTAGCGCTATCGGTAGAATGGGAAACCTACATGCAAGTATTTGCGATGTATTGTGATTGGTTCAAGGAACTGTGGGACCCTATTAGCCCTGTTCCATGTATATACACTCTGTTTGATTGTTAAATGGATGTATGTTATATATATGCGTTGTTTGATCGATAAACTTATGTATGTTATATATGCGATGTTTGATCGCAAATCGTATGTATGTTGATAAAACTCGTATTTGTAATACTTGGTTGTGTTAAAAGGGAGTTTTATGTGGGCCATATCACACAGGTCACAAAAGAATGACATGAACGTATAACAAAGGACCAAGAGCTTGTGCATAACAGTGTTGCGGTGGGATTAACGCAGAAGAAGGGTCAGGTTGAAAGGGGTAGTTATGCAACAAAGTTGGAATAGAACGGTAGAAATAGAAAGGACAAAAGGACAACAAGCAGAAGAGGACACATGCATAGCATAGCTAAGAAACTGAAAGGGCTTAGCAAAATAATTGATTATAACTATAAATGTATTATTTATTTTATATTGTTTTTTATGCAAATGCACGTGTCCGTAGGCAAAGAAAAACTCCAATGTAATACTAAAATGAGTGCATAGTATTGTAACATCCTGAATGTGTTGAGCATGAAAATGAGAAGGTGGAAGGAAAAGAGTCATACCTGTTCATTTCATATTCCTATATGGAATGCAAACATCTATGAGGTGATCTCCTATAAATGATGTTATTGTCATATGCATAAAGAGGTTAGAGAGTAGAAGAAGAAAAAGAGCAAATCGAGAATCTGTGAACATCCAAAGATGATTTAAAGTGGATATAAAATTTGGAAGGACAGCAGTGAAGAAGGAGAAAAAAAAAGCTGATATCTAGGTAAATCAACATATGATTTTATTGTAGTGTGAGGAAGTTGGTGCTTCCATATCGAGTTGTAGCTTGATAGATGTCCAATTGTTGTTGGTTGAGGTAGGAGCCTCCTGTGGGTTGTAGCCTACAGAAAATGCATGGGATTTGGTGATTCCATTTCAAGTTGTAGCTTGATAGATGTCCAGTTGGATCTGGTTGAGGTAGGAGCCTCCTATGGGTTGTAGCCTGCAGAAAATAGATGGGAGTTGGAGCTTCCTTGAAAGTTCTTGCTTGCTGAATTTGAGGTAGTAGCCTCCTGTAGGTTGGAGCCTACAAAAAATCAATGGTGAGAGGGATTTGGAGCTTGCCTTTGCATCACAACAATAATAAGATGTCGTTTTCTCCCTTATGGGTTTCCACTTATATATTTTTTCCATATGCATGATGATTATGTGTTGATGTTATGTATTTAATATGCTTAATACTTGCTTCTCACATATTAAGATTGGTGTTTCATTATATAATAGGTTGATCATGAAATGAAGGTTTAAATAATTTTGAAGGAAAATTTTAAAAGTCCATGAATGTGTTAAACTTATTCATCCCCCCTTTCAGTTTAACTAAGGGTTCAACAGGTAGGTGTAGGTCTTAATGTAGGTGTGATAGGGGGTGTTGTTGGGTTTGCATGATAAGCAACAAGAGCATCTCTGAACTAAGGGAGCTTAAGGAAATGGTGAGAATAATGGTCATAGGCCCACCAAGGTAACTCATCGATTATTTATTTCCTATTTAGACAGATATTACTTATGCTGGATAACAATAATTTTGTCTATGTTGAGTGTAAATAAACCTTATTTCCTCTATTTATTCGAGTGAAGGTACCTACAATTTTCCAAACATGAGATCTAGTAAGATGATGGATTAGGTATAAGTCATTAACGTTCTTGTCCTATGGATGTAGAAAGGTTGATGCAGCACAAAACTACAATTAAAATATAATACTATGGACCTATGTTTTATGGCCCACATAAACTCCCTTTACTTGCAACGGGTTATAATATTGGAGTTTTATTAAACATGCATATGGAAGCAATCAATAGCGATCGCTTTAAAACAGATCACACATAAACTCAAACCAATTACATACACACGCAATTGTGGTTGTAGGGTCCCACAACATGGTGACCAATCAGAAGCAATCGCATTTGGAAACTTCTACAATATTGCAAATTGGCAAACTTAGCAAATAATCTCAATAGAAAACATATAATTCCGCCGATGCAAAGAGGCGATGACGATGTCGCATCGCAACATTGCAACCTCTCCATATTATCGCAAATCATCGCCCACAAGTTTAACTCTATACAATAATGGTTAAACCATAAATCTTGTGATGTGTGCTAATGTGCAATACTGACATGTGGCCCTTCTCCTCATCCCATCGCAAAAAATATAACTTATCCAGCAAAGTCTTAACGCTATCCACTAAAATTTGCGATGTGAATTAGGGGAATTTTTAGGTCTAAAATGGGCCTCCTAAGGAAATTATAAAATAATAATGGAAATGATAAAATAAGATTTGATTACATCATCATATTTTAGAGGGAAAAAAGAAAAAAATATTTTTTCAACTCATATTTTCATATTATCTCCCTATGGATTTACTCAAATTTCGAGTGGAAACACTCATTGGATGCAAAATTTCATTCCTCATCTAAGGAGTGCCCATGTTGCATATTTTCAATGGACCATGTTATACGAAAAAAGATAAATACATGAAAAACATGATTGCAATCACGTTTTTCATGTATTTATCATTTTTCGTGTAGAAGAGTCCATCAAAAGTATGCAACATGGGTACTCTTTGGATGAGGAATTGAATTTTTTATCCAACAAGTGCTCCCGCTCGAAATTTGGGTAAAAACTTAGAGAGATAAGTTGAAAATACGAGTTGAAAAATTAGTTTTAATATTTTATTATTTTTTATTATTTTTGTTTTTTTACTCCAAAAAAGGTGAATCCTCCTCCATGGTTGACATCATCATCTTGAATCCTATTGGTTCTTATAAATTTTATTTTTGTTGTACATTTTTCTTAGGAGGCCCATTTTAGACCTCAAAATTCCCCTAAGGAATTTGCGATTTGCTGTCCACTATTGATTTGCACCAAGATCTAATGGTCCTCACTGCTCTCCCTTATACAATGACACGTAGTCTTCTTTTCATCGCATCGCAAGTTATTTTGTTTAGCTTGCGATATCATCTTTATCATCAATCTCTTCCCTTTCAAATCCGTGATCTAATCATGATTGTCTGCTCATCCTTCATGCGGCTCTTCTTCATCTCTTCATTCTTTTGTCTCTGCCATAGCTTTTTTCTACACGAAGTTCATAGGAACTTCATCCTCTCACTCACACTCACACAGTCGATTAACTAATAGAAAGAACACACATATATATCGATAATTTGAAACAAAACAACACACAAATACCGTAAGTTCCGGATTTTCTTGGATACTTAAAAAATACACAATTTTCATTATTGTTCGAGCTCGAATACAGGCTAAGGCCACTGAGGCCTGAATCACAAATTTCTCCCTCAGGCTACATTGCACTCTGAACTCCCCTATCTGGACATATATACTCACATTTATAAATAAATTACAAGCTAGTGGATCATCTAAGATCCAAGAGCTCTTCTCCCACAATTGCTAAACTAAACCCCTAAATCTCTCTATTTGATTACATGGCAGATAATTAAAATTTATCAAGTCTTCTAGAAATGTATCGCTTCCATCAATTTAGCTCTGTTTCACGGAATTTGTCCCTATTTACAAACGGTTGTCCACGTTTCACCCTTCACAGCATTGAATTTTAATTTTAATTAAGGTGCTCGGATCCTCCTGCATCAAAGGCAAAGGAATAAAAAGGGGTGAGGGGTATGAGAGGCTCTATATAACGCTAGCTAAGGTTAGTGAAAATAGGAATGGTTATTTTTGTAAACAACAAATCACAGTAAATAAATGCACTAGATCTCATAAATGCAACATATTTTTACCTTTTACAGAGATGTTCAACCAGTTTGGAGCTTGTCAGACTAGACTCGACCTTATGAACATACAAATTTAAAATTCTTAAACATTTTTTTGTTAAATTACAACCATAGTATTTTTCGGCTGCTGAAAATTCCATGTTTCTAGAACAAAGCTAGAAGAATTCGAATTGACCCTCTCGAGGCGCAAAGTTTCAGCTTGAGAGAAAAAATAAACAATGAGAAGAAGATACATACTTGAGTAGGGAACCAACTGACAGATAGCTCCAGAAAAGAGTGCCTCCACTGGATCTGAGCTTCTTTGAAATCCTTTTGGTCATACAATTGCCATTGACCCAAATAGTCCTTGAGAGAAGGGAAAAAATTCACTACTAGATTGACTATTGGTTCATTGGCTAAAAATTGTGGGAGGAGGAATTTGCGATTTTCATGGATGAAGAGACTTTGTGGGAGGAGAACAATAGTTATCATGGATGAAAAAAACCTATTTCCCTCTACCTTCATCTTCTTGAAGAGTTTAACATCAAATCAAGGCCTGCAACTTAAACTCTTCAAATCAAAGCTAGCATCTTGTTGCATTTTAAGTACATCAGACCAAAAATACATCGAAATGGAATGATACAGTATCGATCTATGCTAGGTTGTGTGAAACGAGGAATGGTTAGAAGAATGAGTAGTTTTATTTCTTCCAAAAATTTTCCCATGTTGAGAGAAGAATCTAGGGCATCATAGAGGCTAAATATTTATACAAGACCAATTTTTCATAACAACTAGGTTCTTATACCTATACGACCCACAATGCAGGAGGTTCTACCCCTTATTAAAGAATTTATCATTGCAGTCAGTGAGTGTATGAAATCCATGAATGATGTGCAAATCTCAACAATAACAAGAGGGAGCCTTCATTAACAAAAAGATACGACCTTACTTCCATATTTGTCGGTACCTAAGTGTCTTTGTGCTATCACCTGCCATGACCCCCTGCCCTCATGTTGTCGAATTCCCTGTGCTATTGTTGGCTTGTTTGGGCTTGACCCAGGTTCAGATTGGTACTTCACACCAAAAAAACCCTCAGACACCATCCCTTTCGGAAACTACCTGCAAGTGTATCACAGTCTCACCCGAGGTGGCTATGGGTGGTTGTAGAATGAGGTTTTTGCATCCTTGAGGGACTGTACCATGTGGCTTCTACTTCACTTTTTTGTATTTACTTAATATTCTAACATACGTATAACTACTGCATTTTATAACTTAACCACTTACTTCGTCGCATAATTTTAACATAAAAATATCACAGAACAATATAAATTGTGCTATTACAACATATACTTGCGATCATTACTTTGGATAAATAGATAAACAACAACAGAACACATATAAACACAGAATATGCACAAAAATTATTCTTCTTTATTATGATATATATGTTCAGTACATTCAGATTCTCAACTTGCACACACAACAGCAGGTGGTATACACACTAAGCTGCAGACTCTTTCAAAGCCTCCACACACTCATTTGTGGAGCCTTCGATTAAGGCCCAAAATAGACTAAAGACAGAAAAAACAATCACTTGTGATCATCAACTGTGCATGAATACTTATTTGACACAACCTTTCATCCCTTTATCAATCTTTATATCATTACAAAACCATGGTCCATATACCATGGATTGGAAAGAAAAATTAACTAAAAGCCTGAAACCCATTACAAAATGAGGGGCTTCAACCCACCCCAAAGCCCCTAGACTCCGCGCGGTAGATATGACTTCACAGTACCGCGAACTCCGCTCCTTAAAATGTGGAGTCTTTGACCAAAATTGGATCAATTTGGGTTGGCAGCCAAATAGGCCCCCAACACTCACATGTGACTCAACCCGATTCACTCAGATGGTATTCCTGGAATATTATCTGCGATGCTTGTGTAGGTGACATTATATTGTTGAAGTATATATGTTACTTGCTTTTCCTCGTTGCATACTTCCTCCCATAATGCCTCTGTTGTTGGTCCGAAAATAATTTACAGTCTTACTTTTTGCCTCTGTCATAGCTCATTGAGATTACATTTACTTCTTGTGATATTTGAATGGCCTCATCCTACCACGGCCCAGTCCGCGGTGTCAAAATATGCTCCTTACATCGAAGTTCTTCGATATTTTTCTAGAGATTCTTTCCTATTGTGATCTTGGTGAGCCTCGGCGAGACTGCTAAGGTCCTCGCAGTTGCCTGGATTTCTTCCAACTGCTTCTGCTTCATCTGTATCTCTTCTTCAATCTTTTGAATGTTTGGATCCTCTTGCAGTGAGGTCCAAATCTCTAAAGTGTCATCTAGCAATTTTCCACATTCCGCCACAGTGTCAGAGATGCCTTCAACTGCAACTTTGAGGTCCATCTCCCTATGCTCGCTTAATTCTGGTGGCATAGCTGGTTGTAGCCTTATTTGTAGCTCAACAATCTTCACATTATACTAAAACTTCATCTCGATGAACTTATTCTTTGAATCCTTGATGGCGAGACCGAGCTTCGCGTCCTTCACTGCTGGTGATTCTTCCTCACAAATCTGTACGCCTAAAACTTCACTACATGTATTCCCAATTTCTTCTTCTAGCATCTATTGTTGCTAGCGTGCCTCATCTCTTTCATTGATCATCCGATCAAGATCCTTCTTCATCATAGTTCTCTCTGTTTCCACCTGCATGCTTATCAGCGAATGGTGTTGTTTTCTCCCTTTTAACTCTTCTGCGATGCCTTGGTGGAACTCGTGCAATTTTTGTATATGCAGCGTGACGATGTTCATGCTGAAATTTTCCCATATTTTCGTGCACTCTCTATAATTATACTCTTCAAACTACAACACTCCTCCTGGTACCTACAAAATTCTTACTCTAAATGTTGTCTCTAGTTAGCGCTCTGGCTGTGCTAGTTGACTTGTTTGTTCCTATGGTCTGGCTGTCTGCTCTGGTTGTCTGGATGTTTGCACCAATACCTTCAATTCTGCTATTATTTCCTTGGCAAATGTTAGGAGCATGTTATAGCGATCCTCGATCCTGCCGCTGTCACTTCTTGAACCTTATCCCCTATTTCATCGATGTCCCCCTCAGTGAGGAAAAGTGGTGTTGCTCCCCTAAATTTTCCACCTTCTCCTTCTTCCTTTGGCTCATCGGAGTTACTATAGTACACTCTTCCAGGTGATGAATGGTGAATCTTCTAGTTCTACGTCGTTGGGAGGGTTGTGGCCACCCTGGTCATGCCTAACTCTATCTATTTTTCATGTTTATCCTTTCCACTTGTGCCTACATGTTCCAAGGTGTATTTCTCTGCTTCACTCCCTCCTATGGGTGGAGTCATCCACTCTACTCACCAACGGTGTATTATGTTGACAAGGTCATCTTGGGTGACCAAATATGGGATAGGATGCCATTCTGCCATCAGATCCTTTTTTGCTTTAACATATACATGGTGAAAATCTGCCTTGAAGTCTGTTATATTGCGAATCATATTGCTCAAACAAGATAGGTGACAACCTGGGACATTGATTCAACACCATGCACAAGTCCATCTCCATCAATAACCAAAAAGTCTTGTTTTCCTGCGCGCCCATTGACTCCTTGGTAAACCACAGGGAGGCATATCACTTGGCTTACACATCTAGTTCAACTATGGGAAATTGGGAATCCGTCAATTCCTTCAATGAAAATAGCGTGATGATCAAGAGAAACCGTGTGTAGTGAAAGGTATTTCCCTCTTCCCATCCTTCTTGACAGTCCTCCAAAAACTATTTGCATAAACATGTGGCCCAATTAAACTAAACACCTTTACTACGTTGTGCAGCTAAGGAAACTACGGCCATTGTTCATTCCCCCTTGATTTCCTCATGGTCTTCCCTGCTAGAATGTGCACGGTGAAGCACACCCCTTCGACATTGATAGGGTTTATATCATAGCCTCTTGACTTATTTATTAACCCATAATGATTTTTCATATTGTCTGCGACTACCTTGTCCTGGGTTTTGCCAACAAATTCTTCAACATGGTCCTTGCCTTGGTAAGGTGGCCAAGTAATCCTTCTAATCAACATCTCGTCAATCAGGATCCTCTCTCCTAGCTATAAGTACCCGTCATGCACAAGTACAAGAGTTGTCGACCATAAACCGTGTTGATGGCACTTCTACAGAAGTGTGACACATTGAGCATGTTTAGTAATCCCGAACTTTCCAATCCTTCTACCCACTAGTGTGGCCCAAATCTAGTAACATCGCTCTTTGGATGTTACTTCTGATGGAGGTACCTTCTCAGCTTGAACTATTGGTACTTCTTGCAGTCGTTGAAATACCAATCTTCCATTCACAGCTATGGGTTTTTCGTCAATACTTCTCCTTCAAACAATACCTTCACTGGCAGCAATGGTGTGAAGGTGCCTAACTTCACATTTTCAGGATCCTTGGCAGGCTTGTCACCAAGCTTTCCTGGTGGCAAGTATGTTGGCAGAATAGAGGGGAGTTTTGTGCCCTCTCTCTCCATCTGTTGCATCTAAATTTCCTGCTCACTATCATGGATTTGTTCTAGTTCTTTCTGCTTCAATGGTTTCTTCATCTTTGTTGCAATTTTCTTGTCTTGTTTGTGTTTCATATGTTGTTATCTCACTACCTTATTCCTTGTGGATTTCCTTACTCCAGAGGCTTCAGCTAGCCTCTTTTCCTATCTTTTCTGTTGTCCTTCTTTTGTGGTTGTTTTTTTTCATGGGGACCTCGTGCGCGTTTGGGACACAATTACACTTGGTGCACAGTTTCCATGATGCTTTCTAACCCTTTCTTCACAAGCTATCTGGTAGGCTATCTGGTAAGCTCTTTAAAACTCCTCTCAGACATACAGCAAGATTCTTCATTCTCACTTGGTTGAAAATTCACAATTTGAATTTTCCAGAGCATAGAGTGTAAAATCTAGAGCAAGATATAGCTTTTATAACAAATTTGAATTTCAAATCTCATGATATCTTAGATCTTGTTCATTTAATGCAGATATGGAGCTAGATTCGACCAGTTGTGCTTCATAAACATGATTCTCCCATGCCTCTTAATGGAAACTTTGTTTTAACATCTTTTCCCTTCCAATGATTATATTTCTAGTTATCTTTGATGCATCCCTTCTTTGTCCTAGTAATCCTTCCTTCGTCGTAGTTCTTTTGGACTTTTCCATACTCGTAAATACCATGCAGTAACCTTCCTTTGGTGAATTCTCATCTGTAGAGTAGTTTATAGTCCAGTTCCCACTTTTAATCACATGTGGCACTAAGAATTTCCCCTTCCATTCTTTAGTGCAAAGTTCTAGGGACAGATATGTCCCTATATATCTTCAATCTACAGTCATTCACTCATCCTGGAATCAACTCGCCATCTAACTTCGCGAGTTGAATTGCGCCACCATCAAAGACGTGCTTGATGATATACGGTCCCAACCAATGTGTTTTAAATTTTCCTGGGAACTTCGCGAATTTCTTGTCTTATAAAAATACAAGATCTCCTTCCTGGAATGTCTTCTGCTTGATGTGCCTGTCATGCTAGGATTTCTCCCCTGATTTTTGTACTTTCTAATGAAAACCTGCGATGAACCTATCTTTTTCTAGAGCAAGCAACTATCCCATCCTTTCTTCCATTATATCAGAGTTTGCCATGTCTGTGAATGCTTCAATTCTTAAATTGGCACAATGTACTCCATAGGCATGACTGGTTGTTGTCCATATACAAACCTAAAAGGTGTATGGTCTGCTAGTTTCTTGCATCTTGTCCTATATGCCCATAACAACATTGGAATCCTTAAATCCGACTCATTTCTATCCACATTGCACACCTTTGTGAGTGCATTCTCCAAAATTTTATTGAAGGCTTCAACTATCCCATTCGCTTGTGGATGATATGGGGTATTTTTCTGATGTATACTTGGAATTATTCAGTGAGTGTCTCAATAGTCTTATGCAAGAAATGTGAGCCTCAGTCACTCATCAATATCTTTGGATACCAAGAGTCTGGACAAAATTTATTCGAATATGAACTTTGCGGTGGTATTTGTGTTGCAATCCTTCACCGGTTGTGTCTCATCCCACGACATCAAATAATCAGTTGCAGTGATTATATATCTTGTGCGGGTCTTCTTTCCTAATGGGTTAATAGGTCCTACAAAGTCAATAACCCATATGTCAAATGTATGCAATGTCACATGTGGATTTAATGGCATTTCGTCTCTTCTAGATGGTTTCTTTGGCATGCATCAGTTGCTCGACAAAACTCCTTTGCTTCCTTATGCATTGTGAGCCACCATATCCCAACTCTCAATATCTTCTAGGTTTTCTTGCATAATGTCCTCTTGCAACTCCTCCATGAGCTTCTGCCAAGATTAAAACAAGACAAAATAATAAACAGAAATCTGAGATCTTCGCCCCCACGACTTGCGTGAAACCAATTGATAGACTGACCCGTTAAATGACGTGCAACCATTGTAAAAAACCACGCGGAGGTATTTCAGTGAACAATATTTGTAGCCAAGAAAAACGCAACAGTTTACCGAAACAATACTTGTAGCCAAGAAAAACGTAACAGTTTACCTATTTTTGACCAGCTGACTCACCAAACCAACATTTTACCAGCCCTCGAAGTTTTATAATGTGGACGTAGAGTTCATCGCTTCAAAAACGTACTGGATTGCAAATTTATATAAAGGCCGAAGCGTCAGTACCAAAAACCCCGATTTGAAGTCATTTACAAACTTCATGTATGAGCATCGGGACACTGTTCTTAGTAGTAATTTGTTTTCGATCTCATCCTCTTTGTTTATCACTCTCTACCTTTTTTTAATTTTATTGTTTAATGATGTGAGTCATCGTTTTATTCTTTTTGTTTTATTTGATTTTGTTTTTTTTAATTGTTTAGTTGTTGCAATTTTATTATTTTGCTGTGTGTTATGTGGATTCGTTGGAATTTTTTAATGTTATCTATTTTGATTTTATGTTTTGTATTTTATATTTTATTTCTTTTATTAGTGATTTAATTTTGTCTTTTTTCTTTTATTTTTATTTTTAGTTTAATTGTTTGTAATTTTTTAATTAATTTATGTGTTTTGTTTTTTTTATTATTGTTTTGGTTTATGTTTTGGTTTTTGATGAATTTTATTTTTTTGTTTTATTTTATTTTTGAGTAGTTTGTTGTTTGAGTTTTGAGTTTTTTAGTTGGTTATGTTTAAGGAAAAAAAAGAAGGAAATTATAGAATTTTTTAGAAAAATCTGTTAAGGAATTTTTTTTAATTTTTTTAAATAATAAAAATTGATTTAGTTATAAAGCTATGTGAGTTGGAGATGAAAATTTCAACACATTTTCAGAATGAATAATAAATTTAGATCTCACACCCATTTTTTCATATCTATGAATTTTAATGCAAAATTTCAAATTCAATTGATCCAATTTTTTTTATTTTTTTTTTGGTCTTTGAGGTCACAACAAAGCGCAAGAAAAGAGCATACTCAGGGTTATCGTGTTTGTTTATTCATTTGAAATTTGGAACCAAAGTAAGAAGAATTGATCTCAAACCTCAAATTTTATCTCTCTAAACTCCACTTGTGCTCCTTGTTTACAAATGTCCCTTTTATTATAGATCTTCCTACCAATGGTTAGTGAATGAGGTTGCTCTTACTGCACCACCAAAAATAAAAAATTCAAGAAATAAACAAAATCAGAATTCAAAACAAAAACTCAAAATTCACCAAGCTTGGCTTCATTTTCCTATTCTATCATACTCTATTTTGATAAAGAGTCTTTTTTTTTTCAAGTGTATGAGTATATCCAATGAATTCATTTACGAATCAAAATCTCTAGTATCCTCACATTCAAATTTGAAAAATATACCTCAATATTCATTAGTATATGAGAGATCAATTGTACATTTGGATTAAATTCTAGGATTTGTTGAAGAATGAAAGAATGTTGTGGCCTAGTCACCTTTTGAAACCAATATTCAATGTAGTCCTCACTCTCTTGGCTCTCCTCCAAATGATTGAACATCATTCTATATTTCATGCCCATAAATGGATTAGTTTGAAACTCTTATAGTGCAAATATTGATTGAAATTTATGCATCCTATTTATCATGTTCTACATATGCAACTAAAAATGAGATTAAAATCTAACCCCTATTTATACTTCCCTGTGTTACTAAGATCTTGTTGTCACCAAGTTATTATTTCAACATGAGTTAGCTTTTCCACAAATCAAACCAAAGAAAAGTATTGGTACTATATTAAATTCCTAATATCTAATCCCTTAGCACCATCCCTGATAATGACGCCAAAAAATTCGGGCAATTCAATTGCTTAAATTTCTTTCATTAAATTATCAGCCATGGATACTTGTAAGCTTGTGATGATGCCAACAAAATATATGTAGGAGTAGGAGACTAACTCTAAGCTAAGAAAACTTGGTTTTTGTAGACAAGAAAACACTAGGCTCCCTTATAGGAGGTCCTTCCATAATGTTTCACAAGACCTATCAACAATCCAAGTATTCCTAATGAAAACAATAAAACATATAAACCTATCAAAAGCATTAAGATGAGTTACATGACTTAATCGTTGTGGGAAAGAAAACACTAGGCTCCCTTATACGATGTGTCTTCGTAATGGTTCATGGGACCTATCAACAATCAAGATTATATCCCAAAATATAAATCTAACTAATATTCACAACTATTTATAATGAAATAAAATGCTTCCTTGATACATTTGGAGTGAGCTCAATTCTCCTAAGAGAAAAGTAAAAAATATTCCATAAATGCAAACATTGCATTAAAGAAATTTACATCTAAAACTATAGAATGAAAATTTATGTAAAAGGAAGCTTTATTTTATTCCATCATAAGTTGAATGCATGCTCCAAGAGCCCCTCCTCTTAGAATGGAGGAGGCACTTATATTTATACATAAATTTGAGTTAACTAATAAAGATTTGAGAACCATGAATCTCTCCCGGATCCATAAATGTCTCATGTGGTTACAACCATGTGCTAACACTTAGCAAGTAACATCTCTATAAATCCTCTCAAAAATATCTAATATATTTGATAAGAAATATTATTAAAACTTCCATGATTCTTCTCCATGAAGTATGGTTGAAGGAATCTCCCAAATATTCATCAAATCTTACAGAATTTTTAAATAAATTCGAACTTTACGCTTGGTCGTCAAATATGACTTTGTTTGAGTCTTCAAATACACCTACAAATATCTTGAAACTCAGCCCACTTTCATATATAAGTGAAACCATGTTATTTTTCCAATATTTAATCATAAATTCACTCAAAAAAGCTAAAAGAGATGCATTGGGAAATAATAAGCCTAAATCCAATGTAATCAAGAAAATAGTTTAATGTAATGGTATGGGAAAGAGAAATATGGTTTAAAATTGAAGTTAAAGTGAAGTGAAAGGTTGGTAACAGGATGGTATTTGATCGACCCAACAATTATAATTATAAATTTTATTTTATTTTTATTTTTATATTTTTTGTAATTTGACCGAGTCAAAAGTTTTAATAGGATAAGACCAGACATAATATTGAAACATATTTTACATAATGGATTGGAGAGTTCCTCTCGGCGCAATTATATTATTATTATAATATTATTATTAATATTTTAATTTTCTTTATATTTGAATAATAATATCAATACTTTATATATATATATATATATATATATATATATATATATATATATATATATATATATTTGTTTGCTACGTAATGTGTCTTGAAATGGTTGGTACACCTAACCTCTAGCGTGAGTAGTTGCAACCGAGGGGCATCAAAATCACTCAAGGATCGAACCTGTCCTAGGCCACACTAGCCCTTAGCATGGCTGGATTTTTTCTCACGGGTTTTCAAATTGGTGATATTTACACCACATAGTGCCTTAATAGAAAACAATGTCACTATCTACTCTACACCTTGTTGGCTAATACTCTATAATATATTACTATCATAAAAATAATATTTTTTATTATAATAATAATAATAATAAAATTTTATTTTGCTTTGTGGTCATGATCTCCCCCTGATTCACCATGCTTGCTCCGTTGTTCACAGAGGCACCCTTCCATGAGACCTTCATGTAAAATATGGATGAGATCCATAAAGTCAAGATCTCTTCCCCTCAGGACAGTCTCTTTGCTATTTAGTTGGAAAATTGGCCTTGTGGAACAATTTATGGGATTGTGGCCCTCTCCTAGAACTCCTTCTAGTGGGTCTTGAACAACTAGATATCCTTCATAAATGGTGAAGTCACGTCATCCATTTACGACAAGGGTTTTTTCACCTTCTTCTTTGAGATGAAATCATATCGGGACAAGATCTTCCATAATGTTTTTTACTTCATGGGGGCACAAGGTATTTACCTGGATCACTGGAGTCCCAACTTAAATCCTAATTTTGATGTTATTTCCACTATCCTAGTTTGGGTGAAGCTACATTCCCTCCCCCCCCACCCCCCCTTTCACTATTTCAATGATGCCCCCTTCAAGAATACATTGATTATGTTAAGCCTCATGATGGGTTATTCTCTTGTGCTAGAATTTGTGTAGAGGTAGATCGGGAAAAGGGTATCCCTACTAAAACCAACCTAAGCTTACATAGTTTTGGGCACATTCAAGAGGTGGAATAAGATCAACTCCCTCTCAAATATAAAATTTTTCATGATTATGGGCATTTCACAAGAAACTGCCCTAAGAAACTAGAAGAACTTGAACAACAAGGAAAATTGGGTAATCAATGGAAACAAGGAAAAAGAAAAAAAGGTCCTCAAAAGAAACATCATCCCTTTACCCAGCAGCAGGGGCAAGCTCCCTATAAGAAATCTAGGCCATTCTCCCCCAAGAGAAAATATGTTGAGATCGAGGAATTCATGAGCACATCAATCAATATTGGAAATTCGAGCAATAGGTATGATGTTCTTATATAACCTAGTTGTATCTCAAGGTCTCGTGGAAGGAACTAACATGAAAAGATATAATGCAGACCCATAGCCTATGAAAGACGATCCCTCAAAAGAATATGAAGATTTCCTCTTTCCAAGTAATGGTATCGTTGGAGCCCCATTTGCAATTCCAATAGAAGACATGTTGATAACAAAAAAATCCATAGAGAAAGACCATCGAATGTAATTCTTTAGAAGTAAAACCAATAAAGAAATAAGGATTGAACAAACAAAAAAGGAAAAATGCCTAGGACATCATCCCACCCTAAAAAAAAATCAAATGGAAGACATGGAAAGTGAAGGAAGTAAGAGAAGTAATGGCACAGCCCTGCCTACAGGGGTCCCTCATTCCAAAAGTAAATAATGATAGTTATCTCTTGGAATTTTATAGGATTAGTCTTCGAAAAAAGAGATCAAAAGTGAAATCCTTAATTAGAAAATAAAGGCCCCAATTTCTCTACTTAGGAGACTAAACTAAAGGAACAAGAAATAATAGCCCAATGGTTAACACTCCTACCTACTCAAGAAGTGTTACACTAAAAATTGTCACCATGACATTTTACTGTCTGTATTGGTTCATCATTACTCATACAATACTCCCTTAGAAGTCTACAAACATCAAGTTCCTAAAACCAAGCCTTGAAATTGAGAGAAAAGCTTATAAAAGTCACAAAAATACCTGTACCGCACTTTCTCTTAGTATTACCTGCGGTGCCGCATCTGTTTTTTCTAGAACATGTGGAACCGGCCACACATTTTCTTCATTAAAGGTGACGATTCCTGTAAAAGGTAAAGTGAAGGCGGAAGTAAAATTTGGAAGCCCAGTTGGTTGAATCTGGAAGCTTCTGAAAGAAATTATTCGATGGAAAGTTTGCTCCTTTCATGTACATTCATCCCTCCATTAAAGGAGCCTATCCCTTGGTATGTGGAACTTAATCCCTTTGAAAGAGGATTCTATCCCCTCTTAGTTGGAGTTGCAACCTCTTCTCTTTTGCTATAAATTGAGGCCATAGTTCAGCCTCAAGGGGAGATAGGCTTTGAGAGATTTTGAGGAGAAAAGCTAGAGAAACTCAGACTCTCTTAATTGATTGTCATATGGGAATGATTACACACTCATCTGTATGTTAGATGAGAGAGTGCAAAGGCTTGTCAAAGTAGAGGAAACGCTTTTTCTGGACTCTAGAAGGACCTGTATGACATCAAGGCGAACATGGTTGTAAGGCTCATTTTTTCATTAAAGATAATACAAATGGATCCTGTTTTCTCAATGAGTTGTTTACTTAAATGGCTTATTTCTTAAATTCCTTGATCATCAAGATAAATTTATGGTTTATGAATTAGTTTATATTATGCAGGTGCTTCTGATTCTTTCATGTTTTTTATTGCAGATCCCGAAAGGAATTGTATTCAAAGCGATAGGAAAGAAGACTATGACCAGCGCTGGACTATAGGTAAGTCCTAAATCCTTTATTATAGATAATTCTAGATCAAATATAGTCTAGAGAAAGTAGTTTACATTTGTCCATTTGTTTCTAGTTATCCGTAGGATACTAGGGAGATTTGTCTTCTCTGCAAGAACGATTTATCCGTCCAAGATGACTTCTCTTATTATAACTTTACCCGATTCACCCAAAGGAGATTCTTCCATTGAAAATTTCGCCGATATTCATGTTGTAGAATCATCTACAACCAAACCTAAAACTGGTGGTAAGAAGAAGGATAAGAATAAAAACAAAAAATCATCTTCAAAAGATAAAAACGATAAAACTGAACCAACTGACAATAAACGAAAACCTCGTTATTCTTGTCTGATCTGTGCTGAGGATCATTTTACCAAAGAGTGCCCGCATAGAGCTGAGGTATCGAAATTCGTTAAGGGTTTTCCCATACCTATTGTCTTGAAGGATCCCTTTCCTACTCAAGCTAGTAACATGATTGGATCTTCCTCCAATACGATAGAAGATGTCTTGATGGTTGCAACGCAATCGCAAGATTATGGTAGTAAAAATCCCGTTGGTGTTAAAGAAGTAGACAATTATAATTCAACATCAACTACATCTCCCTCATTTTTTGATCCGTTACAGATCGAGAAACCAAATCGCCTGCTAAAGGTGTGCTTCATAAATAAGCTTTCAATCCACATGCGAGAGCTGCTCAGAACTACAATATTGTTGAAGACTTGGCGATTTTCCATTCAGCAATGTCAGCTTTGGAAGTGCTACAATCATGTCTAGCATAAAGAAAATTACTATTGTCAGCCATAGGAGACGTAGATCTTCAGGATTTGAACCTAATGATCTTCGATTTGGAAAATTTTACACCCCGCCTACCTCATCAAATGGCCTTTCAGATTCTGGTAATAGTAAAAAACAAACCTTGCTTTCATACTGTTGTTGATGAAGGGGCTTCTATGTGTATCATGACATTAAAATTTTGGAAATCAATTGGTTCTCTGGCAATTAACCAATCTCTGACTATCCTCAAAGATTTTGATGGAAGAGGATTCAAGCCGTATGGTATTTTACAGGATCTACCTACAGAGGTCGAAGGAAAAACCATTAATCTAAATGTGGAAGTGGTTGATGCCCCTCTGGAATACAACCTTCTCCTAGGTCACAGTTGGTCTTATGCCATGACTGTTGTTGTATCATCAGTCTTTCGTCTCATCATGTTTCCTCATAAAAGAAATATCGTTAAAGTAGATCAGCTCTCATATTATTCATCTGACCCAGCCTCTACTAATAGCATCCAACATATCAGAAAAACGACTATCCCTTATAAATATGTTGGGGTAGGTTTACTTAAAGATTCTGCTTTACTGGGAACTTTTTTCCTACCTGCTCCCAACGTACCGCCTCCTATTGCTAACATCAATATTATTACATCAAGTACTATTTCATTTGATGATCCTTGGATAGTACCTTTAGACTCAGAACTGGATTCTTTCGATGGCGTGATGCCTTTGAGTCCTTTTGAGTTAGCATATCAGGCAGTATAGTCATTTTCTAATAATCCTTCAACTAAACCTGATCTAGTGAATGTGATCCATGAGGAATCACTTTCCATCTCGAGCCCAGCTTCGACATCAATTCCGGATCCTGTTCAGCAAGTATTCAATAGTAATGAGCATGTTCGTGAATTTTTGTCTATAGACGAATTACCATGGGAAGATCTATATCATCGATCTTCATTTTTACCTGATCTCGATCATTTTGAAACTGATTTTTCCTCCATTTTTACCGCTGATTATGTCAATGAACCCCAGAATCCTCTTACGAATTCCGATTCTGAATTGAACTTAGCAAAAATTTCTATGACAATTCCCATTGACATCTCAGTGAAACCAGGAATTGTTGAAAACATTCACATAGGTTCTTCTTGTACACCAGATGAAATCCAAGCATATAAAGCCCTATTTCAAGAATTCTGTCACATTTTTTCCTGGTCATATGAAGAAATGCCAGGAATCAATCCATCAATTTTTGTTCATGAAATTAAAACATACCCGGATGCTAAACCTGTCCGACAAATATTACATGAGATACATCCACGAAAATCTGCCGCTATTAAAGTAGAAGTTGAGAAATTACTTCATGCAAGTTTTATTTATCCAATTCCTTTAACGAATTGGGTATCTAATATTGTTCCTGTTAATATAAAACAAGGGAAAATATGAGTATGTATCGATTATAGGGATATAAATCAAGCTTGTCCCAAAGACAATTATCCAACCCCTTATATCGATCAAATTATTAGCGATTGTGCCGGAAGCAAAATGTTCTCATTTATGGATGGATTTTTGGGCTACAATCAAATCAACATACTCCCTACCGATCAACCCAAAACAGCTTTCATTTGTCCATGGGGGACTTTTTCTTATTGCAAATTACCTTTTGGACTTAAGAACGTTGGCGCAAATTTTCAGAGGGTCATGTCTTATGCATTTCATGACATTAAACACATTGTGCAGCCCTATCTCGATGATTCACCTGCTCATTCATCGCGTAGTGCAGATCATATTACTCATCTACGAGCTATCTTTATGAAATGTATGCACTATAGGATTCATCTGAATCCTCACAAATGTGTCTTTTGTATTGAATCTAGACGATTTTTGGGATTTTTTATTTCAAATGAAGGCATTCGTGTCGACCCATCAAAGGTTGAGGCTATCATCAATTTACCTCCTCCTTCTACTCTTTGCCAACTCCAAAGTTTGCAAGGGAAAGCGAACTTTTTACGTCGATTCATTCCTAACTATGCTGAGTTAACCAAAAGTTTTACCAGGTTGTTAAAGCAGAATATTCCTTTCTTTTGGGACGAGATCATTGATCGATCTTTTGATGCTCTTAAACATGCATTGACCCATGCACCGTTATTGCATCCTCCCAATTACAACCAGGATTAATTTTAATATCTCGCCGCCTCTCATTCTACGATTGGTATGGTATTAGTTCAGGAAGATGAATTCAACAACGAACATGTGATTTATTATCTTAGTCACAATCTACATCTGACTGAAATCAAATACTCACATGTGGAGAAATTAGCCTTGGCAGCAGTTCAAGATGTCCAACGATTTCGTCATTACATTTTGTTATGAAAAACAACAGCGATTTCTGATTGTAACCCCATGAAGTATATTTTGACCAAACAACTGCTCGGGGGAAAATACTCCAAATGGATTGTTATCCTGCAGGAGTTTGATTTGGAATTTGAAAAATCCAAATCAAAGAAATCATTGGTATTCGCTGAACTTATGTGTGACTTCCCATGTATTGACACAGAAACTATGGCAGAACATCCGATCACGGATGAATCTTTGTTTCTTATCAGTACCATCGATCCTTGGTATGGGGATATAATAATTTATCTCCAAACCCAAAATTTTCGGCCCGAAATTTCATGGTCACAACGACGAAAAATCCGTTTCCAATCTCAGGAATATCATATTGTTGGTGACACACTCTACCGTTGTGGAGCAGACTTTGTTTTTCGACGTTGTCTCACTCTTGATGAAGCTGAAAAGGTTTTAAATGACTGTCACCCTGGAGCATGTGGCGGTCATATGTCTGGGTATGCCATATCCCAAAATATATTGTGCGTTGGCTATTTTTGGCCGTCTTTATTTAAAGATTGTATTTCTATTGTTCGAAAATGCCACAACTGTCAAATCTTTGATCGAAATATGCATGCACCACCCACTCCTCTTCACCCTATAATTGTTGTCGGTCCTTTTTCGAAATGGGGCATTGACTTCATTACATGTAACCCTCACTCGGCGAGGGGCATGGGTACATTATTCTCGCAGTAGATTATTTTACCAAATGGGCCGAGGCAATGCCTACATTTGCAGCAGATGAAAAAAATGCAGCTATTTTCATGTTCAATCATGTGATTGCTTGTTTTGGTGTACCCCAAGCGATAATTTACTGACCATGGGAGTCATTTTCAAAACATCATGATGACCAAATTGACTGATCAACTTGGCCTACGCCATGACAATTCTACACCATATTACCCGCTGGCTAATGGTCTGGTTGAAGCTATCAATAAATTTTTAGTCACCATGATCAAATGAATCATTGGAATTCATAAATAGAATTGGCATACCATGCTTTTTTCAGCACTTTGGGCATATCGAACCTCAGCAAGAACATCGACAGGTTTTACCCCTTTTCAACTGGTCTATGGTTTGGAAGCAGTATTACCGATTGAATACGAAATATCGTCACTCCAACTAGCCATAGAGTTACTACCAGCCACTTCTGAAGAGGAGAAACGCTTTTGTACTTAGCTCAATTAGATGAGAATCGGTGCACCGCTGCATTAGCTACCGAGACTCATGCGAAATGAATGAAATCTCAGTATGATAAAAGTGTTACACCTCGGTTTTTTCAAAAGGAGACCTAGTCTTGGTTTATGATCAAGCTAACGATAAGCTAGGGGCTGGGAAATTTGAACCCATGTGTCATGGTCCTTATATTGTCAAGCGACATCTTGTAAAAGGGGCCTATGAACTGAGTGATTTTGATGAGGTCTCTTTAGGCAAACCCAAAAATTGGATTTATCTAAAGAGATATTATGCTTGATTCTTGTGTGGAGATATTCCCAGTATATTAGTTATTTTCATAAATTAGTGTGTTGTAGATTAGAAGAGCATGCCTACTTTAAGTGTTCTTTTACTACTATCCCTGCTTATTTGGATCACTCTTGATTTTGCAGATGTCGATGTCCCTTCAAACATACGTTGGTTTTGCTGATAGTGCTTGTCGTAGTACACGAAACATTTATTCCACAGCTTGGGTTATTTATTCACCCACTGATGAATTAGTATCTATCCATGGGGTAAGCCTCGGTCAAACAAAAAACAATTTGGCAGAGTATAGTGTAGTTATTGAGTTATTATATGAATCCATTTCATTTGGAGTTCATAGTTAGATCGTTAGGTTAGATTCTGAACTAGTTGTATTACAATTGAATTGAGTATACGTAATTAAAAACCCAGTGTTGTTAAGATTATTTTTGAAAGTTCGTCTTTGGAACGAGAATTTGATTATATTAAGTATCAACATATTTCGAGAAGTTTAAACACATTAGCTGATGTAGTAGCTTCTAGTGTGATAAACAGACATTTGCGATAATTAAAACAGTAGATCAAAATAACATCTGACAACATGTTAGACAAGATAACTGGAAATAGTAGTAATATCATAGCATAAGAGTAGTGTTTTCAAAAAATATTACATCGTCATCAATGATAGGTTCAAAACTCCTTATGATCGGAAAAAAGTGATACAAAAAATGATATAAGTCTACAATGTCAATCATCCACTATCTATGGTGATGATCACGATAAAACACTGCAGCCTATGCCACCTTGCTCAGAAATCTCCTGAACTGTCCTCAAACCCCGATAACATATCTCTGTAAATGGAGCAGAATGTCATCTATGGTCGCCTCTGGAATATCTAAGGTTAACCACTCCAGATGGTTTTCCAAGTCGGTAAGGGTCTCTGTTATATGATCCTGTGGTGGTGCTGCAGCTAGATCTCTTAGCTTCCTATCAAAAGGACGGAGAGTGGCTGGTCGACATGGGCCCACATCTGCATTTGAAATTTTTGTAATCAGTTTTGAACGATTCAAAAAAAAAAAAAATTCAGAATTTAGAACATGTCAAAATGATTCTTACCTGAGTCATCCCACTGTGTCCCTGGAGGAAGAGACATCTCACGATCGCCACAGAAATATATCCCAGCATACGGGAAATCTTCTATCGCGAAGACTTGGTTATCCAACCAACAAAAATAAGCTCCAGCGAAACGAACAACCTCGCCGCTCTCACTATGATGGGCCATCAGTGCAACCCATCATACCATCCGAGGCTCTTTGACTCTACCAGGATCAACTGAAATGAGCTTTGGGGCAAGTGCAGGAATTCTCTCTAGAGAAAATGTGACCACAATTGCTCCATGCCCGAAGTTTTTCAACTTCGCGTTCTTTTCTCTAGTTAGTTGGCCTTTTACATTGGCCAACACTACCTCACACCAGTTGAAAATGGTGCCTCTAAAGCAGTCAATAGTAGTTTGCATTTGGAATCTCGTAGCAACATGTGGAGCTGCACTCCCACACAACTGGATTACGGTAAACGAAACCACTTTAATTTCAGGACGAATAATGGTTTTTATGTTTATGCATTTATCTTTGGGGTCCGCTTCTTCATTACAGAATTCTTGCTGAAGGCTAGTGACAGACTAGCCACCTACCCTAGCCCCAAACAAAGATATTGGCTCACCTCTATTTGATAAGCCAGTGAGAAAATATATTTCTTCTAGCTCAATTTCGAGCCGGTGACCTCCAATTATAAAGCATTGCTCCTGGACATCTCATTTGTTTACCAGCCAGGTAAGTAAGTCTACTTGAGCCCTCATACCCTGAATGGCCCAGAATTTGTATAAATCACATTCCGTCAATACACGTCATGTGGGCGGATGTAACATAGCAGCATCATCAACCTCTTCATGCTCACGTTCTCTCCACTCAAGCATTGTAGATATCTTGCAATGGACAAATTGAAAGATTAGAAACAATTTGAGTGAGGAAATTTGGTTTATTTTGGAAGAAATATTAATTTTATTTTTCCTTGTGGCACCTCCACACTTTTTGCATAAAAACGGTGCATAGATCTGCACGCGTATTATACATAAAGTGTGGGACCATGACAATTTTCCCTTTGCAAAATTGTCGGGGTCCGCAGGTGTCATGTGTTTTACCTGCAGACCCCCAAGGAAGCATTTTTGAACATATTTTCCTCCTTAAAAATCAATTTAAGCCCTAAATTAAGAAATTAAACCGACAAAAATGAAGTTAAGGATGATGGGGATTACCTGGAATTGACGGTTTTCGATTCTGACAGGAGAAACTTCCATAATCCCCTCCGGAACATTTTTACCCAAAGCTCTCAATTTTTCACTCTGAAGTTAAATGGTAAAAATGAGTTAGAAAAACTCCTTGTTATAAGATTTTTTGAATAAACGAAATGTAATTTTGTTTATTTTCCACTTGGAAAAGTTGTTTTCCAAATTATTTTTATTAATCATAAACAGATATGTTTAATTTTTGAGTTTTTGTACAAAATACAAGAATTTTTGGGTGAAATGGTCATTTTGACAAAGGAGTGCATTTTTATCACTCTTTCGAACTCATTAAAACTTACAGAAAAAGCGAAGCTATGAGTACATTTTTATCACTTTTCCGAAATCGTTAAAACTTACAGAAAAAGCGAAGCTATGAATACATTTTTATCACTTTTTCGAACTCGTTAAAACTTACGAAAAAGAAAAACCATGGAGTCCTATTTTAAGCCCTTTTTAGACTCTCTAAACAAGAAAATATTGCCGAGTACTTGACTATTCAAACTCGTTAAAGGAAATGAACAATCATCCTTTCAGTATAAGTTTACCCCTTTTCCGGACTAAGATGGACTATTTACGAAAAAGGTATACGTTGACTAATCATGGTCAATAGAGTTCTCTCCTATATTATTTTATCCTTTTTTGGGCTTGAGAGACTAAATTTACGAAAAAGTACACCCACGGAGTTTCCTTAAGTTTTTCTTCTGACTCCCTAAAAATGAAAAACATTGAGTTTATCCTATACTGGACTCATTAAAATTTAATAATAAAGGACCTGTCTATTACAAACAGGAACGAACCACTCCTTCTTTGGGTTCGATTTTATACTAAGTTGGACTCATCTGAAGGATGAGCTTACATAACAAGAAAATGTTATCCTCCTCAAGCTTGTCAAAAATAAAGAGGTACTTGCTAGAAATGGTGGGGGAAAACGAGGGAAAATGAATTCATTTGTCACACTTTGTTTAAAAAGAAGTTTACCTCTCTTGGACACAACACTTTTTATCACACTTCTACCTAGGTTGGGAAAATCCTTTGCCTATCAGTTAATCAAACCATAGTGAAAGTCTTCAGCTGGTTTCTGGGTATTAGCTTAAGTCAATTGTTACCAAACCATCTGCAGTGTTGTTATGTGTTCAAAAGGACAGTTCAAATAAACCATTCATTTGCAAACATATGTCTCCATTCATGTTGACCATCCCTGAGTCAGTCCTTGCAAAATCTTTCTACAAAACTTGATCTAATGGTTTTGTGTCATGGGCTTTCCTACGACGGATCACTTTCTATCAATGACAACTCATCATCTAGGAAGTTGATCTAGAATCCTTCGGTACCTTGGAATTTGCATGTCTTAATGGCAGGTTTCTCACCTTCGACGACAGGTTGCATCATTGACCTTCAATCGAATGATTCCGTGAAATGTTCGACTTCAGATCATTTATTCACATTTCATGGATTGTACTGAGTACTTTGAGAGCCATTGTCATTATTGGTAGTTTCTCTCACACTTGTTAACAGTTCACATCATTTACTAGTAATCAAGTGGTTTCTACCATGTTCGACTTCGACACAATCAATCACATGGATAGAATCGTACTTTTTCGGGTAGTGGAAATCAAGACCCTGGATCTAGTTTCCACCATCCAGGCTGCGAGGAGTTTTATTATTCATTATGCAGTAGACTATTCATAACAGATGGTTGCTTCCATACCGTGTCTACATTATTGATATGATAGTAAGATCATTTCTACATCAGAACAAATTTTAGTTAGTATTTTATCTAAGTATGGGAATGCCTACCTCAGCGATGATATATATATATATATATATATATATATATATATATATATATATATATATATATATATATATATATATATATATATATATATATATATATATATATATGTTTTGCATTCAATGTTTTTATAGGATTCTGACTGGGGTGTCCAAAAGCTAAT
The DNA here is from genome assembly GCA_034641835.2 of Pinus albicaulis. Lineage (NCBI taxonomy): Eukaryota > Viridiplantae > Streptophyta > Pinopsida > Pinales > Pinaceae > Pinus > Pinus albicaulis. The sequence continues at coordinate 968,532,960 of CM076584.1, read as the reverse complement.
CCTCGAAATGATAAAGCACATCAATCTTCGAATGGTCTCAGACTTTGTGCTTTAGGGGGAAATCTGTTACACTAAAAATTGTCACCATGACATTTTACTATCTGTATTGGTTCATCATTACTCATACAATACTCCCTTAGAAGTCTACAAACATCAAGTTCCTAAAACCAAGCCTTGAAATTGAGAGAAAAGCTTATAAAATTCATAAAAATACTTGTACCACACTTTCTCTTAGTATTACCTGCGATGCCACATCTATTTGTTCTAGAACATGTGGAAATGGTCGCACTTTTTCTTCATTAAAGATGAGGATTCCTATAAAAGGTAAAGTGAAGGCGGAAGTAAAATTTGGAAGCCCAGCTGGTTGAATCTAGAAGCTTCTGGAAGCAATTATTCGGTGGAAAGTTCACCCCTTTCATGTAAATTCATCCCTCCATTAAAGGAGCCTACCTCTTGGTATGTGGAACTTAATCTCTTTGAAAGAGGATTGTATCCCCTCTTAGTTGGAGTTGAAACCTCTTCTCTTTTGCTATAAATTGAGGCCATAGTTCAGCCTCAAGGGGAGTTAGGCTTTGAGATTTTTTGAGGAGAAATGTTGGAGAAACTCAGACTCTCTTAACTGATTGTCATATGCGAATGATTACACACTCATTTGTATGTTAGTCGAGAGAGTGCAAAGGCTTTTCAAAGTAGAGGAAATGCTTGTTCCGGACCCCGGAAGGACCTGTATTACATCAAGGCAAACACAGTTGTAAGGCTCCTTTTTTCATTAAAGATAATACAAATGGATCCTGTTTTCTCAATGAGTTGTTTACTTAAATGGCTTAGTTCTTGAATTCCTTGATCATCAAGATAGATTTATGGTTTATGAATTAGTCTATATTATGCAGGTGCTTCTGATTCTTTCTTGTTTTTGATTGCAGATCCCGAAAGGAAATGTATTCAAAGCGACAGGAAAGAAGACTACGACCAGCGCAGGACTACAGGTAAGTCCTAAATCCTTTATTATAGATGATTCTAGATCAAATATAATCTAGAAAAAGTAGCTTACATTTGTCCATTTGTTGCTAGTTATCGGTAGGATACTAGGGAGATTTGTCTTGTCCACAAGAACGATTTATCCGTCCAACAAGAAGATATTCACAAAATTTTTTTCTCCTTTCACCTAGACAAATCCTGAAGCCCGGATGATTTCTTTTCTCATTTTTATCGGCATTTATGGGAGCTAATTAAGCAGTACCTTTGCAGAATGATAGGTTATTGCCTAAAGATTTATTGCATGGATGGTGGTATTAATTCATCTTTCCTTGCTTTCGTTCCCAAAGAAAAAAATCCCTCCTCCTTTCACAGATTTTGACCCATATCTTTGTGCAATGTCTCCCGTAAAATTATATCCCAAATCCTATTTGGAAGATTAAAACCCCTTGTCCCTTCTTTTATATCAAAAAATCAAGGAGGATTTGTTCTAGGGAGTCAAATATTTGATAACATCATTCTGCTCCAGGAATCCATTAGGGGCATTTTGAGGTCTAAAATGGGAATTGCCATCAGATTAAACATGGCTAATTCCTTTTATAGAGTTATGCACAACTTTCTCCTCAAAATTTTTAGTAGATTGGGATTCAAAAACACTTTCATCCAATGGATATCTATTAACATTAGCTCTCCATGGATTCCTCCCCTTGTTAATGGAAGAGTATCTAGCTTATTCCAAGCCAATCATGTTTTATGTCAAGGGCATCCTTTATTCCCCCTTCCTTTACATACTAATAGTTGATGCAATGAATAAGCGACTTGAATATGAACACAACAATGGTCAACTTCCTTGAAAAGTGGCAACCATTCTCAATTTTCCAATGATACCATTTTTGTTGGGAACTCCTTAGTGGGTATTTCTAGATGATTTAAATTGGTCTTGGAAAACTTCCTTACTTCTTCAAGGGGTTTAACCAACTCATCTAAGTCATACATATTCACTTAGAACATTTCCATGGCTAAATATATCCTAAATATATCCTGCAAACTCTTGGGAAAGTTATTCATAAGTTCCTTCGGGAAGGATGTATAGTCTCTTATAAGAAATTATAATTGATCAATTGAGCTACCATCCGCACACCCTAAGACCATGGATTTTTGGGGATTAGGGACCCAACCCTCATGAATAAGGATATGGGAGCTAAACTTGCCTGGAAAATGAGAACAAACAAGGAATCCTAGTTGGTATAATTTCTCACCAACAAATATTTGCATCCTAATAATGGGATTAGAATTGATCCACCCTCATCTTCGAGACCCTGCTCTCCTACTTGGAATATTATTTCTATCTCATCTGGCCTGATCAACAATCATCTCAGTTGGACTCCTAGAAATGGCTCTAGAATCTGTCTTTAGCTTGATTTTGTCATGAATCGCCCCTCTCTCCAAGAACTAGAAGCTCTCATGATGATCCAATAACATTTAACAAGTCACGGGACCTATCTTCTAGCTCACATCTCTCAATTGAATGGTGCAGGAATTTGGTCAGTATGGTGTCTTTATTAAATCCCAATCAACCTTTCCCATATCTCATATATTCTTAAATATAGTATGTTGGTTTATGCTCCCTTAAATTGTCAAACATAAGACAAGCTCTGCCAGAAGTCTCACGTATATATGGTCAAATATGGGTATGAAGAATTATTTTTCTCTATACAGGTCCCTCCTAAATAATCTATTTGGAAAAAAATAGGTTGAATAATTCCATCCCCAAACATAATACTCTCTCCTCGCTCCTCATTCATAAGAAAATTCTAACCTCTAAAAATCTCAATAAAAGAGGGATTTTAGCTACATCGTGTCACTCCCTTTGCAATAAACAAGAAGAATGTATCCCTTAATTATTTTTATCCTACACCTCTCAAGTTTGGGTCATTGCATTGGGTCCCTTGCTTATTCGTCTAAACATGTCTATTGATCTCTCTGTCTTCATCACTAGTTGGAAAAAACAATATTCAAGTTCCTTTGTTCGTAAGATAATTTTCCAATGAATTTGGATCTCTCTCCCGAAGTATATCTGCTGGTATATCTAGCTTTCCAAAAATAGCTCCATCTTCAAAATATTCTTTATCCCTCCCGAATTAACTGTTATAAAATCCCTCTCCCTATGTGTGGAATCTAATAGAGTGAAATTGAAGGATCGTGATCCTTCATTGGACTACCAAGAGAGCCAATGGATAGATTTTCTTATTGATTCGATGGGCCACCTTCCCTCTTTAGTGCCCACATTCCCTTAGCTAGAGTGAATTGGAAACTTAATCTTTCAAATATTGAATTTAAATATTGGAAAATTTTTCAAAATAAATGGATCCTCTTCTTTGATGGATGCTCTAAAAATAAGCCAGGGATGGTACGAGGGGGGGAATTCTCTTAAGTCTTGATGGGGCGTATGAAGTAAAGTATTCTTGGGGGCTAGGTTGAAAAATGAAAAATCTTACATAAATGTATGGGCTTCATCTTGGTCTTCAATTTGCAAAATATCATTATATCTCTTCAACATTTATCATGGGTGACTCCCTCATTACAATCCAACGCCTTCAAATGGGCTCTTTCCCAAAGAATGACCTTCTCTCACTTCTTCTTTTAATAATTAACAACATCCTTAAATCATACTTGAAAAAGGCCCATTTTCACATTTTACATAGCCCAAAAAAAAAGCAAATATTTAGGAAAATCAAGCCTGTCACCTTGAAGGAAGACAATATGAAGTTAATGGCTTGTCGGGAAAAAAATTTATCCCATGAAAACTTCTATGAATGTTACTAGCCCCACTCTTCTTATTTAGATAGATGGAACAAAACACTATATGAATATTATGATTTGAAGGATCATATAGACCCCCTCATCTACCCTTGATGTTTCCCTCTGGCATGTAATCAATCTAATGGCTCACATATTTCATCGGTCTCTCATCATAAAGTATGAGGTAGTGATCAGTGGGTTTGAAGGTCATGTGATCATTTACTTAATGCATGTGGTGTCATATGTATCCACACTCCTTTGCACTTCCTCCTCCACTTTCATACCATTCTTCATGGATAATAATTGGGTTTAAGTTATGAATCCCACATCTTAATCGCTTCCTAAACCATGGGATCTACATTAATGTCAGGTGATATCATCTTTACGATGTAGGGGTTGGTTCATCAATGTTCCAGTGCACAAAGAAGTGGCCTATATATTGTCTAGTGGAAATTTCCCTTCCATTAGAGTTAATTTCAGCCTCAAAGTGCCCATGAAGTTTTCACATACATAATATGTAAACCAATCAAAATACTTTAAATTTAAAAAGAGTTACATGTAAATATTTTGGAGGGAAAATTTTAAAAAACTATTTTTTTAATTGTATTTTTGGCTTATCTCTTTATAGGTTTACTCAAATTTCAAGTGTAGACACTCATTGGATGTAGAATTTGAATCCTCATCCAACAAGTACCTATAATGCATACATTTGAAAATATATTAATAGGTACTCATTTTATGTGAAATTACTTTTCACACCGAGCAAGTATCTACACTATAAATTTGAATAAATCTATGATTAGGTGATCATGTCCAAGTTATGAAAATTGCTCAAAAATGAAAGTGTTAAAAAATGGTTGCAATTTGAATGACCAAAAAGGTCTCGTCACTGCAATTCTAGTGCCGTGAACGGTTCTCAAAACCAAGATCGTATGTGAAATTTATGAAGGTTTGAAATCACCAGTAAACTCCATTTTTCAGTTGAACAAAGTTGACTTTTTAAATTTGGGAAAAATTAAAAAAAAAGAATATTACAAGGAATATTCTAGGAATATTCCTTATAATATTCCTTGGAATATTCCACAGAGTGGACCAATGGGATGCTACCACATGGCAAGCCCGGAGGCCGCCACATGGCCCAATTATGGAGAATTAGCATTATAAAAAAAAATTGCAGCTTATCAGGTTGGAACCGGCGACCTCGTGCGCCCGAGCCCCACGCCTAACCAATCATGCTACACACATGTTTCTTAATATATGTTGTATCCGCCCTTTTTCTATGCTTTGTATTTGAAATGGGCAGGCAGAAAAGGGGCTAGCCCCTTAGGGCTAGCCCGAGCTCACACGACCAGCGCAGTGGAACCGTGGGTTTAAGTCCCGGCAGGCGGAAATGGTAACGGTTAACGTTAAACCGTTAATACTCATAAATGTCACCACTTTTGAAATTAAATGCGGTGGTTTATCCAACTGTTTGTTAACAGTTTTTGTTGCGGTTTGGGTAGAACGGACATGTGACCGCCCCAATCAACGTTTAATTTGACATTAAATATTTCTGCCCAATTTGGAGCGCCTCCAACATTTTTGGGGTATCTACTATTTCTAAAGTGCTATCTATTAGTTTCTCCACATTTGGTGGTGTTTGTTTAGGGATAATGGGCAAAATTTGTTTTTGACATAACTCCCTCAATATTGAACGAAATTGGAGGAAATTTTAGTCAATTTTGTGTTTCTTGAGCATTTTGAAGAGTTTGGAATAGGTTTCAAAGTGAACAGAGGTGATCTAGAACATATTTTTCTTCAGGGAAGATGAATGAGCCATCAGGGCCATCATGGAGAAGGCATTGTATTGGGTTGTATTTCACTATTTAAGGTGAAACAAAAGCCATTTCTAGCTATTTTCTATCTTCTGAAGTCAAATTTATAGTTTATTTTCCCTGTTTAGGCATATTTTTCACTATGTAACCATTTTGAGCAAATTAATAGAGCAAGGACATGCCATTGGGGAGCCTTGGACCAGCAGATGAAGCCCAGGAGGGGTGAACTGCCTCAACAATTTGTTGTGTTATGTGATAGTGAATTTTCTTACTATGTATTTCTACTGTGATATGTTAAATAATAAATTTAATTAACAAATCCTCACATATAAAACTCAGAAACATAACCAAAACTACTTTGTTTAACTAGAAATTCATGGAGAACACTTTGCACACTAAATTATTCGAGAATGGATACTTTGCATAGCATTAAAAATAGTTCCATTCTCAGATTAGTTGGTATCAGAGATAGATTTTTACTTTTCATTTGTTCTTGTGAAAATATATAGTTAAATGTTTGCAATTTTTGATGCTTACTACGCTTAAGCTCAAGAAAGGGGAAGGACAATTGGTTAGAGCTCAAAATAATCCTCAACCAAGGAGCACCAGAGTGCCATTAACTCCACCTTCTAATTCACCTACAAGAGCCATAGAAGAATTCTTAAGCACGTCTTCAAGAGAAGGAGAAGTTCCTGAAGACATTGATCCCAAAGAAGAAGAACGGGTGTTCCGAAATGAATTCTTAGACATGACTGAGATTGTGAGGATACTCTACTAAGAAATGAATGAAAGGCTTGAAGGAGAAGGGTCGAAACACCACAAGGAAGGAGAGGAATCTTCAAGAGGAAAGAAAAGTGAAGACAATTCAAAGAAAGGACATGGAGGAAATGGTGATCCATCATCCCCATCTTCATCCTCTTCCTCTACATAGTCATCCTCAACTTCAGTGAATCAATCTCACAAGTCCAAGAACACTGGTAAAAGTTCATTTTTAAAGCTTGATGTTAAGTTTGAGTTGCCTATGTTTAATGGTGAAGTCAATGCAGAAAAACTTGACAATTGGATAAGGTAGTTGGAGGTTTACTTAAGGATACAAAACCTTCATGATGACGACACCAAGATTTAGTTAGCCTCTTTGAGAATGGATGGTGCAGCATTGGTATGGTGGGAAGCCCAAACCAAGGATGAGATTAGAAAACATGGTAAGATCACTTTATCATGGGCTGATTTTATTTCTGCAATTAAAAAGAAATTTTATCCATTAGCTCATTTATAAAAGGCTATCATGAATTGGCAAAATTTCAGACAACTTAAGGGACAAAATGTACAAGACTACACCCAAGAGTTTAGATGAAGAGCTCTTTTACTCAGAATTGCTTTACATAGCCAAGAAACTTTGTTGAAATATATAGGTGGCTTACACAGCTACCTTATACATACTATCCTTATGTTCAATCCTACTAGTCTAGACGAGGTTTGTATCCAAGCCATGCAATGAGAGGCTAGAGGGAAACAATCTTTTGATGGAGAGGAAAGTGAATTTAAAGGCAAAGGGAGAAAAAGAAATGCAAATTCTAGGAAAGAGAAGGGAAAATTCTTTTGTAATAATTGTTCCAAAATAAGCCATGATGAAGACCATTGTTGGAAACTTCATCCGAAGTTGAAACCAGAAAAATTTAAAACCAAATAAAAAGGAAATATGGTTGCAATAGCTGAACAAGACTTACGGTATGAATCGGGAAATGAAACTAAAAGCATAGCTATTGCATGAAAGAACATAAAGGGGAAAGATATTGTAAATGAAACTAAACCTAGTTCTAGCACTTTAAACTATCACATAGAAGCTCCAAGTGAAGAGAAGAGAATTGAGTTGTTTTAGGTGAGGATCATTTCAACACACAAATATAGACACACTATTTGACAGTGGGTCACAAGCGAACCTCATCTCAGAATACTTAGTCAAGAAGCTGAATTTTGAAACCATTCCACATCCTAAACCTTATCCTCTTGGTTGGATTTGCAAGGATGAAAATTTACAAGTTTCAAGGAAGTGCATGTTGCGCTTTGCCATAACAACTCATTATATTGACATGGTGGAATTAGATGTGGTACCGCTTGACATTACAGGTGTGGCGTTGGGTAGTCCTTACTTGTATGATAGGAAATCTATCTTCCATCACCATGAGAACAAGTATCATATATTCAAGTATGGCAAGGAGTTTATTATGAGAGCACATCAGAAGAAGCTAGAATCTTCTTTAGTGAATGCGGGGCATTTGAAAAGGCTTGTCAATGCAAGTCAAAATTTGACTTTGTTGATTATTAAGCAAAAATAATTTGTATATAATCCTTTTCATGTTTATGTTGATGTAAATAATCAGTTGTTTCAGTCTGAAATCAGGTCATCTTTGGAAGAAGATGACAAGAAGTTACAGCAAATGTCTTTGGTGCCGATCGGTGCAGAAAACAAAGTGTTGGTGCAAAGTGGTACAAAAATCCAAGAGAGGGTGAAGCATGCAAGCAAATAGGGAACAAAGTTTATCAATGATCATTGTTGGTTTCAGAATGGCAGAGTACTGTGGCGAGAAAACTTGGTCGGGAATCGACACAAGTACATGGCTCATTCGGCAAAAATTCGCCATAAGGGTAGTTGGAAAGGTGAATCTTATTTTCAATTTCCTTTGAAGGTAGACCAATGTAGGAAAAATATGTTTTCTGCAAATTTCAGTTGTTGTTCTGCAAGTTTCAAAAATTTGGATCATGACACAGTGAAGTTTAGCAACAATCGGTCAACAGATTCAAGGAAGAATTTGTTTTTTTATGAGAAGCACAATTTAATCAAAATCAGGGAGATTTCAGTGGTTCAAGGTTGGAAGAGTGGAGAATCAGTCTCCTCATATTTATTTTTAGAATTCCAAAGAGCTTTTGGGTTCCAAAAGCTTCCCATTAGGGAGGTGTGATCAAGTGATCATGTCCAAGTTATGAAAATTGCTCAAAAATGAAAGTGTTAAAAAATGGTTGCAATTTGAATGAACAGAAAGGTCTCGTTGCTATGATTCTGGCACTACAAACGGTTCTCAAAACCGAGGTCGTATGTGAAAGTTATGAAGGTTTGAAATGGCTAGTAAACTCCATTTTTTAGTTGACCAAAGTTAACTTTTTAAATTTGGGAAAAATTTAAAAAAAATGAATATTCCAAGGAATATTTCGCAGATATTCCTCATAATATTCCCTGGAATATTCCACAGGGCAGACCGATGGGATGTTTCCATGTGGCGGACCTGAAGGCCGCCACGTGGCCCAGACTATGGAGAATTGGCATTATCAAAAAAATTTGGAGCTTATCAGGTTTGAACCGGCGACCTCGCACGCCCAAGCCCCACGCCTAACAATTTGCGCTGCGCACATGTTTCTTAATATATATTGTATCCGCCTTTGTTTTATTCTTTTCATTTTAAATGGGCGGGCGGATGGTATCTACTATTTTCGGAGTGCTATCTAGTAGTTTCTCCACATTTGGTGGAGTTTGTTTAGGGATATTGGGAAAATTTTGTTTTTTCCATAAATCCCTCAATATTGAACGAAATTAGAGGAAATTTTAGTCAATTTTGGGTTCCTTGACCATTCTGAACAGTTTGGAATAGGTTTCAGAGTGAACAGAAGTGATCTAAAGTATATTTTTCTTCAGGGAAGATGAAGGAGCCATCAGGGCCACCATGGAGAAGGCACTCTATTGGGTTGTATTTCACTGTCTAAGGTGAAACAAAAGCCATTTATAGCTATTTTCTATCTTCTGAAGTTGAATTTATAGTTTTTTTTCCTGTTTAGGAATATTTTTCACTGTGTAACCATTTTGAGCAAATTAATAGAGCAAGGACAAACCATTGGGGAGCCATGGACCGGCATATGTAGCCCAAGAGGGGTGAACTGCCTCAACAATTTGTTTTTTTATCTGATGGTGAATTTTCTTGCTGTGTATTTCTGCTATGATATGTTAAACAGTAAATTTAATTAACAAATCCTCACACATAAAACTCGGAAACATAACCAAAACTACTTTGTTTAACCTGCAATTCATGGAGAACACTCTGCACACTAAATTCTTCAAGAATGGATACTTTGCATAGCATTACAAATAGTTCCATTTTCAGATCAATCTATAAGGCGATAAGCCAAAAATGGAATGAAAAAAAGTATTTTTCTTCTTTTCCCTCCCAAATTCATAGATACTATTTTATTATTTTTCCTTAAGAGGCAATTTTAGGCTGAACTTTCCCCTAATTTCCACTCCCTTTTTACTCACAAAACCTCCAAGCTTGGGAGCCTCCTTCTAGGTGGTGGGAAGATCATTCAGTCCTCTTCTTTAAATTGACACAAACATGGAATTACCTTTTCCTTTTCTAGCCTTGGTCAATCCATCAATACTACAGATTCTTGGCATAATTTTCTTTTGGATGTGGTAGGGGATACACACATTCCATTGGAAATAAATCTAGGAGTTTTAATTGAAAGTGAAATTGTTTCCAATTCCATACTTAAGACTTCTCTACCACCCTACGTGTATATTACAGATGTTCCAATCGATAGAGTTACTAATTTGAAAGACAATTGTCCTACGACATTATCCATTGAGTCCCTCATCATGCACTCCCTCTAGAGCTATTTCTTAATCGGTGTCTTCATTTATGTTCTAATTTTTCTCCTAAGTATTTTTTCTTCCCCCTCTCTCCCCATTGTTCTCTTTTCTGGTGTCATGCCTCCAAGGGCCTTCTAGTGTGGGGCACCTACCCTATTCAATTCTCTCCTCCATTTTTAGGTGATTTTGGATCTCTTATTAGCTTTAGCATCCATATCCTTATACAGAGAAAATATTTTCCCTCCTCTACCTTTGGTCGCCCCAACCCCCGTAACCTTTTCCCTCACTCTGCCATCAAGATTCGTGATGAGAGCAGTGATCTTCGTCAATAGGGTTTTTAGAAGTATTCCAATATCCTCTTCTTGACTAAAGAATTAAAAAATCTCCAAACCACGGTAAACCAACTTGATGATATTGATGGGATTCATTTCCAACTTACAGACTTGCAATGTCAAAGAAATTTAGATATGAATCGAATCATAACTAGTAGCATCCTTGGTGGCCCCTCGAATAAGATGTCCATCGACCCTCCACCATGAGTTATGTTTGAAAATTGTAAATGTATTTTATTTTATGGTCAGTTATTTCGAGCCTATAGTAGTAGTAACCTTTGCACTATGTATCATCATGGTAGTAGGCAAGATGTAATTTTTTAAATACCTCTAATGATATTTTTTAAATATCTTGTATCTTGGAACCAAATGTAAAATTCCCAAAGTTTTTTGTTGTGACCAAGCACAAACGTAATGCAATAATTACTCATTTATGTCAAAATAATAATAATAATAACATTATTATTAATTTTTTATTTTGGGAATATTGAAAAACCATAATGTTTCTTTCCTAATGTCTCTTCTCTCGAAAATCCTTATAAAATGATTAGATATTTCTCCCTTTTCACTTGTGAATTTTCTTCTTGTCCCTCGTGATGGGTGGAGTTTTCACCTGAAAATTTTGACATTTAAACTTCTTTTCACATAGTTCTTTCCAAAAAATTAACTCATATTAATATATGAATTAAACATACACATACACCTATATTTAATAAAATATGTAACAAGATTCTTCACCTCCACTTTACCATGGATATTTGTAATATATAAATAGGCTTTGTTACAATACCATGGGTCAATATCATGGCTTACTAATGAAATATTTCGAAGAAATCATAAATCATGCTCATATGACACATGTTCTTGTGATTTTTTTTAATTAATCAACTTAATTATAACTGTAACATATGAGGTTTAGACTAGTTGGTTTATGTGGAGTTTGGTCCTCACTAGGTCACAAGTTCAAGCCTCATGGGGAGGGATTGAGGATGTAAGCCACTTTGGGTAATTAAACTTCCACACTACGTGTGATTGATACTTCTTCCATCTAATATAGGGATTGTCCCTAACCTGGGCTCAACCTAGACAAAATAATATGTACAGAAAGGCTACTACTAAAAATATTCTAAAATAATTATGCCAATAGATACTTCTTCCATCAAATAACCTAGGCTCAACCTAGACAAAAATAAAAATAAATAAATAATATGTGTAGAAAGGGAATAACTACTTTTCAAATAAATCTCAACCTTTTAAGTATGACTACTACTAAGAATATTCTAAAATATTCTAAAAATATTCTAAAATAATTATGCCAATAGATACTTCTTCCATCAAATAACCTAGGCTCAACCTAGACAAAAATAAAAATAAATAAATAATATGTGTAGAAAGGGAATAACTACTTTTCAAATAAATCTCAACCTTTTAAGTATGACTACTACTAAGAATATTCTAAAATATTTACAACGAGAGGTGCTCTCTAGCCAGTTAGGGAAAATATGTTGTAATGTCATGCAGACATTTTTGGCTCACTCAAATTACCAATTGTTTTCAAAATTCGAGTTTTTACAATCAATGTATGATAAACTAAAATTATATTCTAAAATATTTACGACAATAGATACTTCTTCCATCCAATAAAGGGGTTGGCCCTGACCTAGGCTCAACCTAGAAAAAAATATAAATAAATAAATAAATAATATGTGTAGAAAGCAAATAACTACTTTTCAAATAAATCTCAACCTTTCTGGTGTGACTACTACTAAGAATATTCTAAAATGTTTACAATGAGAGGTGCTCTCTAGCTAGTTATGGAAAATATGTTGTAATGTCATGTAGGCATTTTTGGTTCAGTCAAATTACCAATTGTTTTCAAACTTCAAGTTTTGAAAATCAATGTATGATAAACTAAAATTATGATTTTGTCGACATTTCAAAACCCAAAGAGGATCTATCATAAGGACAATGCTTGATGAAAGAAAAATTAATGCGGATGAAGGAGGAATAAATAATAAATGAAAAACAAAAAACTAACAAAAATGAATAAAATGGTCAGCTCTATGATTAAAATGGTGATATTATTAATAATATTAATTATATTAATGTAAAATATATAAATATAATAATAATTTAATGAATATTAAACATTATTATTAAAACAAAATAAAAATGGTAAATAAGTTAGAAACTAGAAAAAGATTAAAAAAAAAGAAGAAGATAAAACTAAATGGAGTTATCTTTAATGAGTCTTTTTGGAGTTTTTGGTGCCAGAATCCAACAGAAATTTTTGAGGTAAAACCTTGACTCGTGTTATTTAAAATGGTTTTTTGACTCTGTATATATATATGAATTCAACACCCTGAAAAACTCTTAAGACATTGCTGGAATTTAGAGAAAATCTAGTAGAAAATCTTTCAAAAAATCTCACTAAAGATAACTCGAAAATAAATTTGATAAAATTGAAAAAAATATCATTAAACTATTAAATTAAAATAATATCATTCCTAGCATTAATTTAATATTCATTATATTATTATTATAATTAATATGGGTTACAATAATATAATTAATATTATTAGTTATATTAAATTGATATTATTATTACTAATTTTATTATTAATTAATAATAATTAAATTATTAGTAACTTATTTAATTTAATTTAATAGTTTAATGATATTATTTTAATTTTATCATTTTAGGTTTTTCTAGTTTTTAACTTATTTACCATTTATATTTTGTTTTAATAATAATATTTAACATCCATTAAATTATTATTGTATTAAATATAGTTTGCATTAATATAATTAATATTATTAATTATATTCATATAAACTAATGTTATTAATAAGTTAATAATATTAATAATATTATCATTTTAATCATAGAGTCAACCATTTTATTCATTTTTGTTAGTTGTTTATTTTTCATTTTATTATTCATTCCTTCTTCGTTAGTATTAGTTTTTCTTTCATCAAGTATTGTTTTTATGATAGATTTTCTTTGGGATTCGAAAGGTCGACAAATTTGAATATTACGATGAATAATATGAATTCTTCTTTTACAAAAGATAACCACAGAAGTCTGAATTAAAACATAAAATTATAATTGTAATTAATTATTGTAAATTATGTTGACTCTCTCAAATTTAAAATAATTATAATTATAATTTTTATACATTTTTTTTGGGAAGCTCGCATAAATTTGAATTTCAATTGGTCAAGTTACTGATGGTGTTGTTTTGTGTTTTGGTGGTAGTTTTTTTTTTAATTATTATAATAATTTTTTCCATATCATATATTTTAAGATGAAAATTCTATCATTATAATCTTACACTTTATTTATAGAAATTAAACCAACCTAAATCCATCAAGCGCAGAGAGGGATCAAATCTTTGAAGGTGAAAATCTTTCCTCAAGTTTGGCACTCAAAAAGGAGGTTTGAAACTTGACATATTTGATCCTTCTCAATGCTTGATAGATATAACATTAAGATAAATCTAGGATAGTTCATCCTGAAGGGGATCAAATCTTTGAAGGTGAAAATCTTTCCTCAAGTTTGGCACTCAAAAAGGAGGTTTGAAACTTGACATATTTGATCCTTCTCAATGCTTGATAGATATAACATTAAGATAAATCTAGGATAGTTCATCCTGAAGATGAACCACACTGGTTGATTCGAAACGTTCCGACACAATTTTGTCTCATGTGATTATAACTGAAAGATCTCTGGAAAATAAAAATGGATCACAGAAGCCAGAATTCAAACATTTCGCATTACTATGATTATAAAACACATAAAAATTAACTAAATTAATTATTATTATTGTTATCTGAATGGAAGCTTCTATGAGTAGAAATATTTAGAAAGTTGTCTTTCTCATCCATCACATAACTGAATTAATTGATGACACATTTAAAAACTCGTAGTCAATTAATTCAATTATGTGATGGATTCAGAAGAAAATTTTCTAATATATATATATATATATACACACAAAATGACTTTTGGTTGGAATTTAGTAATACAATTTTCAGTAATATTGTGAATTTTTATTATTTACAAGGAACCTTTGAATGCATAAATAGATTCAACACCCTAAAAAAACCCCTAAGATACTCCATTTTTGGATGTTAAACAACTTCCGCTCATGATTTTTAAAAATCATCGAATTTTCAGCTAAATTGAATAGGAAATTTATTTGAAAAAGACTCATTTAGTCTTTTAATTAGGCTACTATATATATATATATATCATCATACCTAAAGAACCTTGCACCTAAGGATATTTCATGTTTGGATCCCATGCAAGAACCTAAGCATCCTAAAGGCCATAAGGGAGAGGAAGGAGAGGAGGGTAGCTTAGGAGCCAGGTTTAGGGGCATTAGGGAAGGCTACATCCAGATATCTACCTAAAATGTATACACATATTACCATAACCAACCTAGGAAAAGAATCTCAGTGCAATTGGGTGTGTACTAAGATAAGGGGTGCATTCATTCTTCTCTTTCACATTGTTTTGATTCCTCGTTTTGGGGTAGGGTAGCGAGACAAAAGAGTGAAATCAAAACTACTACTAGTGGCTAAAGTTTAATTTCCAAGATGTATCTATGAAACCAGATGAACTTGTTAAGTTCCCTTATCAAATATTCTCTAAGAGTTGAATTTATTGCGTTTAAATTCTTCCCTCTTTAAAATATAAAGTTATAATTCAATTAATTTCTATGATTTAAGCATGAAGATTCACCCTCACTTTATCATTATAAACATTTATCCATACTTTTCCATGGAGATTCTCAACTTGTAAATGGGCTTTGTTACAATATATGACTTATCAATAGCACATGTCCAAAAAAACCATCACATTTCATATAACACTTTCTTATATGACCTCTTTATAATTTAATCAATTTATTTAAAATGGTTGAAAAGGAATAACCACTTTAAAGATAACTCTCAACCTTTTAATTGTGACTACTACTAAAAGTATTGTAAAATATTTCATGAAGATTAAAACCATACCATCCACCTAATATTTATTGATAATTAAATTAAAATTCTGGAGTCTTATTCCAAAAAAATAGATGTGTAATTATTACGTAATTAATTACATATTTGTTTGCATAAGGAATTAAAATTATATATACGGTATGCTAATAACTATCGTAGATCCATCTTAACTCCGGATCTATCAAGCATCAAGAGGCATCAAATATCTCATGGTGCAAACCTCTTTTTTGAGTGCAAAACTTGAGGAAATGTTTGCAGGTCGAGATTATTTGATCTCTCTTAACCCTTAACTTATCTAGTGTTAAGATGGATCTAAGTTGGTTTCATATATAAGCTCAGTAATTAAGACAATATATTTGAAGCTTTGTTGTAGACAATAAAACCCAATAAGCTCCTCTATTATATCGTAAAACCCATTAAGAATATATACCTCTATCTTTACAGGAGTCGAGGATATTAACTATCTTTAGTTTAAAATTTTATTTTTAATGTTATCATTTGATCTCCTGAATAAAAATCAATAAATATTGTATCTAGACTTAAGTTGTTATGAACATTTGACAAACATATTCCAGTGCATTTTCATGCGAAGGTTAAAACTAATTATTGACATAATCTAAACTGAGTTATTCCAATAAATTTTAATGCATACAAACAAATATAAACAAAATATACGACTCCATGCACTATATTTTATATATTTCCTGCTTGTGTTTCTCTTCACACTCAAGAGTAAAATTTCAATCATATAAAATAAAATGAAAAACATGCAAAACAACCTCGAAAAATATACTCTTTGAAGGCTATGTAGCCAAGTGAGCAAGGTTGTTTTTCCCAAGTTATACCTGGAAGACATGCATATTCAAAGCTATAATTTTCATGTAGTGTGCCTTTATTGAGCGGTTCTCTTTTCCAAATCATATATGGAAAATGTTCTAGGTTATGATATTTGTTGTGGAAATTAGGATTTATTTTGATATAGCTAAAAAAAAGTATTGCAATGAATGTCTCACATAAGTGAAGAATACCTTTAAATTGGATAAATTAGAGGAGAATACAATGGTAAAAACCATGGGTTGTGAAAACCTGGAGCCCAAAAACCTTCATCTGTAAATTCACTATTTTATCTCTATCTTTTTAATTATTAATTATTAATTTATTTACTAATTTATTTTTATTTTTTATTTTTAAGTAGTTTTACCATTGTAAAAGAATACCATGGGAAAACCATGGGTTGTGAAAACCTTAAAACCTCCATCCATTAATTTTGTCTTTTATCTCACTTTTATTAAAATTATTAATTCAAACAAAACTCTTCCAGATAGATCTCATCAATTGTTTGATCAACACATTTCGATCCCCTACTGAGGTTCATCATCAAGAAAAGGATAGAAAGTGAGATCAATAGGCCACATACTTATAGTAGAGATGCAATGGTAAATTTCAAACGACTATGAAATCAAATAATAATACAATAATTTGGAACGTTATATATTATATTAAAATAAACAATAAAATGTTGGACATTGGGTTCAATGCTCCCATGTGTTTCACGACATGGACTAACCGCCTTTCGCGGGTCCTAACTCTGGCGATTGTAGCAGAGAATAACACTGAAGAGTTTTGGTCTGATGCCGATAATGATTCCAATAGTGGTATCAGAGTGACAGGTCTCGAGTTCAAGACTCACCTAGCTCGCGTCGGGGGGAGATTGTTAGATATTGGGTTCAGCGCTCCCATTTGTTTCACGACATGGACTAACCACCTCTCGTGGATCCTAACTCTGGTGATTGTAGCAGAGAGTAACACCTGTAGGTTTTGGTCTAACGAAAATTGTGATTACAACATAAAATAAAAGGGAAACATCTAGAAAAAAGTTTCTATTATTATTAATATTTCTAAATCAAAATTTATAATGGAATTTTTTTCTAGATGTTTCCTTTTTAATTTTATTGTTTATTTTAATATAATATATATCCTTCCAATTTATTATATTATTATTTGATTTCATAGTTGTTTGAAATTTACCTTTGCATTTCTACTATAAGTCTGTGGCCTATTGATCTCACTTTCCATCTTCTTCTTGATGATGAACCTCGGTAGGGGTTCGAAACACGTCGATCCAAAAACTGATGTGATCTATCCAGAAGATTTTTTCTTAATAATCAGGAATCACAAAGCATCCATTCTAAGAAAAAATATTAGTTATAAATTTTTTTTTTATTTACTTAAAAAAAATAGTTTTTTAATATAATTTGACCATTAGAGAATAATACCATGGGAAAAACCATGGGTTGTGAACTTGGAGCCCAAATACCTCGGGTAAATTTATTGTTTTATCTCAATTTTATTTGAATTATTAATTATTATTTATTTTTTAATTAAATTTTATTTTTTATGTAATTTGACCAAGTCGAAATGTTTATATTATATAACATATGTATTCTTATGAACCCACATTTAAAAAATATTCATATATTTAACTCCTATGCATCTAACATCTATTACCTATACATCTAACGCCTACACATCTACCCCATATTGAGTCTTAAAGAGCCTCTCGATACAATAATGAATCTTAATAATGAGCCTCTTTTGCAAATTTTGGTTTTGGTTTTCCATAACAATAAAAAAATAGTTTTAGATATATCTCCTTTGTAATGCTTAATAACTTTTCACTCTAACATTTTTGGAAATAGGTGTGTAATTAATTAGATATTTGTTTATAGAAGGAATTAAGGTCATATATATATAGATAGGGGTATGTAATTAACTAGATACTTGTTTGTAAAAAGAATTATGGTTATCTAAATAGTATGTTAATGATAATGAATCTTAATAATAATTATGTTTTACAAATTTTGGAATTGATTTTATATAGTGAATAAAAAAATAAAATTAGAACTATCTCTCCATTCTAATTTTTAAGAGCTTTTGACTTTAACATGTTTGGAAAGAGCTAGATATTCAATATGTGTTTTGAAGTTTCACATTCGATATATTTAAATACTTTTTTTTTATTTAGAGTCTATAATTAGTGGGGAACAAGTTCATCTCTATGACAAGTGAGGTTCTTGTCATGTGACAACCTCCCTCTCTCATATGTATCTTCCTCTCTTTGAAATGTACCTAAATTATCATAGTTAGTACCAAAACTTCTCTTCCCCATTCCGAATGATAAACTTTATTTAGATGTAAATAACACAATTAATTTATATCTAATAGATTAAAGATAGAATACAATAATATTATTAATTTAATTTAATTTTTTAATGAAATTGAAGCTAATTTAAAATTTATCTTAAATGTGATGATATAGATATATTTTTATTTATTTAATTTAAAACGATATTGAATGAAAAAAATTTCATCAATTTAGAAATAATAATTTTTTATATTCAATTTCAACTTTGAATTTAATAAATTCTAATACACATTTAAAAAAATGCATTTATTTGTAGTAAGTATATTCAACCCTATCACAATGAATCAATTTATATGTCAATTTCATATTATCACAATGAATCAATTTATGTGTTAATTTCATATTTTAAAGAATCAATTTATTTATCAATTTCGTCTTTTAAAGATTTGTAGTAAGTATATTCAACCTTATCACAATGAATCAATATATGTGTTAATTTCATATTTTAAAGAATCAATTTATTTGTCAATTTCATATTTTAAAGATTAATATAAATTGAAGTAACATTCATGCATATCATATGCATTCGTTGTATTCAAGTGTATAATTTAAACACCGTAAATAGATACAACAACTTGGTCAACAATTTTATCTCAAGTTTTTAGTAGATGATCAAAATATATAATCTTTAAACTTTTACACACAAGAACATAAAATATTCTTTTATATACATTTGAAAGTTAATTATAACAATACTTAACCAATAAAAATATATATATATTAATACAATATTCATAAACTTTAACAATAAAAAATATATATATTTTAATACACTCTTCATAAACTTTATTCCATGAATCCTCTATTAATTATCACAAACCCTTCAATACATGTCTCTTATTTTTAAATAACTTATCATTGATTATCTCTCACTTCCATTTATCCAACAAACTTACTCTAATAAATTTTTTTTTACCATTGACATAACTCTGACCTGCAAATAGCATGGTAACTATCCAATCACGTATTTATACATGAATTATAATGCATGCTGTGAAAGTTTGAATAAGCACAATTTTGAAAGTCCACATTAACGTTGATATATATATATATATATAAGTCATTATCTCACGGTGTAAAGACATGTATTAATAAGGTTTCGATGGTGGAATAGATTGCGCCACGATTATCTTTACATCTCACATATGTGCTTCACAATCTGTGTTGAATTAATTTCGTGGAATTACTACTCCAGCGTGCCAGTTCTAAAACGTTAATGATAGTTGGTCCTTTCTGTGATCACATTTAAATTTAAAGGTTGATATTCAATTACTAATCCGGCCATTTGGCACGGAGTTCCCTCATGTTGAAGCACAAGTGTCATTACCTGCAGAGTTTCTACACTTCGGCATTTAACATACATGACAGTTGTAACTTGCCTCGGGTCCATCGAGATATTTGTGAGGGAAACAGGGTCTTATCTGGAGTGTTCGGCTAATCCTTTCAGTTTTTTGGCGACTGGAGTTCTTTCATGGCGCACTGGAAGAGAGTTTCTCCTCCTCGGCATCTCCGTCACTAATTCCTGTTTAAAAAAATGGTAAGCAGTGCTCATCCTACGGCATCTAAACTTGTTCTGGTCTAGATTTGCAGAATATTTCATGCATCTCCTATGAATTTCGACCTAGGAATAGTAAGTCATTCTGTGTTCTGGTTTATTCATTTGTAAACAGGTTAGCGGAGGATGATGTTCCAGAAAATGGAGATGTGCGCTTGACATCAGGGCGATGACTGGAAAGGTACCGCCCTTTAGCTAATTTTTCCTATTCATATGTGGATTTAATATCACAATTTCCAGTTCCTAGCAAGAGTTCCCTTCTCTCAAGTTTAACTGCTCATGTTTTGTCACCTTCCAGGGTTATCAAGCGCAAACCTTCATGTAAGTTTCTCCTAAGCATTTAGGTGGGGTTTAGAGTTCCACTTATCATTATGTTAACTTCTTCATTTTGCTGACCGAGTTTTCATTTCCTTGTGCTTGCAGGTGAGTAAGATTCCTTTGAATCTTCTTGCAGCTTTACCGTCTCTCACTAGCTTCAGCTGAAGTTAATTTCCCTTGCTACAGGTACCCCAAAATCGTACCGAGGGTTCTGTTGCAGTTTTCGACATAGTTTCTTGTTTTTAATTTCTTGAAATGTAAATCGGGTGATACTCAGTCCCAGATTAGGGTTTTGGAATTTCGAATAGTGCCATTTTAATTCCTTGTAATACCACAGAACTCTAGTACAGTATTTATGATGAACCCATGGTTAATGTTTCATATACAGTAAGCAATTTCATATTACTATATGGGAAACCCCGAGGGTATCGATTTCCGTTATCAGTACTCTTACTTCGTTTGGTTTATTCTTGTTGATTCGATTCACCGAATCGTTGTCATGTTAAGTTCTGGTCCACTGTGGTATTCTATGCAAGGCTCGTTGGATATATACTCTTATTGTTATTGCTGTGATTTAAGGATAACTCTGAAAAGTCATATGAAGTTTCTTTAAAAACGGAATTTTCTTCCATTTTACTATATTTACTTCTGCGCTTGGGACTACTCTCCTTTTTCGCATTATCACCCAATGTGGGATTTTGGTTCTTACTTTGATTAATAGCTATTTAACTGCATCGTTGGTATTACAGTTTTTTCGATAGTTTGTCGTTTCTGGTTGACCTACTGTTTAGTCTTTAATTTATTTTTATTCTTAGATTAACACTAAGGTGACCGGTCCACTAATACGACCGTGTATAGTAACTTCTCTACCAGGGTTATCCTGAGGCGAGGGCTCGATAGGGTTTCGACCCCTTCTCTGCTCTTGAAAACCCCAAACCTGGAGATCACTTGGGATAATCATGTACTACTTCTCTATTGTATTGATTTTCTGGTATTAATGCATCTTGTACCAATAATGAGGTTTAATCTGTTAGCTATTTACACTGCAAATTTTATACATAATCCTGTAGAAGATTTTCAAAATCGTCTATTTACATGCATGTTTCTGCAGAAATAAGAAATAAATGCAGAGTAGATTTATTTTCTTTTCGTTCGTTCATTTTAAACTCTTAACACATCAAGATAATTAAAATAAAGCACCTGCTCTATTAATGCACATATTAATATTTTTCTTCCAAAGGAAACCTAACAGATTCCTTCCGAACTGCATAATCTCATTTCCTTGTAAAATAAATAGTAACACTATTCTATACATTCACAAGGTTAAAAATAATAACTCTGTATTCACATTTAACCTGTAATCTATATAAGCTTCAAATTCTGTATACTTATCTGGATCTGAAAATCGATTCCTAAAGCTATGGTCCACCCTACCAACCAAGTGAGGCCATTACGTTCTGCACTTGCCCCCTAGCTTCAGAATCTAGGTCGGTGCCACAGAATTAACAGTGGATCTTACTCTGCTGTGACCTCTGGAAGTCCCTTCCAGTCACCTACAGGTAGTCTGGCCTTTTCAAGGGTTGCAGAAAGATACTTTCCACTGGTGTTTCCAGCTCTAGATAGTACTTTCCCCTTTCTTGCCAATTTTCCAGAACCCCCTCTCCTCTCCTGGATTCCAACTTTATCCATTAAGGAGAGGGTAACTGTTTTTCCAACTGTCTCCAACCACCACCCATTTTGAGACACTATCACCGACAGCTTCAGAGATTCTCTTTTCATTCATTGGTTTCTCTTATTAATTCAGAAAGAAAAGAAAATAAAATCTAAAAATAGTAATTGTCTCAAAACATAATAATAAAGTCTTTCTTGCTCAGAAAATAAAATACACCAATTGTTTTAACTAGTTAATGCTAGTTAATTTCTTAATGAGGCTGTCACATCTTCCCCCCCTGGAAGTAACACCATCCTCGATGTTTTTATCCCATCTCTGTAAAGAGTTCTGGGTAGGCTTCCTACACAAACTTTTCATCCTCCCAAGTAGCTTTGTCTGGTCCAAAGTGCCTCCACTGCACTTTCACCTGGGTAACTACTCTTTTACGGAGTTCAATTTCCCTACAATCAAGTATGCGTAGCGGCTCTACCAGAAATTCTCCGTCTGGTTCTACCTGAAAGGAAAAAAAACAGGATTACCAATCAGTAGATTCAATTTTGATTCAAACTTCAGTTAGGATTTATTTCCATTCTTTCTTCCTACCTGAATGTTTTGCCAATGAATTAAATGTTTTTCATCATGCACATATCACTTTAACAAAGATACATGGAACACATTGTGTACTTTAATATGGCTAGGCAAAGCCAGCCTATAGGCTACTGGTCCCACCCTTTCCAGAATTTGGAAGGGTCTGCAGTAATGGGGAGCTAACTTGGCACAAGAAGTCCACCTTAAGGTACTTCTTTTAGGCTTAATTATGACATACACGTGGTCCCCCACTCCGAATTTGCAATAGGATATTTTCTTGTCTGCAAAGACCTTTTGTTGGTCTTGCGCAGCCTTCAAATTATGCCTTATTCTTTTTACTTCAGCGTCCAATTCAGCCAACATTTCTGGTCCCAACATCAATTTTGTCTCCGGACTGCTCCAGTTTATTCGTGTACGACACTGCCGTCCATATAACGCTTCAAAGGGACTCATTTTTAGAGATTCCTGATATCCATTGTTGTATGCAAACTCCACTAAGTGCAGGTAATCTTCCCATTTAGCTGGCTGCCGCATTACATACATGCGCAGCATGTCCTCCAAAACCTGGTTTACCCGCTCTGTTTTCCCATCAGTTTGAGGGTGATAGGCAGTACTGAAGTGTATCTATGTTCCTAAACCTGAAAATAAGGTTTTCCAAAATGTGGAGGTAAATTTAACATCCCGGTCTGAAATCACGGTCTTAGGTATACCATGCAACCTAAAGATTTCCCTCATGAATATATCTGCAATCTGCACCTTTTTGTAGGTGGATTGCACAGGTATGAAATGGGCAGATTTACTTAATCTTTCCACCACTACGATAATTGAATCATTATGCTTCCTTGTTCGAGGTAACCCCGTGATGAAATCTAAAGAGATCACCTCCCACTTCCATTCAGGAATGGGTATGGGCTGTAGTAGTCCTGCAGGGTGTCGATGCTCCACTTTAACTTGCTGACATTCTAAACATTTGCTTAGATATTCTGCAATGTCTCTACGCATACCTGGCCAATAATATATTTTTCTAATTGCCGAAAGCATCTTTTGATAGCCAGGATGGACAGCGTAGTTGCTGCGATGGTACTCGTCCAGGATTAACTCCTTAAGACTTGCGCGATTAGGAACATATGTCCTTCCGCGAAAAGTTAACATATGTTCTTCGTTGCTTCCATACTCGGATGGCTTGCCTTGCTCCATATTCTTTTCCATCTGCTGCCACAAGAACTTGTATTCTGGGTCCTTCTGTGCTTCTTCCCTTAATTGCTCTGACAGCTGGCTTACCGGTTGGTTGTAGTAAATTGCATAAATCCCATGCAATTTCCTGCTCAGAGCATCTGCAACTCGGTTTTCTTTACCTTTAACATGTTGTATGTCCATGTCAAATTCACTCAGAAAGGCATTCCACCTTGCTTGCCTAGAGTTTAAATCTGCTTGCTTAAAATAGTTAGTCAAACTGCGATGGTTTGTTTTAAGTACAAACCTTTTGCCCAGTAGATAATGCCTCCATACTCGGAGAGCATGCACTACTGTTGTGAGTTCTAAATCATAAGAAGAGTATTTTTGTTCATGTTCTGTCAACTTTCTGGACTCATAGGCTATTACCTTGCCTTCTTGTGTTAATACTGCACCAACTCCCTCCTTGCTGGCATCAATACACACCACATAGTCTTTGTTGGGGTCAGCTACCTTCAGCACTGGTGCTGTGGTTAAGAGTTGTTTCAGCTTTTCAAAGCTGATCTGACATTCATTCGTCCATTTGAAAGGTTTGTCTTTCTTTTCTAAGGATGTAATAGGATAGGCGATCTTAGAGAACCCTTCGATAAATCTTCTGTAATATCCAGCTAGACCCATAAATGATTTGATGTCTGCCACATTTTGAGGCACTTGTCATTCCAATATGGTTTTGATCTTTTCAGGATCAATAGCTATCCCTTCTGCTGACACAACGTGTCCCAAGTATTGGATTTCTGATTTAAAATAGTCACATTTACTGAACTTAGCATATAGCTGATGCTTCCTTAGTGTCTTCAAAACTATTCTCAGATGTTGCTTATGTTCCTCCTCATTTTTTAGTATATTAATATGTCATCTATGAAGATCAGTACAAAGTTATCTAAGAACTGATGAAAAATGTCATTCATCAATCTGATAAAGGTTGCTCTGCATTTGTTAGACCAAAGGGCAGTACCACAAACTCATAATGTCCATATCTAGTGCGGAATGTTGTTTTGCAAACATCCTCATCCTTGATTCGTATTTGATGATATCCAGACCTCAAATCTATTTTAGAGAACACCTTAGCACCTTTCACCTGATCGAATAAATCATCGATTCTGGGTAACGGATATTTATTCTTAATTGTTAGCTTATTGAGTTGTCGGTAGTCCATACACATGCATAAGGTTCCATCCTTCTTTCTAACAAAAAGGACTAGTGCTCCCCAAGGGGACATGCTTGGGCAAATATAGCCCTTGTCTAACAGTTCTTGCAACTGCATCTTTAACTCTGTTAATTCTGGTATACTCATTATATAGGGAGCTCTAGACAAAGGTGTGGCTCCAGGTAGAAATTCTATGGTGAAGTCGATATCCCTCTTGGGTGGCAAACCTGGGATGTTTTCTGGAAACACATCTAAGAATTCCTGTACTACAGGAATATCTTCCATATTTGCAGCCTTTCCCTTGGATTCTACATATCCTACTTGAATGGCGTACAGCTGACATCCTTTTCGGATACACTTGCCCATCTGAGATGCTGTTATAGGGCATACTTGTACGGGTTTCTTAATCCCTTTAAGTTTCTTACGCATGCCATCATGCGTTTTGTAATAAATTGTCTTCTCTTTACAATCCACTAGGGTCCAGTGCTTCTCCAGCTAGTCCATTCCCAATAACACATCATACGATCCCAATGGCAGAACATTTAAATCTACTTGCAATTGTTGTTCTGCCACCTCTAGTATGCAGTTAGCAATTTTCACAGTTATCTTGCGTTTTGCCCCGGTGGCTAATTGAACTAGCCAAGAATTCTTAAATTTATGTTCTTTTAATTTGCACATCTCCACTAGTTTAGGACTTACATAACTTAAACTAGCTCCAGGATCTATTAAAATCGAAACAGGTTTAGATAATATAGTACCTTCCAATTCAATCATTGTGGGCTGGAAGTCAGCATGTCGGTCCTCCAAGGCTGCATTTATACGTGGTATGTTTCGCGCCACGTCCCCCACTGTTGATGCCTCCTGCAAATTTGCCACAGTTTCAATTTTATTCCGTTATGGATAGTTTTTGTAGTAATGTGCTTCCCCACAGCCCCAGCACTGTAGGGGAGGCTTAGAATTCTTCCCGTGCTCTGGTTTTCTTGATGCTTCTGTGGGTTTTTCTTCAGCTGGCCACTTGATCCTTTGATGGTTCTTATTAAACTGCTTGCTACTGGCGTTCCATCCTGCCCCTTTAAAGTGGTTGCTTTTACTGCTTTTGAAAGTAGAGGAATTCTTTTGATTTTTCTTGGGCTGCCAACTCTTTCCACCCTCCCCCTTGGCCTTATACTGCTGGTAACACATGCGTGCTTTCCGGACAGCCTCATCCATAGTTTGGGGGTTAACAAACTCTATTCTTTCCCTCATGGGAGCAGGAAAACTACTCAAAAACCTCTGTGCCTTGGCTTTTTCCTCTCTAAGGTAAGGTACATAGCGTAGCAGGGAGGTAAATTTCGTGACATACTCATCCATGGTCATCTGGCCCAGCCGAAGATCATGGAATTCCTTGGCTTTATCATCATAAAATCTTTTTCTTAGATATTTATCTTTGAAGTACTGCTGAAATGATTCCCATGTAATGTCTCGCTCATCAATGTTGTGAACATTCTTTACCTCCTCCCACCACAGGGTGGCTTTCTCTCGCAGCTGGTATATAGCCAATCTGGCCTTCAGATTGCTGCTATACTCATATACCTGAAAATATTTATTGATATTAATTAACCATGCTTCAGCTACCTCTTCTCCCTCGCCATCAAACATTGGTGGCATAATTTATGAAATTCCCCCTGCAGTTCCACTTTCTGCCTCTTGAGATCCTGCTGGTTGGACAGGTTGCCCGACTCTGCCTCGTTATAATTTCAGTTTTTTCTCTTTTGGGAAGGGCTCCTCTCAGTCTTACCAGTAGTATTGTTCCTATTTTGTTGCTCATCCTGTTCTATTGATCTGTCTTTTTCATCCCTAAGGTGTTCCATTTCTTGATTTTGTTTGTCAGATAAGCTTTTCAGGATCTTTTCTTGGTCGTGAAGCAGCCTCTCATTATCCCTCTAGACCCTCGTCATTTCCTCTTGCAATTGCTGTACTATATTTAGTAGAAATGAAGTTTGATGCTGCTGCTCTTTTAGCATTCGAATTGTCCTTTGGTGTTGTTCCACAGTTAATTGAACCCACATCTCTGGATTCATAACTGTTGGGCCTTGAGTCTCTTCCGGTTGTGCTTGAGATGATGTATCTTCTCTCATTTAGCTCGCTGCTTCTCAGTGCACTATCACATACACAGCTCTAAGGTTACCAGACCCATTAGGATGCCAGTGTAGCAATCGGCTCTGATAGCACTTGTCACTTCCATTTATCCAACAAACTTACTCTAATAAAATTTTTTTTACCATTGACTTAACTCCGACCTACAAATAGCATGGTAACTATCCAATCACGTCTTTATACATGAATTATAATGCATGCTGTGAAAGTTTGAACAAGCACAATTTCGAAAGTCCACATTAACGTTGCTATATATATATATATATATATATATATATATATATATATATATATATATATATATATATACATATAAGTCATTATCTCACGGTGTAAAGACATGTATTAATAAGGTTTCAGTGGCGGAATAGATTGCACCACGATTATCTTTACATCTCACATATGTGCTTCACAATCTGTGTTGAATTAATTTCATGGAATTACTACTCCAGCGTGCCAGTTCTAAAACGTTAATGATAGTTGGTCCTTTCCGTGATCACATTTAAATTTAAAGGTTGATATTCAATTACTAATCCGGCCATTTAGCACGGAGTTCCCTCATGTCGAGGCACAAGTGTCATTACCTGCAGATTTTCTACACTTCGGCATTTAACATACATGACAGTTGTAACTTGCCTCGGGTCCATCGAGATATTTGTGAGGGAAACAGGTTCTTATCTGGAGTGTTCAGCTAATCCTTTCAGTTTTTTGGCGACTGGAGTTCTTTCATGGCGTGCTGGAAGAGAGTTGCTCCTCCTCGGCATCTCCGTCACTAATTCCTGTTTAAAAAAATGGTAAGCAGTGCTCATCCTACAGCATCTAAACCCGTTCTGGTCTAGATTTGCAGAATATTTCACGCATCTCCTGAGAATTTTGACCCAGGAACAGTAATTCATTCTGCGTTATGGTTTATTCATTTGTAAATAGGTTAGCGGAGGATGATGTTCCGGAAAATGGAGATATGCGCTTGACATCAGGGCAATGGCTGGAAAGGTACCACCCTTCAGCTAAATTTTCCTATTCAGATGTGGATTTAATATCACAATTTCCAGTTCCTAGCAAGAGTTCCCTTCTCTCGAGTTTAACTGCTCATGTTTTGTCACCTCCCAGGGTTATCAAGCGCAGACCTTCAGGTAAGTTTCTCCTAAGAGTTTAGGTGGGGTTTAGAGTTCCACTTATGATTATGTTAACTTCTTCATTTTTCTGACCAAGTTTTCATTTCCTTGTGCTTGCAAGTGAGTAAGATTCCTTTGAATCTTCCTGCAGCTTTACCGTCTCTCACTAGCTTCGGCTAAAGTTCATTTCCCTTGCTACAGGTACCCCAAAATCGTACCGAGGGTTCTGTTGCAGTTTTCGACATAGTTTCTTTCTTTTAATTTCTTGAAATTTAAACAGGGTGATACTCAGTCCCGGATTAGGGTTTTGGAATTTCGAATAGTGCCATTTTAATTCCTTGTAATACCACAGAACTCTAGTACAGTATTTATGATGAACCCATGGTTAATGTTTCTTATACAGTAAGTGGTTTCATATTACTATATGGGAAACCCCGAGGGTATTGATTTCCGTTATCAGTACTCTTACTTCGTTTGGTTTATTCTTGTTGATTCGATTCACCGATTCATTGTCATGTTAAGTTCTGGTCCGCTGTGGTATTCTATGTAAGGCTCGTTGGATATATACTCTTATTGTTATTGCTGTGATTTAAGGATAACTCTAAAAAGTCGTATGAAGTTTCTTTAAAAACGGAATTTGCTTCCATTTTACTGTATTTACTTCTGCGCTTGGGACTACTCTCCTTTTTCGCATTATCACCTAATGTGGGATTTTGGTTCTTACTTTGATTAATAGCTATTTAACTGCATCGTTGGTATTACAGTTTTGTCGATAGTTTTCCGTTTCTGGTCGACGTACAATTTAGTCTTTAATTTCTTTTTATTCTTAGATTAACTCTAAGGTGACCGGTCCACTAATACGACCGTGTATAGTAACTTCTCTACCAGGGTTATCCTGAGGCGAGGGCTCGATAGGGTTTCGGCCCCTTCTCTGCTCTTGAAAACCCTAGACCTGGAGATCACTCGGGATAATCCTGTTCTACTTCTCTATTGTATTGATTTTTTTGGTATTAATGCATCTTGTACCAATAATGAGGTTTAATCTGTTAGCTATTTACACTGCAAATTTTATACATACTCCTGTAGAAGCTTTTCATGATCGTCTATTTACATGCATGTTTCTGCAGAAATAAGAAATAAATGCAGAGTAGATTTATTTTCTTTTCGTTCGTTCATTCTAAACTCGTAACACATCAAGATAATTAAAATCAAGCACCTGCTCTATTAATGCACAGATTAATCTTTTTCTTCCAGAGGAAACCTAACAGATTCCTTCTGAACTACATAATCTCATTTCCCAGTAAAATAAATAGTAACACTATTCTATACATTCACAGGGTTTAAAATAATAACTCTGTATTCACATTTAACCTGTAATCTATATAAGCTTCAAATTCTGTATACTTATCTGGATCTGAAAATCGATTCCTAAAGCTGTGGTCCACCCTACCAACCAAGTGAGGCCATTACGTCCTGCACTTGCCCCCTAGCTTCAGAATCTAGGTCGGTGCCACGGAATTAACAGTGGATCTTACTCTGCTGTGACCTCTGGAAGTCCCTTCCAGTCACCTACAGGTAGTCTGGCCTATTCAAGGGTTGCAGAAAGATGCTTTCCACTGGTGTTTCCAGCTCTAGATAGTACTTTCCCCTTTCTTGTCAATTTTCTAGAACCCCCTCTCCTCTCCTGGATTCCAACTTTATCCATTAAGGAAAGCGTAACTGTTTTTCCAAGTGTCTCCAACCACCACCCATTCTGAGAAACTATCACCAACAGCTTTAGAGATTCTAGTTTCATTCATTGGTTTCTCTTATTCATTCTGAAAGAAAATAAAATAAAATATAAAAATAGTAATTGTCTCAAAACATAATCATAAAGTCTTTCTTGCTCAGAAAATAAAATAAACCAATTGTTTTAACTAGTTAATGCCAGTTAATTTCTTAATGAGGTTGTCACATTATCTTTCCTTTCTACTACTTCAAAAATATAATTTATTATTTTATTTATTAAAAAAATAAAAAAATCTATTATAATATTGGTTATAAACACATAACTCTTTATCATATAATTGATGAAAATTATTTATATAAAAAAAAGTTAATGTGTAATAAGTTTGAAATTATTTAAATTTATTTTAAATTAAAAAATAAAAGTAAATTGATATCAAGTTGTTCAAACACAACCTGCAAATGCGAATGCAGAGCAAGGAGTAGATTCGGTCGGCCATTGCGTTGGTCAACTGATATTTTAATTTTCAAGGTGTAAACACTATTGTACTTAGTCTTTTCATCTTTATTCCTTTGTCCTTATGGAATTGGTTTGCTATAATTTTGTCTTTGTATTTACGTTTTATTTATTTTAATTTAGAGCTTTTATAATTGTAATTTTATTAATAATTATGAAAAGAATGTAATAATTTATTTCTATGATAATAAAAATAAGAATTTGTAAATATATAGATATGAAATGGATTATAAAATATATAAAAATATATATTAATCTTTATATAAATTAAAATTTATTAATATTTTTTAACAGTTAAATAATGTCAAATAATTGATTTTTTCTTCACAGTCAAATTGCAAAATATTTTTAAAATTTATAATATACATTACTTATTAATAATTTTAGAATTAGTGGTCTTTATTGAGACTCAAGTTTATAAAAACCCACAATTTCATTCTTCCTATAGCATAGTCATTGTATAGAAATAATTTTATTTCTCTCATGGCATATTCATTGTATATTCTCTTTTAGTCGGTGTAAAAGAAATAGGTTGAATTTTACATTAGCATATTCATTGTATATTCTCTTTTAGTGGGTGTAAAAGAAATAATTGTATTTTTCCCATAGCATATTCATTGTATATTCTCTTTTAGTCGCTGTAAAAGAAATAGGTTGAATTTGACATTAGCATATTCATTGTATGTTCTCTTTTAGTCCGTGTAAAAGAAATAATTTTATTTTTCCCATAGCATATTCATTGTATATTCTCTTTTAGTCGGTGTAAAAAAATAGGTTGATTTTCACATTATTTTTATTAAATTTTATTTTTCCCATAGCATATTCATTGTATATTCTCTTTAGTTGGTGTAAAAGAAATAGGTTGAATTTTACATTATTTTTATTTCAACTGGAAACCTTTTTTTTCCATAGTATTTTCATTGTATATCTCTGTCAGTCTGTGTAAAAGAAATAAGTTGAATTTTACACTATTTTTATTTCAATCTCTGTCTGTCAGTCTTGGTAGGAAATTTGTGGCTAGTAAACCTTCACACAAAGCTATTAGACCGTAGAGTTTTGATTAAAATTTTATATGGATTGCAGATTATTATTTTTTTTTATTAGATGTTGTTATTGTGTAAGATGAAACAAAATATGTAATATTGTTTTTCTTATAGTCTTGGAAAACTGCAATAGCCAATTGAATGATGGAGGATGTTTCTGGGAGTCTTCTCCCTACTTTTTTTTATTTTCGCTGCATA
The DNA here is from genome assembly GCA_034641835.2 of Pinus albicaulis. Taxonomy (NCBI): domain Eukaryota; kingdom Viridiplantae; phylum Streptophyta; class Pinopsida; order Pinales; family Pinaceae; genus Pinus; species Pinus albicaulis. The sequence continues at coordinate 968,500,960 of CM076584.1, read as the reverse complement.
AGTAGTCTTTACTGTTCCAAATTATGTTAATTAGAAGCTGAAGAAACAATGTAAAAGCTTTCGAAATATCAGTTTTTGTCCTGGTACAAAATATAAACCAGATATGTATTTTTCTTGCTGAAAAAAAAAAGGTGGAAAAGAAATAGGTTAGACATAGTTTTGTCAATTTTTATAGAGAATCCCTTACCTCCAATGCTTAGAAAGTATATTTTTTTCTTTTTCCAGTATAATAATTTTTTTTTCATTTTCAAAAAATATAAAGATATTTGTTAATTTTCGTTTATCTAAAAAAAATTAAAGATTTTTGTTTGAACGAAATATTACTAATGCAATTATATAAATTAAATGGTTGATAAATATTGATAAGCATCAATTTAAGATAAACATCAAAACACTTATTTTATAATACAAATCAAATCAGCCAAAAAAAAACTTATAACTTTATTTTAAATTATTATTATTATTAATTATAAAAATAATTAATTTATGAGTTAAATATATATATATATAATTTTTGAAAATATGTAAAAAGAAATTTCACCATGAAGATTCACTCCACTTTATCATAAAAATTTCTAATTTGTAAATAACTTTGATTATGAATTATCAATACCATATGTCTAATATAACTTATTAATAAAACACTTTATTTAATTAAATAATTTAAGATAAATAAATTATATAAACATAACTAATTTAAAAACAAATATTAAATTTTAATTTATAAATATTACTATGAATATTTAAACCTATTCCATAAAAATTAAATCTCTACTTTCTATATAATAATTATCAATAAATAAATTAAAATTATAAAAATTCTATTCTAGAATATAATACCTACCGACCAAGTAATTCTATGCATTCCATCTTGATTTTGTTTTGGGTTGCCCGACCATGAGTTAAAATGAAAGTTTACCAAATTTATTATGTCATGGCTTTTCTCCAATCTAAATGGTTTTAGATTTATTTTTCGTGTGTGGTGTATGATAAATATAAAGTTAAGAAAAACCATTTATTATTTTTATTTTCTTGTGTGGTGTATGATAAATATAAAGTTAAGAAAAACCATTTATTATTTTTATTTTCTTGTGTGGTGTATGATAAATATAAAGTTAAGATAAATTGGATATTTGTTTTCATAATTTAAAAATTATTATGAAATAGAATTTGATTTTATGTGAGTTATGTTTTTAGGTTTAAAAGAGATTGTTAAATTAAATTATATATAAACAATATTTTCCAAGTTAATGCATTAAGATAATATGTCTATTTTAAAACATAATTTTATTTATTTATAAATGTATAATTATTAGTTAAATAAAACATTCAATATAATTTCTTATTAAAGCTAATACAAATTTTTTTAACTCTATGATAATGGAATTTATATATAATTAATTTTATGTAAATCTAACATCCTATAACACACTTACCAAAGAGATTAATGAAATGAATAAGGAATAGTTTAGTTTGTTTAAGATGAAATGGATAGCTTGCTTGATGTTTCTATTGATAGTTTTTTTGGTGTGTCCAATATGAAATGGATAGTGTTATCCTTTAGGGGTAACTACTTTAAGGCACACCTCCAAGGGTGTATGTTGCTACCCTTGATGAATATCATCGTAGATTGTTTGCTTACGTATGATCTTCACTCATCCAATCATCTCACTCATATTCTCTTTCAAATACTTATGTTGATCAAAGATCCTATCCTTCTGTTGTACTGTACAACAACTCTCTCCATTTTTAAATTTTTAGAATAAATTTCATTTAGAAATAGGTCCCTTTTTTTATCTTTCTTTCTACATAGAAATAAAAGATTTAGAAAAAATTCGATCATTTTTATTAGAAATAAAATATTCATTGATAAAAGGACATATCGCATATTTTTATTTACAAAGTGTACAACCTTTAAAAAAATTCTGATCCAATGAGACACAAAGCTTTTTATCATATCAAAAATATTATATAAAGTCTTTATATTTAACAAAATTTGATATGTACACTAATCACAAATCGGAAAATCGGAGAAATCTTTAAATTCTATTTTCACTTTGTAAAACTTCGATGCGATGGCACACAATCACAATCACATTTCGGATAAAAATTTAAAGTGTTATGCTTGTTTTGCATACTTCCAATGCAATGTGATTCATTGCAATCGCATTTCGGAAGAATTAAAACATTATATTCATTCAGTTGAAAAACTCCAACACCGCGGACCCCACCTCATCGCAATCGGATTATCGGAGAAACTCTTAAATGATTCATTCCATTTGAAAATCCCTGATGCAATATTCGCAATCGGAATTTGGCATAAGTCTTATTTTATTTTCCTTTTAAAGGAATCGCAATGCGAATATAACTTAAATATTCATATATTATTATTCATCGTGTTCCAAAGATTTAAAAGGTAATATATTTACACTTATTTCGAAATATGCCAATCTCTTATTGTACGTTGACATTAATTCAAAAATCAAACAAATAATAACGATTTGTTTTGTTATTGAATGCATGAATGTGAATCCCTAGAGGGCATTTAAGTTTTAAACCACATATATAATAAATCCAAATCAGTGAATAAATCCTGTTGCATAGCTGTTTTCATTATTGCGTTTTCACATTGGCTAAAAGCTTTTCTTTGTTGCAGAACAATAGAACGTCCAATTATTCCATTTGCAGAACGTGAGAAACACTGCCCAATACTGAAATGTCAAAAATATTCAGGAAATCCAAAGCCGCCATCACTACAAAAGCTCCTGTATTCACTATGCCGCCTAAAGAGAAACCAGAAAAGTTTAAGCTGGTTACAGATACCTCATGCCAGGGACTTGGTAAGATGACATGGGAAAATGTATACAACTTACTTGAAAAGGAAAACCCTAAATTTGTTGAAGCTAAGGCTATAGTTCCTGACGAAAGCGACTTAGATTCTAATTCTGAAAATCTTCTTGGTGCATTAGCAAACTCATTTCTGCACCGAGTTGTAGCTCGAGAAAACATTTTTCCATATTATGATGTTATTAGATGGGTAATTGATAATGTGGCCATCAAAGACAGAACCTTTGTTTCAGCTTCTGGAGCAATATTCGGATCATTCAAACCAGAGGACATCAAAGCGATGTACCACCTTCCAGACCCACAGAAAATTTATAACAAAGATTTTATCAAGGAATTTGTTGTGAATCATGAAAATTAGTCAGAACCAATTAAATAATGGAGAAGGGTTCCTGAAAAGCATAGATACGAGGCATCAGGTATGTACTTTGTGGAGTCTCTTTTTCCTCCATACTGTTATGCCACAGCAATGATGTGTAGATTTTTTGGAAATGATAACTCGGCTAGGTTTTCTATACAAATGGTGCCATTAATACATTTTGCTGTTAGTTACGAGATAATGGATTGGGCTGTCATTATTTCTAATAAGATAGCCAATAGAATTCTTGAGTATAGGAAAGACAAAAATTCAAGAAAATCCACTCCTTTTTATTTTTGTGCTTATATCCTAGATGCCATTTGTTTCAATTCTGAATTCCCCTTATTAGGATGGAAATCAACCCCTAAATATCCTGTTCCAATTCATATATATCAAAATTTCTTATGGAAGGGGCATTTCAAAATCCATGTTTACAGAGTCTTTCACGGTATTCTTATTCCGATTTATCAAACCATTTTTGGTCGATTCCCTCCTAGACTTTCCGAAAAAGCTAGAGTTGATTTGTCCTCAATTGGAGATTGGTTCGGAGAGGAAAATTTCACATATATCAGAGTTTTTGGAAGTATTGTAGAACCACACATCCTTCCTTTGTATGTTCCTGAAAAACTATTAGCACAGGAAATTTCTTATCAGTTGACAGTAGAAGGCATGTCTAGAACTTTGAAGAACAACAAGAAGCTTATGTGGCCTACTTTTCCTTTTAAATGTGGTGACTATACTCTCAGTAATTTTTTCCATGCTGAAAAATAAGTTGTTAAGTTAACCAATCTCAAGCTTTCAACAATCCTAGGGAGGCAGTATGATCCTAGGAAGGTGGCATATGATTTTACTACTTCTGTTTCAATTGCTCGGTTCGAACATGAACCAGATATGGTTGATGATTTATTTGTTTCTGTAGATAAAATGTCCCAAGTTTTTTACTTGGCCAAGTCCAAAATTCAAGCCGAAGAAATGAATAAATTTTTGTTATTTAGAAGTCATAGGTTACTCAAAGTTCCTCTGGATCAGTTGAAAGTTTCTATACAGGAATATGAATCACAACAGAAGGAAACAGGGAATACATCTGGCAAAGAAGTAACAGGAACTAATCCTGTTTTACAAAAGGAAGATATTAGCAACAAATTTGATATTTAAAAGACAGAAACAGCTACTAAAATTGATGTACAGCGGTCTTCGGCCCAGGCAATAAAAGAAAGAACAAGTATTGATGCCAATGTGCATACTGAAAAGGGAGGCACAGATAGTAAGAATACTGAACAGGCACCAAAAAGTGATATAAACAATAATCTAAATTCTCAACTTGGAGGAGAGAACGCTGCTAAAGAAGCAGTTGAAGCTACTAAACTTATTGTTTCTCCTCATTTGCTGAACCAATATGAATAATTTGCCTAGCAAATAGGACAACAGAATAATCCCCAAGTTAATGATGTGAAAGACCAGGATATAGAAATCATCCCTGAAAATCCCACAGTGAGATCATGTTGAAGATAGGAGAAATCCCTCCTCTGGATATATTTTACAGTCCTAAACATAGAGATGTTGTGAGAAAATAGAGGAAAAGGAGGAGAACTGATCAAGATGCACTTTTGACATCGCAGGTGGAATTTATGAATATTGTTTATAAGAATACTGAGGTGAATCCATCTGAGGATCTCAACAAATTATCCCAATATGCAGGTGCCTATAGCGCTGCCACTATAGACAAGGCCTCTGAAGTTACACAGTTAATGGAGCAAAAAGATGTGCAAATAGCCATGTTAGAAGAACAAGTTACAAAGAACCAGCAAAAAATCATTCAGTTAAAACAACGATTGCAGGATGGAGAGCTCAAATATAAACAATTAGAAGAGCAGCTTGCTATTGAAAAGGAAAATATCGATCAGCAGACTTTAGAAAAGTAACAACAACTAAATCAAGAAATAGAAAAATTACAGACTCTTCTACAAAATGAGAAGACTTCAAAGATTGAGCAAGAGAAGATGTTTCAATCTAAATTAGACAAGTTTAAGAATTATCCTAATTTGGATTAATTCAAAAATGAAGCCTTGGAGACAAACAAGCTATTGTCTCAACAATTAAATGAATTTTGTCTAAAGGTTGCAGAAGCAGAATCCCTATGTGAATTAACATATTCCTTGGTAGATGAAGGAGTCAGTCTTAAAATTGAATTTGATGAAGCTGATGAAAAGATCTCTGAATTTATTTTATGGCAAGACTCAAAATCAGGAAGAAAAGCAAATCTTCCCAAGATTATGGAGAGACATAAAGAAATTATTTTTGCATAATGGGAACAGCGTTTAATCAAAGCAAAAAGAGCTACATCCAGAGCTAAAATCATAATGAACAATGTAACACAGCTAGTGAATGATAACCTATATGCAATCAATTTAATTTCAGATTGTACCCCCAGCCAATTACCTAGGGTAAAAGAAACTGATCATAGATGAAAACAAGAGATAATTAATAAAAATCAGCAAATTGGCCAACTACAAGGAATATCATGGGATACAATGTGGACCTATCTTATCAAGCCGCATAGTCAACAAACAACAACAAAATTTCTTTCAAATGCCATCGATTGCATCATTCCCAAATTCTCTGATGCCACATATATAGGGCGGTTGCACTCAAAGCTTATTCATCTAGAAGAAGTGAAGGAAATGCTCAAAATCTGCCATATGGGCACATCAAACGCAATAGATAATCAATGAGTCGGTTCACCTCAAGATTGCATTTCTGTTCTAGATTTTTTATTTAGATAGATTGTAGGAATAGTTTTAGTTATTTTGTTAAGTACCTATTTAAACCCCTTTCATGCATTTAGAGAGGGGTCCTGAATTTGTAATATTTTGACTTGGAGATTACATTTTTGTACTCCATTGACTCTTATTTTTTTTATAAAGGATCACATATGGTGATTCTGTGCAAAATTTCCTTTAAGAATTGCATTTTTGTATCTTGGAGTTGATTTTACATTGAAGTTGTTGGATTTGGATATCGGATTGCATTGGAAAGTACCAAGATGGATATGGTATTTCTATCTATTCACTGTTACTTTTCTTATGTTATGTGATATTCTCTTTTAAATTGCTATCGTTTATGTGTATTCACTTTACAATATTTCTTTATACATATCATTTTTTAGTGTGTAGAAATATTTATCTTTTATAGTATATACAAACGATATACAATGATGAATGCAATATGTTATTATAACTCAATTTAATTTCTTAAACAGAGTTATCTTTATTTGTTACTGCATATTTCACTTAAGCTATAATACATTTTTATGGTTATTGGTTAATTGAAATAAATTTAAAGTTGTATTCACATTTGATACTCGAGTTAGTTTTAGAATTATCTTATCAGTTTTATGTTAGTTTAAATAATTTTATTTCAGTCATTTAGTCCCATTTTCCCTTCATTCAATCATTCCATTACCAAACCATTTAAATTACTAGGAAACTAGTCCTATAAATCCAGTCGGAGCCACCATACCAAACGGAAAAGGAGATGTCCTAAGGTCCCAACCGGATGGTTATCCCCCAATGTTTGAAGCAACAATTTTCGAGGCTTAAACATTTTTGGTGCTAAAAGGAGGGCAAGAGCTATGAATGGAAGATAAATCCAAATCCAAAAGCCATTCTAAGAGCACAATGCCCTCATCACCTTCAATTTCTTCCACATCTGAAATCACTAGAGAAGAAATTGATAAAATCATTCAAACACCCACTACCAAAGTCTCGCATCAATCAGATAATCCACCTCCTGAATCCCCTGAAGTTGAAGCTTTAGTCCATAAACTTCAAGGATTCTCATTATCATTAAAAGAATCAGAATTATCTGAAGGTAGTGTCACCTCACAGTTTGTTTCTTCCAGACTCTCACTAGGTGACAGAGTGAAAAACTTGGAATTTCCCCAAAAGAATTTCCTATACCTAGTAGAGTCAAAACAAGAAAAACTCCATCGGAAACAGAAAGTGGTACTAGTTCTTCATCGCATATTCAATCATCTATTTCCCAAGCTCCAAATCAGAAAAGTGCAGTAGTCTCATCATCATCTGCTCAAACTACATATGTTAAAGCATCAATTGTCTCTTCCAGTACTTCAACTGTTACTACTCATACACTAGTTATCACTTCTAGTTATTCTACCATCATCACAACAATGGCATAAGCAGCACAAATACCATGGACTAGACCAGGAGTTGTAAATATGGCTGCACCTTTGCATGATCTACTTGATCATCCTGAAAAATGGCTGCCAAAGTTTAGTCCAGATACTGGTATACCAGAAGAAGAACATATCAATAATTTTATGCTTGCTATAAATCTAAATCAAGTAGAGCATGAAGATGTTCTAGTCAGGTTATTTCCCTATACCTTGCAAGGAACAGCAGGATCTTGGTACTTTTCCTTACCTTCTGATTCTATCCCAAATTGGGATATGTTTGAAGAGAAATTTTTAACTAAATATGGAGATGATAGATCAATTGCTACCCTAATCAACAAACTCTCCAATTTAAAGACTCAACCCAAGGAACCCATTAAAGATTTTAACTCTTGATTTAATAAAATCTTGAATAAGATCCCTGCAACATCTAAACCTAGTGAACATGTTAGAAGTGAATAGTACATTAATGCTTTGCCCTCAAAAATAGCAATTTTTGTAGATAGAGCTGCAAAACCGAATTTAGCTGAGAATATGAAAGAAGTTATTTCAGTTGGAAAAAGAATGATTGCTCTAGATAAGAAAAATGCTATTGAGGAAAGAAAATCAAAGAAAGTCACTTTTAAAGATGATTCCAAGAAAAATACACCAAGAGATCCATATGACATGGAAGGTCTATAGAAATTCCTTAAAACCATGTCTAATGAGATGGTTGAGATCAAAAAGCAAGTAGCAAATACTTCTACAAAGAGACCATTTAGAAATTTCAAGAGAAATCAAGCTGAATCAAAGCCTCCCAATACAATCTCCAATGCAGAATTAGAAGAAGAAGAAGAAGAAGAAGATACTCCTCTAATGTCAGATGAAGAAGATGAAAGGGAAGAAATAGCTGAACTAAATGGAATGTGGGATTTCATTCTCCCTAATTCGGATAGTGAAATGGAACAAGCAGCTATGCTTGTGAGTACAAGGAGAAAATCTACATCAAAACCTGTTCAAACTGTTACAAAGAAGAAAACTACAACTCCGAGTACTAAAGATATAACTCCCACAAAGAAAGCTTCTCCCTTACCCACTCATAATCAGCCATCATCTCCCAATCCTCCCATATCATCATCCAAGACTCTGGTAGTATCAAATACGATGGATTATAATATTGTTGAGGACATGAAAAAGACTAGAGCAAACATCTCACTACATGAACTCAGCAAACTTAAACATCAACAAAAGTTGCTATTAAAAGATTTAAATTCTACACTAATTGTTCCTCTACCAAGTGGTGTAGTAGCTAAAGCAGCTAAAGGGACTGGTAAACCACCAGACAAAGTAGATGCAACATACACTGTTCTTATTGGAGAAAGATCAAATTCTCAGACACCTCCATTTCTGTTGACTTATGAAATCTACAATAAGAATTTTCATAATTGTTTAATTGATTTTGGAGAATCCTCTAATATAATGCCTACTTCAGTATGTGCTAAATTGAATATCGAACCACAGAAGTTTGCAGTTCACATTTTACAATTGGATCGCTCTAAAGTTCAAGTTGTAGGAGAAATCAATTTAGTTACCATTAGACTAGCTTTTGATCCTAGGATTGTCCAAAGAATTGATATTCTAATTGTAGATATTCCAGAATTCTATCGGTTAGTCTTAAGCAGAGACTGGTCTGCGAAACCTAATGGCTATATCTCAACTGATTTTTCACATATGTGGCTTCCCTACAAAGGGAAACCAAATCAAATCAAAATCGAGTGAGAAAAACATATGACACACACTGTAACTGAATTTGAACAACCAAACGAACCTATAGCTTTCAACAATAATATTCTTGGAGGTTATTCTGCTGAGTCATTTCTTGGAAATTTTACTGCACCACAATCACCTTTTTCTGTAAATACTTTTGTTTCTCAAATTGAAAAATTTTCGCAATCTGATTCTTCTAGAATTGTTAATATTTCTTATTCATTTGTAGATAAACCTATAGATAGAACTTTATTTTGGTCATTATATTTTGATGGATCAAAATCTAGTGATGGATCAGGAGCATGATGCATCCTAATTGACCCAGAAGGAGAGAAAACCATGCTATCATGTAGATTAGAATTTGAGTGCAATAATAATATTGTTGAATATGAAGCCTTGATTCAAGGGATTTATAAGGCCATAGGGTTAAATGTAAAATACTTGAAAGTGTATAGAGATTTTGAAATTGTCATAAGACAAGTAAGGAATACCATCCATTGTCTTTCAGGACATCTCAAACATTATCAAACCCTAGTACAGGACCTTACCACTCAATTTCTAGCATTTAATATCTCTTTTATTCCTAGAAATCAAAACACATCAGCTGACCTGTTAGCTAATGTTGCATCCAAACTCCTCCTTGCTGAAGATTGCAGTCCTGATAGATTTTCAGTAGAATTGATTTTTCGCCCATCTGTCCCAGATAATATTACTAACTGGAGAGTATTCTACCATGATCAAGATATTTTGAATTTCTTAACTTCTGAGAAATCATATGATGAACAAATTATTGATGAAGATGATCATGATCTGCAAATTACTTCAAGAAATAATGAAAATCTGATTCCTAAATCTGTTGTTAAACTTGAGGATCTTTATGATATTAAAGACAGATTCAAGAAAGTTACTAATGCTAAACTTCAAAGTTCAACTTTGAAGTTTGAATTAGTCAATCTTGGCTCTGATTCTAAACCTCAGAACGTTAATCTAGGACTCAATTTAACTCCAGAAGAAAGATATGCTTTTATTAAACTTCTGAGTAAATACAAAAATGTCTTCGCTTCGAGTTATGAGGATTTAAAGACTTATGACACTTCTGTAATTCAACACACAATTCCAATGCTATCTGATGTCAAGGCTTTTCAATAGAAGTTAAGAAAGATTCATCCAAATCTTTAGGATCAAATCAAAACAGAACTCAACAAACTTCTGAAAGCCAAAATCATTTTTCCTGTAAGGCATTCCAATTGGGTTCCCAATATGGTACCTATCAGGAAGAAAAATGGCGATATTAGAATCTGTATTGATTTCAGGAATTTAAACAAGGCATGTCAAAAAGACAATTTTCCATTGCCAACCATGGAGCAAATTCTCCAAAAGGTAGCTGGTTCTGAACTCATGTCCTTCCTTGATGGATTTTCAGGGTATAATAAAATTTTAGTGCATCCAGATGATAGGTTGAAAACCACATTCAAAACCAAATGGGGAACCTATGCTTATCAGAAAATGCATTTTAGTTTAGTAAATGCAGGAGCTACTTTCCAGAGAGCCATGGACATAGCATTTAAGGGTCTGATTAATAGATCAGTTGTCATTTATTTTGATGACATAACAGTTTATTCAAAAAAGAGATCCAATCATCTACACGATCTGAAACAAATATTTGAAAGATGTAGAAGGTTTGGTATTTCCTTAAACCCAAAGAAATCCTTCTTTGCTCTCGATCAAGGAAAAATCGTAGGGTTTTTTGTGTCAAAAGATGGTATATATATCGATCCTGACAGAGTTAAAGAAATTTATGATATTTCTTTACCTCACAATAAAAATTCCATGCAATCATTTTTAGGTCAGATTAATTTTGTAAAAAGATTCATTCCAAATTTTTCTCAAATTGTTTTACCTATGCTGAATATGATTAAGAAAAATTCAGTATTCAAATGGGGGTATAAAGAAAAATAATCCTTTGATGCAATCAAGAAGGCAATCATTGATGCACCTGCATTGAATACTCCCAATTTTTCCAATTATTTTATTCTTTATACTTTGGCAACCGAAACATCCTATGCTGTTGTTTTAACACAACTCAATGATCAACAAATCGAAGCACCGATTTCTTTCTTTAGCTCGAATCTGCAAGGAGCTGAGCTGAATTATTCTGATGTTGAAAAACAAGTTTTTGCTATATTTAAGTCAATCAAACATTTTAGGCCTTTTCTCTTAAAAACACACACAAAGGTCATTGTCCCATTCTCTGCAGTGAGACAATTACTAATTCAAAGAGAAGTAGGAGAAAAAAGGGCTAATTGGGTGATAGCTTTGCAAGAATATGATATTGATATTAAACCAGCAAATATTGTTAGAGAACAAGGTTTTTGCAGATTATTAGCAGGAGCTCATAACATACCAGAAAATCAAGATCCAGAAAATGTTGTTCAAGTAAGTCAAACAAGTGTTACAGATTCTGAATCTTAGTATGCTGATTTGATATTTTACTTGAAAAATGGGTATGCTCCTTCTAATCTCAGCTATAAGAATAAACGTGCTTTAAGATTGAAGGCTACTAAATATGAAATCATTGATGATGTGTTATTCAAAAAGAATTATGATTCAATCCTATTAATATGTCTTGAAAAGACTGAAGCAAAAAAGGTATTACAGGAATTACATGATGGACCAGCAGGAGGTCATTTTGGAGGTGATACCACAGCCCACAAAATCATCCATGTTGGATATTATTGGCTTACCCTTTTCAAAGATACACATGATTATGTGAGAAAATGCAAAATTTTCCAAACTGCTAGTGAAAGACAGAGGAAGCCAGTCTTTCCTTTGCAGCCACTAAACATTGAACAACCATTTGAGCAATGGGGGCTTGATATTATTGGTGAGATAGTACCTCACTCTTCCAAACAGCACAAGTACATCCTCACAGCAACAGATTACTTCACAAAGTGGGTAGAAGCAATTCCTCTAAAGGTAGCCAACTCTAATGCAATTATTGATTTCATCGATCAATTCATCATTACAAGGTTTGGTGTACCTAATGCTCTGGTCTTTGACAATGCATCTTATTTTTCTAGTAATAGTATAGTGGAATTTGCAATTAAAAGAGGTTTTAAATTGAAATATTCAACAAATTATTATTCACAAGGTAATGGTTTAGCTGAATCCACTAACAAAAACCTCATCAAAATCATTAAAAGGACCATTGATCAAAATCAAAAGAAATGGTACAAGTCTTTAATCTTTGCATTATGAGCTGATCGTATTACTCTTAAATCTTCTATAAGAACTTCACCTTTCAATTTATTTTATGGTAAAAAAGCTGTGATACCATCAAATCTAGCTCTTCCATCATTAGCCCTAGTGTAACTCATTGAATAAAATCCTTCCTCATCCATTTAGTTGAGATTTGATCAAATCCTTAAATTAGAAGAAGATAGAGAAAAAGCAAAAGATATTCATGAAAAACATCAACAGTTTGTAAAATCTTCTTTTGATTCAAGTTCCACCGGCTCAAAAAATTTGTCAATTGGTGATCTTGTTCTGAAATGGGATAACGGACATGAAGAAAAAGGTGGACATACCAAATTTCAAAAAATGTGGCTTGGACCATTTCAGATTGTTGAAAAGATAGGCTCATATACATTCATACTCCAAGATTTAACAGGAAAGAGAGAATATCTTCCTGTAAATGGGCTTGTCTTAAAGAAATTATTTTCATAAGGAGGTAACCCCTTCTTACTTGTACATATTCATTTCTGCAATTTTTATTTATTTTTGTAAATAAAGGTTTTTAATAGTCTTTGATTGACTTTTTACTATTAGAAAATTGTCTTGGAAGGAATTTTATAAATACTTATTTTATGTAAATAAGAATTTTCAGGGAAATGATTACAATTTTGGATAGTTTAAAATAAAATGTTAAACTTTGAAAATTTGTTCAAAACATTTGCATGATCTTTTGAAACCTTAAGAAAAATGTAAATCATTATAATTTTATTAAGTAGAGAAAGGTTATCTCTAAAAAGTAAAGACTTTTTCAAGCTTTAGCAAACAAAAAACTCTGAAAATTGTCATCCATTTATTCTTAAGGATACAACTATTTCACCCCATCCATTTCGGTTGTGATTTTTTAGAACGTAATTCTAAGAAATTATATGACAAAATTTAGGAGATAAGAGGTCTCATCACGAGCCTACTTACCATAATCATAAGAAGTAATAAAACTGACATTACCAACACTGCATACCAAAATAGGGTAATGGCTTATAAAAGTAAGACAAGGGGTCTCATCACGAGCCAGCTTGTTCAGTTTAATTACAACTAGTAAATGGCATTGTTACTAACTGGCTACCAAACCATAAAAATGGCTCTTAAATTAAGAAAAAATAAATAAAAGAAAAAAAACATGAGATGATATGTCTTATGAATTTATTTTTAAAGAATCATAATCTTAGTTGGATGGGATAATGGATGGTTAATGGTTAAAAGGTAACCCTGTCGAGACTATGAACGTTTGCTGGCAACAGAGGCAATGCCTATGACAATAGAGTATATTACAAAAGCTAAACTTGAAGAAATCTACTTACTTTATTATTATCAACCAATCAAAGCTTGAGATAACCCAAAAATGTTTTTATCTTTGAGGAATTAGAAAGAAATTGTAAGTGATTTTTATTCTTTTTCACTGTTAGATTTTATTTGAATTATCCTAAGTTAAGTTTTCATTATCTTTAGAAATTTTTACTTACTAGAAATATAGTGTTCATTTCATTTTTCAGAGATAATTGTTTCTTACAGTGAATCGCCAATTGTTGTACTGTACAACAACCCTCCCCATTTTTAAATTTTTAGAATAAATTTCATTTAGAAATAGGTCCCCTTTTTTATCTTTCTTTCTAGATAGAAATAAAAGATTTAGAAAAAATCAGATCATTTGTATTAGAAATAAAAGATTCATCAATAAAAGGACATATCACATATTTTTATTTACAAAGTGTACAACCTTTAAAAACTTTCCAATCCGATGAGACACAAAGCTTTTGATCATATCAAAAATATTATATAAAGTCTTTATATTTAACAAAATTTGATATGTACACTAATCGCAAATCGGAAAATCGGAGAAATCTTTAAATTCTATTTTCACTTTGTAAAACTTTGATGCGATGGCACACAATCGCAATCGCATTTCGGATAAAATTTTAAAGTATTATGTTTGTTTTGCATACTTCCGATGCGATGTGATTCATCGCAATCACATTTCGGAAGAATTAAAACATTATATTCATTCGGTTGAAAAACTCCGACGCCGCGGACCCCATTTCATCGCAACCGGATTATCGGAGAAACTCTTAAACGATTCATTCCATTTGAAAATCCCCGGTGCGATCTTCGCAATCAAAATTTGGCAAAAGTCTTATTTTATTTTCCTTTTAAAGGAATCGAGATGCGAATACAACTTAAATATTCATATATTATTATTCATCGTGTTCCAAAGATTTAAAAGGTAATATATTTACACTTATTTCAAAATATGCCAATCTCTTATTGTACATTGACATTAATTCAAAAATCAAACAAAAAATAATGATTTGTTTTGTTATTGAATGCATGAATGTGACTCCCTAGAGGGAATTTAAGTTTTAAACCACGGATATAATAAATGCAAATCAGCGAATAAATCCTGCTGTATAGTTATTTTCATTATTGCATTTTCACCTTGGCTGAAAGATTTTCTTTGTTGCAAAACAATAGAACGTCCAATTTTTCCATTTGCAGAACGAGAGAAACACTGCCCGATACTGAAATGTCGAAAAGATTCAGGAAATCGACAGCCACCATCGCTGCAAAAGCTCATGTATTCACTATGTTGCCTAAAGAGAAACCAACAAAGCTTAAGCTGGTTACATATACCTCATGCCAGGGACTTGGTAAGATGAAATGGGAAAATGTATACAACTTACTTGAAAAGGAAAACCCTAAATTTGTTGAAGCTAAGGCTACAGTTCCTGACAAAAATGGCTCAGATTCTGATTCTGAAAATCTTCTTGGTGCATTACCAAACTCATTTCTGCACCGAGTTGCAGCTCGGGCAAACATTTTTCCATATTATGATGTTATTAGATGGGTAATTGATAATGTGGCTATCAAAGACAGAACCTTTGTTTCAGCTTCTGGAGCAATATTCTGGTCATTCAAACCAGAGGACATCAAAGCAATGTACCACCTTCCAGACCCACAAAAAAATTATAACAAAGATTTTATCAAGGAATTTGTTGCGAATCATGAAAATCAGTCAAAACCAATTAAAGAATGGAGAAGGGTTCCTGAAAAGCACAGACACGAGGCATCAGGTATGTACTCTGTGGAGTCTCTTTTGCCTCCATACTATTATGCCACAGCAATGATGTGTAGATTGTTTGGAAATGATAACTCAGCTAGGTTTTCTATACAAATGGTGCCATTAATACATTCCGCAATTAGTTCTGAGATAATGGATTGGGCTGTCATTCTTTCTGATAATATAGCCAATAGAATTCTTGAGTATAGGAAAGACAAAAATTCAAGAAATTCCACTCCTTTTTATTTTTGTGCTTATATCCTAGATGCCATTTGTTTCAATTCTGAATTTCCCTTATTAGGATGGAAATGGACCCATAAAGATCCTGTTCCAATTCATATATATCACAAGTTCTTATGGAAGGGGCATTTCAAAAGCCATGTTTACAAAGTCTGTCACGATTTTCTTATTCCGATTTATCAAACCATTTTTGGTTGATTCCCTCCTAAATTTTCGACAAAGCTAGAGTTGATTTGTCCTCAATTGGAGATTGGTTTGGAGAGGAAAAGTTCACATATATCAGAGTTTTTGGAAGTATTGTAGAACCACACATTCTTCCTTTGTATGTTCCAGACAAACTGTTAGCACAGGAAATTTCTTATCAGCTGATAGTAGAAGGCATGTTTAGAACTTTGAAGAACAGCAAGAAGCTTATGTGGCCTACTTTTCCTTTTAAATGTGGTGACTATACTCTCAGTAATTTTTTCCATGCTGAAAAAGAAGTTGTTAAATTAACCAATCTCAAGCTTTCAACAATCCCAGGGAGGCAATATGATCCTAGGAAGGTGGCATATGATTTTACTACTTCTGTTTCAATTTCTTAGTTCAAACATGAACCGGATATGTTTGATGATTTATTTGTTTCTATAGATAAAATGTCCAAGTTTTTTATTTGGCCAAGTCCAAACTTCAGGCCGAAAAAATTAGTAAATTTTTGTTATTTAGAATTCAGAGGTTACTCAAAGTTCCTCTGGATCAGTTGAGAGTTTCTATACAGGAATATGAATCACGACAGAAGGAAACAGGGAATACATCTGACAAAGAAGTAACAGGAACTAATCTTGTTTTACAAAAGGAAGATATTAGCAGCACAGTTGATACTGAAAAGACAGAAACAACTGCTAAAATTGATGTATAGAATTCTTCGACCTAGGCAAGAAAAGAAAGCACAGGTATTGATGCCAATGTGCATACTGAAAAGGGAGGAACAGATAGTAAGAATACTGAACAGGCACCAAAAAGTGATATAAACAATAATCCAAATTCTCAACTTGGAGGAGAGAAAACTGCTAAAGAAGTAGTTGAAGCTACTAAACTTATTGTTTCTCCTCATTTGCTGAGCCAATATGAACAATTTGCCCAGTAAATAGGACAACAGAATAATGCCCAAGTTAATGATCTGAAAGACCAAGATATAGAAATCATCCCTAAAAATACCAAAGGTGAGATCATGTTGAAGATAGAAGAAATCCCTCCTCTGGATATATTTAACAGTCCTAAACATAGAGCTATTGTGAGAAAATAGAGGAAAGGGAGGAGAACTAATCAAGATGCACTTTTGACATCGCATGTGGAATTTATGAATATTGTTTATAAGAATGTTGAGGTGAATCCATCTGAGGATCTCACCAAATTATCCCAATATGCAGGTGCTTATAGTGCTGCTACTATAGACAAGGCCTCTGAAGTTACACAGTTAATGAAGCAAAAGGATGTGCAAATAGCCATGTTAGAAGAACAGGTTACAGAGAACTAGCAGAAGATCATTCAGGTAGAACAGCGATTACAGGATGGAGAGTTCAAATCTAAACAATTAGGAGAGCAGCTTGTTGTTGAAAAGGAAAATATCGATCAACAGACTTTAGAAAAGCAACAACAGCTAAATCAAGAAATAGAAAAATTATAGGCTCTTCTACAAAATGAGAAGACTTCAAATATTGAGCAAGAGAAGATGTTTCAATCTAAATTAGACAAGTTTAAGAATTATCCTAATTTGGATCAATTCAAAAATGAAGCCCTGGAGACAAACAAGTTATTGTCTCAACAATTAAATGAATTTTGTCTAAAGTTGCAGAAGCAGAATTTCTATGTGAATTAGCATCTTCCTTGGTAGATGAAGGAGTCAGTCTTAAAATTGAATTTGATGAAGCTGATGAAAAGATCTATGAATTTCTTTTATGGCAAGACTCAGAATCAGGAAGAAAAGAAAATCTTCCCAAGATTATGGAGACATAAAGAAATTATTTTTGCAGAATGGGAATAGTGTTTAATCAAAGCAGAAAGAGCTACATCCAGAGCTAAAAGCATAATGAACAATGTAACACAGCTGGTGAATGATAACCTATATGCAATCAATTTAATTTCAGATTGTACCCCCGGCCAATTACCTAGGGTAAAAGAAACTGATCACAGATGGAAACAAGAGATAATTAATAAAAATTAGCGAATTGGCCAACTACAAGGAATATCATGGGATACAATGTGGACCTATCTTATCCAGCCGCATAGTCAACAAACAGCAATAAAATTTCTTTCAAATTCCATCGATTGCATCATTCCCGAATTCTCTGATGCCACATATACAGGGTGGTTGCACTCAAAGCTTAGTCATCCAGAAGAAGTGATGGAAATGCTCAAAATGTAACATCTAGGCACATCAAATGCAACAGATAATCAATGAGTCGGTTCACCTCAAGATCGCATTTCTGTTCTAGATTTTTTATTTAGATAGATTGTAGGAATAGTTTTAGTTATTTTTTTAAGTACCTATTTAAACCAATTTCATGCATTTAGAAAGGGGTCTTGAATTCGTAATATTTTGACTTGGAGATTACATTTTTGTACTCCATTTACTTTTATATTTTTTATAAAGGGTCACATCTGGTGATTCTGTGGGAAATTGCCTTTAAGAATTGCATTTTTGTATCTTGAAGTTGATTTTACATTGAAGTTGTTGGATTTGGATATCGGATTGCTTTGGAAAGTATCAAGATGGATATGGTATTTATATCTATTCACTGTTAGTTTTCTTATGTTATGTGATATTCTCTTTTAAATTGCTATCGTTTATTTGTATTCGCTTTACAATATTTCTTTATACATATCATTTTTGAGTGTGTAGAAATATTTATCTTTTACAGTATATACAAACGATATATAATGATGAATGAAATATGTTATTATAGCTCTGTTTAATTTCTTAAACAGAGTTATATTTATTTGTTACTACATATTTCAATTAAGCTATAATACATTTTTATGGTTATTGGTTAATTGAAAAAAAATTAAAGTTGTATTCACATTTGATACCCGAGTTAGTTTTAGAATTATCTTATCATTTTTAAGTTAGTTTAAATAATTTTATTTCAGTCATTTAGTCCCATTTTCCCTTCATTCAATCATTCCATTACCAACCCATTTAAATTACTAGGAAATTGGTCCTATAAATCCAATCGGAGCCACCACACCAAATGGAAAAGGAGTTGTCCTAAGGTCCCGACCAGGTGGTTATCCCCCCAATGTTTGAAGCAACGATTTTCGAGGCTTCAAAACCTCCTCACCTTAGATGGAAAATGCAATGATGTGAATGTGATTATTTGATTTACACATATGCATATTGGATGGTGTTGGTGATTTTAGTGAGTGGTGATGTTGGTAATTACTGAAAGGGGACCTAACAACACTTCATACTCTTCTATTTTATTTATTTTTGTTATCATAATGTATGGGACATAATCTTCTCATAGAAATATGTCATCTCCTATGGTCATTTTTTGTTACCAAGTGATTTTTTGGGGTAGTGCTCCATGTCCCCTCCATAGATCACACTTTTCGATGTATCTCTTCATCTCCATTTCATTCATGAAAAGGAGTTGTCACCTTTCATGCTATAACATACGTAGACCGATTTCTAGGTCATGCTACTACTAAAAACAACCTCTTATACTAATTAAAAATGTGAAATATTAACATCAAACTTTCCATGCTTGAATGTTGTGGTTAATTCATGCTCTTTATGTTTAAATGTTGGTGTATGTTTAGATTTGTTGCATATAGGTAAATATAAACATACAACAAAATATGAATATATAGAGCATGAATTAACCAGAACATTTAACCATGGAATATTTTATGAATGAAAAATAATTTTGAAGCATAGAAATCTTGGAAATTATTGCTTGTACTTAATATGCAAAGCGTAAAATGTTTGGAAATATTTTTGTAAAAAAAAATCAAATTCCTAAGGATTTTATATAGTTCTATAAAAATTAAACAATTTGTAAAAAACAATTATATCTTATAGAATTTGGGCTAATCATTTTTTTGGGAAAAACATGGAAAACTAGCTTGCAAGTGAAATTTAGCCCCTCAAATTTTCCCTGTATTCAAGCATCTCAAGATAAAATTCAAACTATAAATAAAAATATCGATAAAATACTTTCTTTAAAATGAATTCACAACCACCTGTAGACATCGGACATTGCACCCAACCATAGACTATACTACTTCAATTCTCTTAGTATCAAGTCACACTTGAGCTAAGGTCATGAGTCCACAAGGATATGAAAGCTCCTATAAGTGTCTATCGTCCACTTTAATATCCCAAAATACAATAAAAACATAGTGACATGTCTTCTACAGCAATTCCAACTTCTTAGTTCTATTTCCCATTAAACTACATAACCCATGGGATAATATCCCCTCTTCACTACAACTCCATAAACCATCTCCATCGCCTATGGAGTTGCAACACAAGATCAACTACAAATTTCTTGGTTGGGGTATCTATGCTCTGTAGTTGTTATAGGAGTGCTTGGACAACCTTTACATAGGCTCTTGGTTAGATTTTTATGGAGAATTTCTTCTCAGACATACCAACCTAGTTCTTAATACAATTACTAGCTTCACAGACTATCCTCAACATACAATCAGGGCTTCCTCCCTTTATTTTCTAGCACTATACTCTCTTCTCTTCACTTCCTTATTGTTGTAAAAATACCCACCACTTCTACTCAAATTTCATTTCCCCATGCATGGTTGCTTGACTCTCACTCTTGCCAAAGATGATCATATTGTCCCACACTATCATAAATAAGTGGGATGACTCTCTCACCCTCCTATAACATGAGTATACTTACCCCCATGCATCAATAACTATTTGAGATTACCCTTTTACCAACCTCATACATGCATTAAATTATTGGTCTTTAATAAGTCAAATGGGGATCACATGTTAAGGACAATTAATTTAGAAAAATGATTTTAGATTATAAGCATGTGAATTTTTCCCTTTGACCACATTTTATCCCCCCTCACTTGTGGAATCATAACCCCTATAATTCTATCTATTTTTGTCTTAGAAAAGGTGGTCTATTTCATTTCTCTATTTTTCATATACAATATTTATATATTACATTGCTTGGAAATTGGTCATCCACAATATTTGCAATTATATATTGTTAACTTGAGAATAAAAATTGGGGTGTTACATTCCTGTCCCCTTTCATTTTTCATTATCCTCAATGCACAACACCATATTAGTGTACATGTATACATATATAATATTTGACACCATAAAAATTTCGTGGTTTAATGACTCCTACAACACTTCCATCCAATAACCTCTTCCCCCCCTTCGATTTTCAGAACCCATGGAAGTGTACCCCATTCTTTGCATTCACTACAACAAATCCCCATGATTAGCTTCCTCTTTAGCTCCCTTTTTTTCTTCCATTGACTATTTTAGTTTATTTTTATTGAACATTTTGAAACAATTGACACTATTTATCAAAGTGACGTTATATTTGGTGTTTTGTGCACCAATCACATCCAGTTGGCATTAAAGTCGGTGCTAAATATCGCCAACTTTAGCGTCAACATAAACACCCAATTTAACCTCTTATTTAGCTCTTCATCTAGCTTCATGTATAGCTTCCTGTGTAACGTCCTATTTTTATCCTCATTATGGAATTGTTGGTGTCCACTTTATCTTCCTTTTTCAGCTTCTATTTTAGCTTCCTATTTAACGTCTTATTTTTATCGTCGTTATGGAATTTTTTTTAACATCCACCTTAGCTTCATTTTTAGCTTGTGTTTTAGTTTCCTGTTTAATGTCCTATTTTTCTTCCTCATTTCTTATGAAATCACATCTTGAAACTCTCTCATTCATATCACATGGTGGATATATAGAGAGGTTGATTTTCTCTCCTTATGATGAAATTCAAACACACATACATTACTTATCTTCTCTTCTATGCGAAGGGGTCAGAGATTTGTAATATCTTCTCATTACATTTATGATATGAAATAATTGATTACATATTTTCTCAGTATACTTATGATATGAAGTCGAAGGTTTGAGATCTACTCATAATACTTATGATATGAACTATGAGATATGTGGCATATATATTGGTTCGAGATCTGATCTATTTTTCTGATATCTGTGGCATATATATTGTTATGAAACCAGCTCAAAAAATAAAATAAAGAGAGATCAACGCCTTAGAAATAATCCACTTCCAAGGGGCAACCTCCTTTACATTACATGAATGAAAAATTCTTGGATGATACAAATGATAAAACCTCCTTCTATATATAAGAGTCCAAGGGGTCACAATATAAGCCTAGCCAACCTAACAATAATAATGTAAGGGCACAATAATAAAAATATTGGGGTTACATGGGTACAACAATAAAAATAAGGGTGCTACACTAACAACAATAAGGAACAACACTAGTAATATAAGGACCTAAGATGCCCCTCTCCTTCAAAAAAGTGTTGTCCTCAACACTTGAGTAGCTTTGGGTGCTTCTGTATAAAATTCTCATCCTCCCATGTAGAATCTTCAGCGGGTAATTTCTTCCACTTGATGAGATACTCTAAAATTGATCGATTTTGTAGCTGTCAAGTTCTTGTTTCCATGACTGCTTCAGGTTCCAATATGATTTTTCCTTCCTCATTAAGTTCTGCCAATATTGTTTGAACTAGAATTTTTCCACCTATAACCTTCTTTAAGCATGAAACATGGAAAAGTGGATGCAATCGCGACAAATAAGGAAGCTCCAATTTGTATGCCATAGTACCAATCTTTTGCAACATCTTGTAAGGACCATAGTACTTTGGCGATAATTTATTATCCTTCTTAGCTTTCTTGAGGGATATTTGTTTGTATGGTTGTAGCCGTAAAAATACCCAGTCTCCTACATCAAAACTTCTCTCGCTATGATGTTGATATGCATGTTGTTTCATTCGATTTTGTGCCAAATTTTGTTATCCTTTAAGAGTTGGATACCTTCTTGTTGATGTTTGATGTGATCTTCCACTGCTTGAACCTTAGAATTTTCTCTTAAAGGTGATGTGATGGACAGTGGATGATATCCATAAAGTGCCATAAATGGGGTCATTTTTTCTTTAGTATGGAAGGAAGTGTTGTACCACCATTCAACGAGAGGTAACCACTTGACCCATTATGTTTGTTTATCAGAGACAAAACAACAAAGATATCCTTCCAAAAAATTATTCACTATCTCAGTTTCACCATCGGATTGAGGATGATAAGATGAGCTATGAGCTAGTTGAGTACCCAAACAAGAAAATAATTATGTCCAAAAAATTCCTGTTAAAATGGGAACTCTGTCACTTACAATAATCTTTGGGTTTCCATGTAGCTTTTGAATTGTTTCCATAAATGTAGTAACAATTGTACTTGCTTTAAATGGATGAGATAATGCACAAAAGTGTGCATACTTGGTAAGTCTATCAACTCCACCATGATGACACTCTTTTCTTCGGACTTAGGTAAACCTATGATAAAATCCATTGAAATATCCTCCCAACATTGACTTGGAATGGATAAAGATTGTAGAAGACCCGGGGTCTTAATTGTCTCAACTTTATTTTGCTGGCAAACCAAACATTCTGCCACAAACTTTTGAATATCATATTTAAGGCCATCCCGAAAAAATTATTTCTTGACCCCATGGTAAATTTTTAAAGATCCTAAGTGTCCTCCTAAAGGAGAAGTGTGCAATTCCAAAAGAATCTTTTGTTTTAGTTGGGAATTATTACAAAGAAATAAGCGATATTTGTACCATAAGGAATCATGTTTCCAACTAAATGTATCAGATGTACTAGGATCTTGCTGCAACGTTTGAATGAGTGTCCACACTTCTTCATCCTTATTCCATTCGTCCCTTTCTTCTGTTATCCAATTTGGTTGGATAATAGAAATGGCACAAAGTAATGCTTCCACCTCTTCATTCTTTCTTGAGAGTGCATCGACAACAACATTTAGCTTCCCTTTTTTGTAGATGATTTCAAAGTCATAACCCACCATCTTTGTGACCCATTTTTTCTGCCCTTCTGAAGATAGTCTTTGTTCCAAAAAGTGTTTAAGACTATCATGATCAGTTTTTACCTTGAAGTGTCTGCCCATTAGGTAAGGTCTCCATTTATTTAGTGCATTTAGTATTGCTAACATTTCCTTCTCATAAATAGCTTTCCGTAAATAATTTCCTTTGATTGGATGAATTTCAAAAGCAATGGGTCTTCCTTCTTACATTAAAACAGCACCAATTCCATTTCCTGAGGCATCACATTCCACAATAAAGGTTTTTGTGAAGTCTGGTGTAGCTAAGACCGGTGCTAGGTACATTTCCTCTTTAAGATGTTCAAAGGCCTTAGTTCCTTCAAGAGTCCATGAAAATGCATCTTTCCTCAATAATGTTGTTAGAGATGCTGCTATTCTCCCATAATTCTAAACAAACTTGCGATAATACCCTGTTAACCTGAGAAATCCTCGCAACTGCTTTATGGTTGTGGGCACTTTCCATTCCTTAATGACTTTAATTTTGTTAGGGTCTACCTTAACACCCTCGTGAGATACAATATGACTCATATATTCCACCTCTTGTACTCCAAAGAAAAATTTGGATGTTTTTGCATATAATTGTTTCTCCTCCAATATTTTGAGCACCCTTCAACATGTTGAACATGATCCTTCCAAGACTTGTTGTAGATTACTATATCATCAAAAAATATTAGCTCAATTTTTTTAAGGAAGGGTTTGAAAATGGAATTCATCAACCCTTGAAATGTAGAAGGTGCATTGGTAAGGCCAAAAGGCATGACCAAAAATTCAAAATGACCCTCATGAGTCTGAAATGTTTTTTTCAGAATATCCTCAGTATTCATTCTAATTTAATGATATCCTGAATGAAGATCCAACTTGGTAAAATAAATTGCTCCATATAATTCATCCAATAATGCATCAATCACAGGAATCAGAAATTTACCTTTAATAGTGAGCTTATTGAGCTCCCTATAATCTGGGCACATGCACCATGATCCATCCTTCTTATGCACCAATACTACTAGAGCAGAGAAATAACTTTGCCTAGGTCGAATTATACTAGCCTCTAACATTTCGGCAATCATACGTTCAATTTCTCTCCTTAAGACATAAGATATCTATAAGGCCTAATGTTTGGAGGAACACATCCTGGAGTCAAATGAATAACATGATCATGATCATGAATAGGTGGGAGTCTTTCGGGAGTTTCAAACACCTTGGAATGATTGTCCAAGACTTTTTGCAGATCTGAGAAATAGATGATTTTGATGTTGGAACTTCTAGTGAGGATAATTGTGAAATTAAGCCTCTTTGTTCTTTATTTAGAAGCTTTGTCATGACATTAGATATTATTAACTTTCCCGAATTCCCTGTGATACCCCGTAATTCGACTTCCTTCCCTTCCGAAAAAAAATTCAAGAAAATTTCTTGAAAATTAAAAGCTATCGTCCCCAAATATTGTAACCATTGTACTCCTAGTATAATATCATCACCTCCCATTGGAATGGAAAGCATTGGACTATTTAATACATACTCCCCCATGGTTAGCTTGATATTATGGCATTTTCCAGAGAAATTTATAGTTCCTCCATTTGCAACCATCACTTGACATTCTATTGCTGGGTATAGGAAACAATTCAATTCCTTGGCTACCTTACAATGAATAAAATTATGGGTACTACCCAAATCAATCAACATTATTACCTTTTTCTTCCTGATATTTCCTTCTATCTTGAGATTTTGAGGAGTGGTAATTCCTGCCAATGCATTACAAGATATGGTCGGACTCATTTATTCTTCTTCTAGGGTTGTTTCCTGGTGTATATCCTCTTCTTTTGAAGTTTCTTGTTCATTTTATTCCTTCTCTTTATAATATATGTACAATAATTCTTCTCAACACACTTATGACCTTTAGTGTATTTTCTATCACAAATGTAGCAAAGCCCTTTTTCTTTTTTTTCTTCCAATTGTTGTGGTGTCAACCTTGTAGGTTATGGAAGTCTAGGAGTAGAAACACTTCCATCTTTATAGATATGAGTGGTAGGCTTCCTTGTTGCCATAATTTTACATTCAATTGTTCTTGCCAACTTGAATGCCTTCTCCAATGAATCGGGTTCTCAAACTTGAACCTCATGTTGGATGTTATCCTTTAAAGTCCCTATGAAGACATCAATCATGTCTTCCTCTAGAATATTAGTTACCCTTATATTCAATTTTTGGAAGTCCTCAATGTGCTCCACCATTGAACCCTTTTGTTTGAGATTTATCAATTGGCTAAAAAATGTGTCGCTCTTTGTATCCTTATAATGTGCTATCATTTCCTCCGTAAAAATTGACCAAGTGACAATTTTTTTACGGGAGCAAAGCCATCGATACCATACAAATGTAATTTGTTATAAATATAAAGTTGCAATGTGTACCTTTTGTGTTTTTTGCACATTATTGAGATCAAAGTATTGCTCCATCTGTAGTATCCATGTTACGAGATCCTTGCCATCAAACTTCCTCATATCGATCTTTGGAAAATGGTGGGTCTTCCATCCAACATTAGAGTTTATGAAATCATGATTAACATTTATTTTGTTCTCATCATGAGTTTCCTCTACTATCTTTTTGCCATCAGGAAACATTTATTGTATCAACTTTTTCAAACCTGCCATGTCTTCTTTTATATCATTCTTCATGTTTTCAATTTTTTCATCGATCTTAGCTTCCATGTCATCCATGCCAGCTTCCATGCCAGCTTCCATGCCATCCATCTTAGCTTCCATGCCATTCTTCAAACCATCCATCTTAGCTTCCATGCCTTTCTTCAAACCATCCATATTAGCTTCCACGCCTTTCTTCAAAACTTTCATTTCATTTTTTGTTGCTCTATGAGAAAGTGAAATTTGGTGCACTTGCTCATGTAATTTTGATATGTCATGTTTCACTTCTTCATCTTCATAAGTCATAGTAGAGTCTTCTGAAGGCTTAATGGGTGTTGAATTCTTTTTAAGGGGCATTTTAAAACCCAATACTGATATCTATTCTACAATATGCCCTTGGAATCAATTGAAACTGATTCTTCAAACAAGGCTTGTGCAATTCGGAAAAATATATACACACCTTTTTCTTGCTTTTGGGCAGCTTGATATTGAAATTGAATTATCTCTCTCATTTCGGATCTTCAATATCTGAATTCGGTCCTATAGTAGCCCTCTAAATCTTATTTCGAATGCCACAGCTCTAACCTGATTTGGATTCTTCAAGGCAAATTTATGCCCAATCTCCCACAATGACCTAATTATGGATTGGTTCAGTAGAGCGAACTTGTACATCGTACCACGTGTCATTGTTTCCTCCTTCATCTCTTAAATTGATACATAGGAAACCATAGTCTGTGTACTTGTGGCCACTTTTTACACAATTCCAATTCGATGCTCAGAGAGAGAGAGTTGTGATGGTTTTCCCACTGTCGCATATTTAAGATGAAATTCGGGAGCCTGAAAAAACCCTAACTTCCACAGATCATATCTCCGAAACTATTGTGAACCAAGATCTGAAATTTTTACACAACATTCCTCAGGATTTCGGCATCGCGTGATAAAAATTTCAGCTTCTAAACCTTCATATAAAAAATTTTATAGCAAAAATTCCACAATGACCTATTTGGAGCAACGAAACCCTAGAATCCCAAAGCTCGGATACCAAATTTTATGAAACCAACTCCAAAAATAGAAGAAAAGAGAGATAAACACCTTAGAGATAAGCCACTTCGAGGGGGCAACCTCCTTTACATTACATAAATGAACAATTCTTGGATGATACAAATGAAAAAAACCTACTTCTATATATAGGAGTCCAAGGGGTCACAATATAATCTTAGCTGACCTAACAATAATAATGTAAGGGCACAATAATAACAATATTTGGGTTACAGGGGTACAACAATAACGATAAGGGGGAAACACTAACAACAATAAGGGACTACACTAGTAATATAGGGACTTAACATATATATTGGTTCGAGATATGATCTATTTCTTTAAGATCTGTGGCATATATATTGGTTCGAGATATGATCTAGTTCTTTGAGATATGTGGAATATATATTGTTTGATATATGATCTATTTCTCTGAGATCTATGGCATATATATTGGTTCGAGTTTTTATCTATTCTATAGTATAGTGAGAGGACTAGCCTTATGTTTGTAATCTTGTTGGAAGAATTTGTGAAGAGGATCTTGGCACTTGTGGAAGTCATCTTATGGTCTTAATGTATTGTTGAAGGATCTATATAATGAAAGAAAGATATTTCTTTGGTAGAATTTGGGACCGCTTGATGGGTCCCATCAATAGGTATCTGAAGTTCATTGTGCTATCCTCCAGCACTTAAAACTCTCCTTTTCTCACATTAATTTGTATTTTTAGTTATAATATGATTAGTAGGAAGAATAAAATGTGTTTTTCATATTACATGGCCCGATGTGATTAATATGCAGGTCAAAGAAGAATTTTTGGAGATATTTACCATGCAGAGGTTTGATGGAGACACCTAGAGGGAATATAGGGAGCTTGTCCACCTCATTAACTCCATAAATTGGCTTGAGATCACATAATCCTCTCCAATAACTCAAATTCACTAGTAGCCGAGGAACTCCAAGTGCATGACAGGGACAAAGGGAACCAGATCCATAAATATCGAGAATTTGGAGGGGAGCATTCCTCCTTTCAAGGAAGTTTCGCCTCAATTTTTTTTGTATAAATAAACCAACTGAAGGTCTCATTAGGATTCAAATTTTGTGTAGGAATTTACAGGGTAAGTTCCGTAGATCAAGAACCAAAGGTCACCACTCACAAACATATCACAACTCAGTACACCAGTATAAGCACGTGGTTAAAACCCTCAAAGAGGGAAACAATCCATGCCCTGAGCCAACGCGACCACTTCATGGAATTTATTAATATAAAATAAAAGTTACATATGTTTCTCTCATAAACTATTACCGGACAAATGACCCTCCATGCTCTTTAAATAGAGATCATGGACCAATCGAGTGTTAAGCCATGGATCAAGTGTCGTTAATACTGAGGTGAGAGATAACCGTCGGATCACTACAAATCGTGATCGTCGGATTATAAGTTACAAATGTATATGGTAAAGAAACACACTTTACCTAACTCTACACTAGACTAAGCTATTCTTAATTGTTTCCTATGTGTCGGAATATCCTAACATTTTGGTTGCAGCTAAGAATAGTTATTGTGAGCCTAGAGCTTGACATTGTCATTCTTATTTTTCATGATGTATGTGACTATCATTTTATGTTAATGAGAATTTTACTATTGATCTAAATTTGAGTTAGTTTTGGAGGGATGAAACCCTTGGTTTTACGCCCAACGCATAGGCTTTAGTCCCTCTCTTGTATTTCTTTCTTGTTCTTGTTTTAGAGTATTGCAATTATTTATTTATTTCAATAGATGTTATATTATAAAAACTTGTGATTGTAGGCTTGCTTATCACCTCTCTTGTGGGAAGAGTGATTGGAAAGATCCACAATCACAAACCAAAAATATTTGTTTAAGATTTCTTGGAAATCAATAAATGTTAGTTGTAATCATTTTCGCATGTCTAGTTTCGGTAACGTAGAAGTTGGTATCATTGGTTTGGAAATTAGGGTAGTGTTGTATGATAGATTGGAACTTAATAAAATTCAACTCATATTTTCAATGGTAATTTATCTCATTGTATTATTGTTCTTTTAATGCATGTAACTAGCTAGCTGCGGGAACTGTGCTAGTTTGCAGGGGTGGGCACACCTTTCCACATCCACCTGGACCTTTTCATCTTCTTTCTAGTTACCTCATTCTGTCAGGGTAGATGAAGGACATTGTGGGCATAAACTTTGGTGCAAGATAGGCCTCTGAGGGGTGCTAATCTTGGATAAGGGGCTCCCACACCCTTCATTCACCTCCTTCTACCATTTTTTCTCCATACTTTGACTATGACATATTTAAGTAGAATAATGGCCCCCACAATATGATTTGATAATTAGGGATTGATGATTAGGGAAGACTCTAGGACCACTCCAACCTCATACTTCCGTCACTACAACCATCAAATAGAAAAATAGAGATAGAATGAGTGTTTTTCTTCATAAGAATGATAAGGATTGGATTCCTCATTTTCAAGCAAGTTGGAGTAGATTAATGATGCATGCAAAGTAGGTTACTGGTTTAAATCAAGTGTGTAAGTAGAGTGGCATGATTTGTTTCTGCAAATAGATTAACCTATTTTCCCTCATGCAATTTTAATTAGCATGATGAATGGCATTTTCACCTTTGTAATTAGAATACACTTTGATCTGATTTCATGAATAAGAGTGACATGATTATAACCTAACCCTATGTGCATATAGCATTGTCACCTCTAAATTTTTACTAACCCCTGGTTGATAATTGGAGTTGAGAATCCTTTGGGAGTTGTAGCATATTGGAGTTGAGAATCCTTTGGGAGTTGTAACATCCTGGGTCAAATATGAGGGTTCATCACTTTTTGGTTCCAGTGTAGGTGTTGGGCCTCCAATTTGTCATAATTTTGTTGATGAAACCATCTATTTTTGGCATCATTTCATTCACCCATTACCATCATTTTTAACCATTTTTCTTCATAAATGAACCAAATTCCCACATACATGTTTACATGGTTTATTATTATTATTTCCATTATTTTTAATGAATTAAGAAGAATATTGCATGGTTTTACTAATGAATTTTAACTTTTATTATACACACATATAAAATATGTAATTCATATAGGAGTAGTCTTTAAGTGCAACTTGTTGGAGTTTTCAGTGGATTTCTAGCCAGAATCTAAGAAAAAATGCATTTGACTACATATATGGATTCAACACTCTCAAAAACCCTATGGCACTTGGATTGTGATTTCAATAAATCTTTGTAAACAAATTAGATTGAAAAATAAACGGAAAAACTTTCTAAAAAATAGCACTTTAAAACTAATATATATATATATATATATATATATATATATATATATATATATGAGTTTTTCTTTTTTTCTTTTTTTTTTCCTTGTAAGTTTGGTAGTACTTTTCATTTTTCTATTTTTTTCAAAATTTTTTTTTTTTACTCCATCTTCATCAACATATCTAGATACATCATCCCAATCAAGAAAGGGAGTTGAACCTGTGATGAGTGCTATAACAGGGCCCCTTATCACTATTTGACCAAAACCCCACAAACATATATGAGTTTTAGTTATACATATATATGAATTTTAGTTTATTTTCAAATTCAATAATTTTTTTGGAGTTAAAAATGCAAATTTATATATATAATTTGATTTTATAATTTTTTTTAAATTTAATTTAATTAATAAATATTTTGACTTTTTAGCTGTATTTTTATTATTTAAAATAAATTTCAAAAAATATAAATAAATGTTTTTAAACTTTACATTATTTAATATTTAAATAAATGAAAAGTTTGGTAGTATTTTTCATTTTTCTATTTTTTTTAGTTTTTTTTTTAGCTGTATTTTTATTATTTAAAATAAATTTCAAAAATATAAATAAATGTTTTTAAACTTTACATTATTTAATATTTAAATAAATGAAAAGTTTGGTAGTACTTTACATTTTTCTATTTTTTTTAGTTTTTTTTTTTTTACTCCATCTTCATCAACATATCTAGATACATCATCCCAGTCAAGAAAGGGAGTTGAACCTGTGATGAGTGCTATAACAGCGCCCCTTATCACTATTTGACCAAAACCCCACAAACATATATGAGTTTTAGTTATACATATATATGAATTTTAGTTTATTTTCAAATTCAATAACTTTTTTGGAGTTAAAAATGCAAATTTATATATATAATTTGATTTTATAATTTTTTTAAATTTAATTTAATTAATAAATATTTTGACTTTTTAGCTGTATTTTTATTATTTAAAATAAATTTCAAAAAATATAAATAAATGTTTTTAAACTTTACATTATTTAATATTTAAATAAATGAAAAGTTTGGTAGTATTTTTCATTTTTCTATTTTTTTTTGTTTTTTTTTTTAGCTGTATTTTTATTATTTAAAATAAATTTCAAAAAATATAAATAAATGTTTTTAAACTTTACATTATTTAATATTTAAATAAATGAAAAGTTTGGTAGTACTTTACATTTTTCTATTTTTTTTAGTTTTTTTTTTTTTACTCCATCTTCATCAACATATCTAGATACATCATCCCAATCAAGAAAGAGAGTTGAACCTGTGATGAGTGCTATAACAGCGCCCCTTATTACTATTTGACCAAAACCCCACAAACATATATGAGTTTTAGTTATATATATATATATATATATGAATTTTAGTTTATTTTCAAATTCAATAATTTTTTTGGAGTTAAAAATGCAAATTTATATATATAATTTGATTTTATAATTTTTTTTAAATTTAATTTAATTAATAAATATTTTGACTTTTTAGCTGTATTTTTATTATTTAAAATAAATTTCAAAAAATATAAATAAATGTTTTTAAACTTTACATTGTTTAAAAATGTTTAATATTTACATTATCAACGCAGAGCAAAGATGCCATTTACTACTCACCTACTCCTTTTCCATTTTGGTCGAACCTACCCTTCTCATTTTTCGTGCAGCACCCACCACCTTTAACTTTACGTCGACGTCACCAGTCCCGTTTCCTGTTTCCTGGACCCTATCCTTCTCGTTTTCCGTCAACGGCAAAGGGCTCCTTTCGTTTTCCGTCCACCACACCTGCCCATAAATGAAGCTCACCCTCGGACTCCTTTCAGAAAATATCAGAGATCTTGATCCAAGCCGAAGACTTCTCGCCCTCTTTCTCAGAGCAGGCAATCAAGATGATCGCCCACCCATCGCTCCATCTTTTCCCCCAATCTTCATATTTGTGTATATGGGGAGGAAGCGTGTGCGTCTGCGTCTCCTCCTTTACAGGGTATTATTTTCCATAGAATTGTTGGAGAGTCAATTTCTTCAATTGCAATCCAAAGCATACGACGTGTTTCTGAGCTTCAAAGGACCAGCGATGTGAGGAGAGGGTTTGTGGATCATCTCTACCACGCCCACGCCAGCTGGGGTTTGCGGGTATTCCTTGACACCCAGGAAATGAACAGGGGAGAGGACATCTCTGCGACCTTACACCACGCAATTGAGGTGAGTCGCATCCTCATTCCAAACACAATCAGCCTGGTGCCTCAAAGAAGCCTCGCTTACGGCGCGGCACGCACTACTTCAAGGGAAGGGGGAGGACTCGACGAGTGGCATTTCTCTATTTCACAATCTGACTCCTGCTCCAATTAGATATCTGCAAACCGGAACAATCTGGCAGCCCACTGCCAGAGATACAGCGCAAAAGAAATCGCCGGATTGGAAAGATGCCTTGTTCCAACCTTATACTCTATTCAGATGGTCGTTCTAACCAGATAGAAATAGTAAGTTTCTAGATGGGATGTTTGGTTTATACATATCCTGCTATAAACAGCACAAAATTATATATGTTTTAAAGCTGTAGAGATCGAGACAAGTTTCTAGAGT
Organism: Pinus albicaulis; assembly: GCA_034641835.2. Lineage (NCBI taxonomy): Eukaryota > Viridiplantae > Streptophyta > Pinopsida > Pinales > Pinaceae > Pinus > Pinus albicaulis. The sequence goes on along the minus strand of CM076584.1, from coordinate 968,467,538 downwards.
AGAGGATGTGATCCATCGGTCAAGTTTCTAGAGAATGTGGTTTAAGGGTTAAATGGAGAGGTTTGACCCAATACTATAATACTATATATGCTTGAAAGCTTTAGAGTGCTTTTATTAGAAATAGTTGGTCAAGTTTCCAGAAAATGTGGTTTAATGGTTAAGTGGAGAGATTTAACCCAATACTATATATACTTGAAAGCTTTAGAGTGCTTTTATTAGAAATAGTTGATCAAGTTTCCAGAAAATGTGGTTTAATGATTAAGTGGAGAGATTTAACCCAATACTATATATACTTGAAAGCTCTAAAATACCCTTAATAGAAATAGTTGCTCAAGTAATTGAAATACTTGCTCAAGTTTCTAGAGAATGTGGTTTAATGGTTTGGTTTGGTCTACACAACAACTTCTAGTCCAATACAAATAACGCTGTATACACTTGATAACACTATATATACTTGAAAATTGTTCAAGCAAAATTTCCTCAGGTGAAGAAAAACTGTGTCTCCCTTTTTAGTTATTCATGTAATTCTTCATATACATTTTTTTTCTTGAAATCTAAATTTGACGCGGTGAAGCCTGTGGTTAAAGACTAGGATAAGTATCGTAACAGACGGACCGCTGCCCTTCAATTTTATGCTACTGATCCACCATGGCTGTGTGCCCATCTTGAAGGAAGGATCTTCCACTAACTAATTATTAAATATACATGCCTCAGAGACTGATGCGTTTCTGTGACTTCCACAGAAAGCCAAAATGTATTTGTAAAGTTTCCCATTTGCTGTGCTGTGTCAACAACAATTTTGTCTGATTTTTTTTCCTCTCAATGAATATTGATTATCCATTAACCTTCTCGTTGGATAGATGTTCTTGTTTACCAATATCATACACTTTTTGTTTTACTGGGCACGTTTCTCTTGGTTATTTCGTTTTTATATTTTTATTTTTTTAATGTGATATTGTTTTTATAAATATAATTATTATTATTTTCATGGCAAATCCAATTTGGGATTTTATTTTTTTGCATCAGCTATGTTAAAAAGTGATTGAGCAGTTTCATAAAAACCACCCAAACAACTTAATATCAAATTAAATTTATTTTTTTTACATTAACTTAAAAAAAAATTTTTAATTATTTCTAAATTTATTAAAAATAATATAAATATTATTTTGTTTTTTTAATTTTATTTTAAATTAAATTTTATTTTAAATTAAAAATAAATTTATTTGATTAAAGTCAAGAAATCAGAATTTTCAATAAAAATAATATATAATAATGTTAAGATTTATGTCAAATTTTAAGAACAGATAATTTTATTAAATGAAGATTTTTGAGAAAATTTATTTATAATGAGATGTGTTTCATTATAAAATTATTTATAATGAAATTATTATGATTTATAATGAATTTTGTTCGAGTATAAAATAGGGGAAAAATTATGGAACTCATTCCTATTTTCATTTTCATGGATTGAGATTTCAAGACACAATAGAATGCATAGATAAATTTATTTTGTTAAAATGTAGGTTTCTTTATTAGTGAATTCTCAATGTTTGAAAATTGAATATTTTGTAAGGATTCTTTTTTTTTTCCTATGAAACTCATCATCTTTAATTTTCATCACTTTCATCACATTGTTTTTGAACAACATAGAATTGATAACATTCTAAGTTAAACAGTACTCACTAGGACCTATTTATTTTCATAGAATGAGCTATCATATGCATTCGGTTATAGAACTAGGACGTGACAGAACTAGAGTTTAATATCTCTAATTGTTTCCATGAATCAAATGGATTCCTTTACTAAAAGGGTTCTTAGAAGCCTTCGAAGCTCTATTTTCACATGGAATAAATTCAACAGAACTCCAGAAAATAATCTAAAAGGTCATGTTTCTATATTTTTGGCATGAGGGGGCACAATATGCATAGTATTTTCTGCATTCCACATACTCTGATATTCAAACGTGACCAAGGAAAAAAAAACTTACAAACAATGCAAATAGAAAACAAAGACAAAGCTTATTGTTGCACTCGAGTGTGGGTAACGACAACCTTTGCTCATCTGGTTACAGACATGTTGAGTTGCAGCTTCTCCAAAATTCGACTCTGTTGGGGTGTAGGGGTGTTAAGTAGGTTAGACATTGAAATGGCGGATTTCAGAAATGAGCATGTGGGAAGTTGAAGTTGCAAGTTTTAATTTAGCTCACGGGTGGTAGGAAAAATGTCCTATCCTACTCGTCGTGAGGCAAACAGAGCTTGTGACGCTAATAGAGAACATATGGGAGACAGAGACAGAGAGGGATGGGGCCCATGGCAAGTCAACGAGGGTTGACCGAAGGGGGGTCCCCGGAGACGGGAGGGTGCAAAAAATGAAGGGTAAATTGTTGACTCGTTAGACTATGTCGTTTCTTACCTTTTCAATGGTGTTATCCTTCTCCCTTTCTATTAACATCATCAGGGCTCCTTTGATTTTCTGTGCACAACTGCTCATAAATACGCTCACCCTCATCCTCCTCTCAGAGAGGATAATTGATCCTAATCCAAACCCAAGCCTCCTTGCCCTCTTTCTTAGACGATGCGATCATCGTGATTGCCTCATCTCCTCATCTCTTCATCTGTTAAGAATTTTGTTTTGACATTTTTGGTTTTATGTTTCTCGTCAAGGAATGTTATGTTTAAAAAAATTTCCTGTATAAGTGATGCTCTGATAATAAATTAACTCTTCATCAATCAAAGTTTTATTAAAAAATTACCCTTCAATAATGTAGTTATAATAAAAAAATTCAAGGAAAAACAAAATGACCATAACACACAAATGTCCTATTAAATCATGAATGTTAGTTTGAAATTACATGGAACACTCACAATAAAATGTATTGTTTCAGAGTTAGAAATGAGCATGGCCATTGCTCTGCTAATGTTTTAGCAGTGTTGTAGTAACAAGATATAGTGGATGATAGTGAAATCATATGGATATAAAAAAAAAATTGATAATAGAGGCGACTTCCCTTCAAATTTTTAAATAAATTAAACATTCTTTGAGATGGTCATCTTTATGTTGATCACAAATATTTCAGAGATAAAATATCTAATTGGTAGAAGCAAAGTTAACCATTTGATCTTGTCATGCCCCTTCAATCTCTCAAATTTGCACTCAACATACATTCACAAAAGCTCTTTCACTATCCACCGTCACAATTTGAAACACATCTTAGTCATAGTCACCATCAATGCTTTCAATTTGAAGAACAACCTTGGTCACTCGACGGTGCCCTGCGCTTTCAATTTGAAGAACACCCTTGGTCACTCGACGGTGCCCTTGTTACATTGCATGCATAGAGGTAGGTTTTAGAAATAAGGTGAGTATCTAATAATTGTAGAGTCTAAGTATTCAATAACATTGAATTTCCAGATGAAAAATAAAAGGTTTTGACACAAGTTGATTTCGTTTTTAAAAGAAGTATTAGTTTGTAATATCACAAGTAGGATCAAAATGTAAAGTTCTATACAACAAATAGAGATGGTTTAAAGGAGTGCTAATATTTTTCCTCTGTCACTAAATGAATTCTAGACAGACTGGTGAACACATCCAAGACTAATACAAACAGAGCCTATAGTTATGTTTAGTTGTTATAAAGAAAAGTTACAAAACCATGTGTCACAAAGCATAGGGACTTGCCATGAAATATTTTCCAAGTGTTCTTCTATTTTCTATCCCTATCAATGTCGAGGAAATTGGAATACAAAATTATACTCTATGTGATACAAATGATCCAACATGCTGATCAATCTTTATATGTTCATAATCGATTCTATGAGATTATACAACCTCGACACATAGTTTTAAAATATGTTGTTTGAATTGAAAACTAGTAGATGACTGCTTCATAGAGATTAATGTTGAATTATGGGAGTCACAATCTAAAGGTGGACACAGACTGATGAATCAAATATTTTGTTAAGATCTTTCCAAATTGGGACTTGGGAATTGAATTGAAAAATTCTACTTGATGTATTTTGAATTAATAGAGAATAATTTTTCTCTTTGAAATTAACATCTTAAACAAAAGAAAAAATGAAGTTTTGGGCTGAGAGTGGATAAGGAAAAAAACAAAAAATCAAGTGCTACTTTACCCATATTGCAAAAACAAAAATTGTATCCTCTTCGTGGAGATTTTTGTCCAACTTCCTCATAACAGCTACCATTGATATTTGGCGTGCTTCGAGATCAATATACCTAATATAAAAACCCAAAAGGAAGAGAGTTTCATGCTTAAATAAAGTAACATGTATGCAAAAATATGTGGCTTGATGTGAAAACCAAAAGCGAAATCAACTAATGTTGCAAATGTTGTGCGCAATGAGCCCAAAGTTTGAATTCCAGCTAAAACTTCAAAATATTTGTTAGCTAAATAAGTGTCAAATCCAGCTACATGTACATATTTCAAAGTATATCAACCCAAAAAATGGGAAATATATCAGACCAAGAAGGAGTAAATGTCAGTCATGGAATATAAAAAGCATAAAAAATCTATAGTTTTATAGGAGCAACTCCTCTAATTCTATTGAAGCAACCTGAAAAAATATAAGTTTTCTGTAAGAATATTATTTTGAATTTTCATTTAACTAGAAAGGTACATGAAATGCTTTGTACTTGATCAAACCCTTTATTCTATCCACAACAAAAGGAAGCCTTCCTCATCAATGTAACATAGATCCCTAGCTTTCATTCATCCTTCCGAGTCTAAAGTTGACTCAGTTCCTTCATCATTACCAAAATAACCTACATGAAGCAACTCAAACCTTCATATTTTTCTTCTAGCCAAAATTTGGGAAAATTCAACCCGTCGAAGAGAAGAGACTATTATGACATCATGTTAAACCAATGATTTCAGAGTTATTTGAATGATCGTGTGCATCACTTTCTTGAAACATAAATTCATTTCCTGGGAAATACTATTCATGCTTGAAAGATAATGTGGCTACAAAAAATTATAGAACATATGCCATTAATATTTCACGAGAACACAAGGTGTGTGCCTGGGGGGGGACAAACTAACTTGATGAATGCACTTCAATATAAATGGTGGAGATTACTTAAGGAGATTTTGGGCATGGGGTTTAACATGATTACCAGACACCCATGTTGTCATTATTGCTAGGAAGTTCAAGACTTGTTTCTTCTGGCCTTTTAATAATTGTAACATAACTCTTTAATATATTTTTCATAGTAATGCATGTAATGAAAGTATTATCCAAATCACTCAAAATTAAAAAATTCAAAAACATACTGAAATCGACCAAGTCTACAAATTATTTAAATGTTGTGAAAGTAGTCTCTAAGGGGAAAATGAGATTATGACTTGGGAATACCTTTCATGATTTTAGGTACTTGCAACCAGAGTCCTTTTTTTCTTTTTTCTTAGGAGGCATAGCTTTTCCAGTAGTTGTGTCCACCACATTAGCTTCCACATTAGATTCTTGAAAAGGAAAGAAAAAGTTTTGATAAACTAATTATTGTTACACTGATAAAGAGAGGTACATGCAATGTACAGGAATCATTTGTCCAAGTGTAAATGACAATCATATTCATACCAAAAAATTATTTAAAACATTAGTATATTAACCCACAAAAATCATGCTTTATCAACTCCTTAGGAAACAAGGTTTGATAAATACATATCAATGCAGAGCAAAGATGCAACTTTCTCCACAACTACTCCTTTTCCATTTTGGTCGACCCCACCCTTCTCCTTTTTCGTGCAACACCCACCTCCTTTAACTTTACATCTACCTCACAGACACACCCACCCACTGCCTTTAACTTTACTTCTATGTGACACACACACCCACTACCTTTAACTTTACTTCTACATCACACACACATACTAATATTTAACTTTTCTTAGACTTTTATTACACACACATACACACATTGAAATATGATGATGGTGATGATGAGCATTCACTAAATCCTATATGGTCTATCATACCTTGAGAAGGTAAGTGATTAATTAGAATTCCTTAACACTTTATTTCTATGCTAAAAAGGAAATGAAAGAAATACTCCCAGATCACCATAGCTTTGATGAGTTAAAAGCTTAAGAAGGATGGTAGTCTAATTAATATTTTTAAAATTAGATCGAATATGAATATAAGATGGATAATATAAGAGAAATTGGTATTGGTATTTAACCCTCCTAAAATTTCACAAGTGACAAACTCTTTCATCACATGGTGGTTTGAGAATTTACCAACTCACAGTTTCACTATGAAATTCATGATAATTTGTTCTAATCTTGGAAACGTTATACTTATTTTTAACACTATTTAAGATACAGAGATAATTTTAGTTTTCAAGAATGAGATTGATCACCTCCTTATAATATCATAGTTTTCCTTTTCCTTATTTCCACACAATTTCTCCTTAAATTTCAAAGTAATAATATTTTTAATATTATCTTAATTCTATAATATGATATCCTTCTTTATTCCCTAATGGTCTAGCCAAGATTAGGCATCATTATATCACCCTTTCTTGAGTTGAAGGTGAGACTTTTGACTAGAGTTAGAATCAATTTTAAGAAACCTCTTGGCATCCATGTTGTAGAACTTCTTGTTATACATAAGATATCTAGTCTTAGCCATGCTTTCAATGGGGAAACACTTGCTTCAATAAGGAGGATAGGGTATGGAGTATTTCCTTTATTCTTGAGGTTACAAGTTATAAATTGCATTTGGATTTGCTCAATATTCCTTCATAAATCTTTCGGTATAATACAACCCCAAACTTTACATCCATGTAAAATAATAGGAGTGAAAAGAGTCTAAAAGAGAAACGTATTTTTATCCCCAATCTAAATATCTATAAAGTTACAATTATCTTTAATCCCATAGTAAGATTTTCAACCTCCATTTATCCTTTTCTCCATGATATAATTCCCATTGAGCTTATGATGGATGTTAATTCCCATATATTTTTATGAAGGAACTCCCTTCAAGCAGGTGTTGCCATAAGTCAAAGTATCATAGGTGATACTTTTGGATTTAATTATCATAACTTTAGTTTTTTTAGTTTTTACAATCATATCCATATTGGAGTAGAAATCTTGGAGGATTTTGAATTGTTTGTCAAGATCACAATGATTCCTTGCCAAAGGATAATATCGTTAGCATAGAGGAGAAGATTTATGACCATACCAGTGAGCATGGGGCCAACACAAGTTGCATCCTCCAAAAACTCTTCTAGCTTATCAATGTATATGCCAAAAATGGTAAGGGATAAGGGCATTAGAGAACTTTTGAGGTATAAAATGGGCCTCCTAAGAAAAATGTACAACCAAAATAAACTTTATAAGAATGAATAGCATTCAAAATTATGATGTCAACCATTAGGAATGATTCACCATTTTTGGGTAAAAAAGTAAAATTCTTAAAAAATAATAAATTAATAAAGCTATTTTTTCAACTCGTATTTTCAACTTATCTCCCTAATGTTTTACTCAAATTTCGAGAAAGAGTACTTGTTGGATGAAAAATTTAATTCCGCATCCAAGGAGTACCCATGTTTCATACATTCGATGGACTCGACTACATGAAAAATGAGAAATACATGAAAAAACGTGATTGCAATCATATTTTCATGTATTTCTCATTTTTCGTGTAGCAGGATCTATCAAAAGTATGAAACATGGATACTCTTTGGACAGGGATTCAACTTTCGCATCCAACGACTGTTCCTTCTCGAAATTTGAGTAAACTCATCGAAAGATAAGTTGAAAATACAAGTTGAAAAAATAGTTTTTTTCTTTTTTCCCTCTAAAATTTGATAATGTAATCTAATATTATTTTATCATTTCCACTATTATTTTATAATTTCCTTAAGAGGTCCATTTTAGACCTCAAAATTTCCCTAATGGACACTCTTGCTTCACTCCAATATTGCATTTAATTTCCTTTGACCAACCCTTAATGGTCTTAAGCCTGGAAATAAATTTGTCGTTGCAACATTCATTTGCAATTATCCTCCATAGTTGAATGATATCTCCTAAACCCAACTTGGCCTTTAACTCTTTTACCATGTCTTTCAAGCCAAAGGCTAATCTTCTTTTTCAAAATTTAAGAGTTTGATTTTTTTTTTTTTACCCACATAGATTTGAACTTTGAATCTCATTATTTACATAGTACTTCAAAACAAAATAATTGCCACTATGGGCTAAGAGTTTTAATTTATTTTAAATTTTATTAAAAACAAAATTGTTAAAAATTAAATTTAAAATTTTATTATACACACATATAAAGTATATAAGGCCCATGAGTTTTAATTTATTTTAAATTTAAAAAAAAAATAAAGAGTAGTCTTTAAGTGTGACTTTTTGCAATTTTTTGGTAGTAATCTGCTGAAAATAATTGTGGTTAAATCTTGATTTGGGTTGTTTAAATTGGCTTTTTGACTACATATATGGATTCATAACCCTCAAAAACCCTTGTGGGGCTTTGATTCTGATCCAAGTGGATATTGCTGGACACCCACCCATTCCACTTGGGGCCCCACCATTACTTCTTTCAGTTTTTCAGTTTCCTTATCTATAGCACAATTTACTATTTTTAGCAGTTTTTCGCGTCCTGAACTTCCGGAGCCGTTTTGAAGCTCTAAGCGACTTTTTTTTGGAAAAACCTGGAGAAACATGGAAGCTCCATTGATGTTTCTCACATCAAAATTTTTAGTCCTCGAATAGATATTTCTAACGAGGTGTTGTGCGCGTCAAAAAAAGATTATATGCCAAAGTTACATCCCCAGGAATATTGATGTACCAATTTACCCAAACTGGGCCTATAGTTTTGGCGCTTCATCTCCTAGGGTTAGGTTTTTGGATGTTTATGATTTTCCATTGTTTCTCAATAATAAATAGGCCCTCGAGCCTCATTGTAACACAGTTCAAAGGTATGTAGCCAGCAGATCTCTTCACAGAAATAAGCTACAAGTGCCCTAGCTAGTTTATTTCCATTATGTTTGTAAGCATATTTCAGTTATTTGTTATTAATGAAATGAAGTTTTATTTATGTTGCATCTCTAATTTTATGTGTATTCATGTATTTCATTGTGTTCCTGCATAAATCCATATCATTGGTATCAGAGCAGTCTGCTCTTTCGCGATCGTTCTTTGCATGTCCCCAATGAGGTCGGGGTATAATGAGTTAGGGCTCGATCTGGTTGAACCTTTGCAAAATCAACCTTGCAAACCTCGACGACCGCCCATGGGGGAAGAAAAGAAAGATGAGGGAGCATGAGATCCTATCAAAATATTGCTCGAGGAGGCCTTATATATACAAAGGAACGCGATGATAGATAACTTTGCCTAGATCCTTCAACGGCTGCCCACCGATGGCGCATCTACATCCAACAGTCACTCTAGAGGCACCACTCTTTTCAAGGTAAAAATATAATTTTACATTCACATATTTGAGGGACAAATAGATGCAAACACCATAGACAGATGGTTGAATCTATTAGAAGGATATTTCTCGGTTCATGAATTTTTCGATCAGGAGAAGATTATTTTTTCACTCCTCAAAGTCGTCCCCCATGTCAAGGATTGGTGGGAAACCTACTGTGAGAAAAATGATGAGGGGGAACCCTCTATGTTATCGGCCAAACCCACTTGGAATTATTTCTGAGATGCCATCAAGGAACAATATTATCCTGTGGGGGGCTATGAGGACAAGTACATACAATGGACTATGTTGTGCAGTAAAGGGATCAATATGTGCATGAGCTAACGAATCTGTTCCATACCCTGTGCACAAAGTTGGGTATCCAATATTTAGAGAAACATTTGGTTCTTAAGTACCGCAGTTGTCTGCATAGATACATTCAGGAGGAAATGGAGTTCCTCAACATCTCCTCTCTTGGTACGGCATACCGATATGTTTCCAATATTGAGCAGAAATTCAAACAAAAGAAGCAATACTTTTGATCTGCGAATCAAAAGCAAGGGAAAGGTGCCCCCAAACCACAGAACAAAGGATAAAGCCAAGGCATGGTGGCCTAAGATAACCTGCCAAAGCCACAAGAAAAGAACAACACCGCGCAACCGAAAAAGGACACAGGGAAGTGGTGTAAGTTCCATAAGAGCTCCACTCACAACAAAAGTGAGTGTCGGGCCATTAAGTCACTAGTGGCTAAGATGAAGGCTTCTAAATCAGATGCATGCTCTAACTTTGAATCAGAACCCGACAAGGGGAATGACAAAAGGAAGAATATTATCTATGCAGAGCCCAACGCCACCGTTGCCACCACGAAGATCCAGAAGGAGTAACTAGAAGATCTAGATGAGGAGGAGCGCCTCTTCCACTCCCATATGTAGGTAAAGGGTTCCCCACTACAGTTTATTTTGGACAGTGGGAGCCAAAAGAACCTCATTTCAGCAGAGGTCGTGAAGAGGTTGGGCTTGCTGACCACAACACACCCACAATTGTACACCATCGGGTTGTTGAACCTTTAGTTAAACTGAGAGGGGGGGGGGGGGTGAATCAGTTTAACACATTCCTAACATTTTAAAACTTTTCATTAAACTTATTCATATCAAATTTAATGTGTGAGTAATCTTAGAATGTAAGCAGCAAGTATTAGTATAATATAGCAGTAGACTTAATATGAGAGCAGCAGGTATTAAGCAGATGATACATATCAGATCAATACATAAATATCATGCACAGAGACACCAGATATAAGTGGAAACCCATAAAGGGAGAAAACCACATCTTATTATTATTGTGATGCAAAGGCAAGCTCCAACTCCCTCTCACCACTGTTTTTCTGCAGGCACCAACCTACAGGAGGCTCCAACCTCAATTCTGCAAGCTACAACTTGCAAGGAAGCACCAACTCCCTTCAATTTTCTGCAGGCACCAACCTACAGGAGGTTTCAACCTTAGTCAGCTACAACTGACAGCTATCAAGCTGCAACTCGATAGGGAAGCTCCAACTTCCTCAATTTATCAAACTGAATTTTTGCTGATTTACTCCGGATATCAGCTTTGTTCTGTATCTGCTCTTCTTCTCTTAATCTTCTCTGCTTTATTCTTCTATATTCTGCATTCTTTGTATTTTCTCTCTCTCTTCTTTTTTTTGAGCTTATCAAATTGATTATATATAGAAATTCTCACATGACTGTTTGTATTTCACAAAGAATTTGGAGTGAACAGTCATGACTCTTTGGCTTCTGTCTTCTTATTCATTTTTCCAACTCATTTTTAGAATTACTACAATATGTACAAATTTCCATGCTACAGTGGGATTTTGTCTTTTCCTTAGGATACTTGCCTTTGCATCACAAACAATAAAAAATTAATTACAACATTTACATTCACATTTTTAATTACATATTTCAATTTTACTCAACTCCTTTTCTGGATTTTGGCTTTACTGGATTTGTCTTTTCCTGCTGCTGTTAAGAACCTGTTCTGCATACTCTTTGTTCACTGTCATCTGCATATTCCCTGTTTTCTGTGCTTATTCACCTGTCCAACTCATTCTTGTACATATTCCTGTTCACCGAACTTTCATCTCTGCATGCTCTCCTCTTCTTTTTCCTTTTCCATAATTGCATTCAAGTTTCATGCCCAATCATTTTCCCAATCCGGGCAATCTCACATTTCTCTTTAATTCCACGCTGGCAAATTCAATTAAATTTAAATCTGAGAGTGTTAATATCTCAAATATTTGAGATATTAATCCCGAGTCCCTTATGTTATGCGCTCTATATCAATGCATATATTCCTCACTATAGTTAGCAGTAGAGCCGCAACTCAACGTTATGCCAGTCCATACCTTGATTATTGTGCACTTGTGTATAACTCACCGATGTCATATGAATATTCACACAGCATTCGAATGTTGCCATATATGCACTTCGCTCATACATATATACTGACTTTAATAGAAGGTTAACCGTCGCTTATATATATCATCGCATATAATCCCAACTTTGGATTAAACCCATAAACCTTAATACATGTTTTATTGAGCCCCACACATACAATCAATAACCATTATATATTATATTTGTTACGCGCTCGGATCATATTCAAACATTATTATACGCACAACATAATATCTCAACATATATAATATATATATGCAATTCATTCACACAAATAACCCGACATCCGTAAGGATTGACCGCCAATATGATTAAACTCTTTTAATATAATTCATCGGACCTTATACTAAGATTTCAATACGTTGAATAACGTTAATGAACCAAATTCATTACATATATCTCCGTCGGGGCCCACAATACAATCAAACGAACGCATACACCGTACCTTGTTAACCCACGCACCCATCCGATGGTTGGTATTACGTTGCCCGATCCAACGTATATCGCTCGATCAACATGCGCAAACAATAAAGCGCGATGGCACACTTTAAACAGTTGTTTTGCAATGTCGGTCGGGACACGCATCAACACCTCTATGGAATCACTGCGAAATTCCAAAATACCGCCTTCCGTATAATAGTGGTGCGATGAAACCCGCTTCCAGCTTTTACTGTTCCTCCAAACCGTCGTTATTATTCATCCGTCACGGTTCCACTTCTCCCTACACTCCAGGTTCCGATCCTCAACGATTTCAATTTTATATATATATATATATTGTTACGACTATGGTTCCACTCCATTATATCGTTTCTTTTAATCATAAAGTGTTCCACTTCAATGTTTCGTTATATGATTCTGCTTACCCCTGACTGTTCGACATTACAATTTATGCACAGCACAACCACCAGAATACATTATATTTCCATATATTCTTTCAATAATCCACAGGGTTGGGTTCATGGTAACCATCCTCGTGATTTCATCATTTCAACAATGCGTGCAGGATCATCATTTACAACGTATTTTATATACAGGCATTCAACAGAAGTACTCTTCGTTATTTCGACCAGTGATCTTTTACCCTCAACACAGGTTTTTAACGCACATTCTCCATCATTAAATAGACACCTCTATATATATATACACACAGAATTCAATTCAATCAATGCAAAGATAACCCTAAGATAATTTATTTCTTCACACAGTGAGTTTATTTACAGGGTTTTCTGGTTCTGACCAGATCTTCAGTCCAATGGCCCTCTTACTGCACTCTACTCTGCCTTTGTTGCCTCTGTTCTCCTTGACTGATGCTGCTTCTTGCTCCTCTGCTGCTGTGATAACGACTCTGTCTCTGTATTTGCTTCCTCTGCCTCTACCTTTCTCCTTTATATTCATTTCCTCTTTGCTGCCTCCATTGTCTATCTTTGTCTCCTTGTAACTGTTCCTATTTTTGCATCTGCTACCTCCTTTGCCATCAATGACAACATTTCCAACATTCTCCCCCTTTGGCATTGATGGCAATACATTTTCTCTGTTTGCCTACTCTTTCTCATGTTGCTTTCTCTTCCTGTTTGCCTGCTCTTCCTCCTGTTGTTTGCTCTTCCTCCCCCTTTTACATCAATGGCAAAGGGTTGCTTTTTGCATTTCCTCTCTCTGACTTATGTTTAGGCCCTCTTTTGCTGACTTTGTACCATGTTGCTCCATAGTGATGTATAAGACTTGTTGAGAGAACACTTTGAGGATTATCGAATTTGAATATACACTGTAAATTGATACAGTTCTTTCGCTTGTATAGAGTTAAAAGCGAGAATAATGATACTTCATAGAATACATTGTATCAGCTTTATCTAGTCAGAGATGTATGATTGGATTCAGCAACTAAAATGCTGAGAGGCTTCAAATGATAATCATTACTCGTCTTTTATGTTTCAGATTCTTAATATAATGTTTCAGAACACAATACTGATCCTTTTGCTCTGTAATTGTCCTTTTGATGCTTGAATAATGCAGATAACTCTAGGATAATAACTTGGTGTTCTTTTGCCTTAATCCTTTGATCCTGAGGACCTGATTCATGCTTTCCTTGCTGGCTATTCTCCCCCTCGATATTTTCGTTTTTTTTCTCCCCCTGAAATTGTGCTTTCTCTTTATATCAGAGAGTAGCATCTGCAGATACTACCCCTAGTTTATCTCTCAAATATTGAAATGGTTCTCTAGCAAGAGGTTTGGTAAATATATCAGTTGTATGTTCTTTCGTTGGTACATATTCCAGCTTTACTATCTTCTGAGCCACTTGTTCTCGGAGGAAATGATACTTGATTGGAATATGTTTAGTTTTTGAGTGAAGTATAGGATTTTTAGATATACTTATAGCACTTGTATTATCACATTTGATTGAAATAGGTTCATAAATGCTTACCTTCATGTCTTGAAGAGTTTGCTTCATCCACATGACTTGTGTACAACATGCTGCTGCTGCTATATATTCTGCTTCAGCTGTAGACAGAGAGATGGATGTTTGTTTCTTGCTTAACCATGCCACCAGACTTTCTCCTAGATAAAAAGCACCTCCACTTGTACTTTTCCTGTCATCAACACAACTGGCCCAATCTGCATCTGTGTATGCTGTTAAAGTGAAGCTTTTGCCTTTAGGATACCAAATTCCATACTGTGTTGTTCCTTGTAGATATCTGAGTATTCTTTTTACTACCAGAAGATGGTTTTGTTTAGGTGATGCTTGATATCTTGCCACTAGTCCTACTTCTAGCATGATGTCTGGTCTTGATGTTTTCAAATACAGCAGGCTTCCTATCATGGATCTGTAGAGTTTTTGATCTACATCTGCAGTCCCATCATCAGCACATAGCTTGCATCCCATGACCATGGGTGTTGTCACAGGTTTGCAGTCCTCCATTTGAATTTTTTCAGCATTTCTTTTAAGTATTTTTCCTGAGAGATGAAGGTGCATGTGTTCTTTTGTTGAATTTGCAGTCCTAAGTAGAAACTGAGCTCTCCAATCATAGACATTTCAAACTCTGTTTTCATCTCATCAGCAAACCCTTTTGCTAGTTCATCTTTGTTGCTTCCAAACATAATGTCATCAACATACACTACAACAATCAGGAGTTCATTTTCATGGGCTTTTATGTATAGATTTTTGTCTACTCCACCTCTCTTAAAACCCTGTTTTTGCAAATATTTATCCAGTCTTGAGTACCAAGCACGAGGAGCCTGTTTTAGTCCATATAGGGCCTTCTTCAGTCTCCATACATAGTCTTCTTTGTCTGTCAATGAGAAGCCTTCTGGTTGTTCCATGTACACTTCTTCTTCTAGATCTCCATTAAGAAAAGCAGACTTTACATCCATTTGATATACCTTGAAGTCTTGGTAGCATGCAAATTCCAGGAACATTCTGATAGCTTCCATTCTGGCTACATGGGCAAATATTTCTTCATAATCAAGTCCTTCAATTTGTGAGTATCCTTTGCAGACCAGCCTGGCTTTATTCCCGATTACTTGTCCTTGCTCATTCATTTTTTTTTTGAATACCCATTTTGAACCAATGATATTCTTCTCAATTGGTCTAGGAACTAGTTCCCAGGTATTGTTCTTCTCAATTTGGTCCAATTCTTCATTCATTGCTTTTACCGAATACTTGTCCTTGCTGGCTTCTTCAAACTTCTTTGGCTCTATTTGTGATAACATTGCTATGTATACTTCTTCTGTCTGTTCAGTTAGTTGCCTTCTTGTTTGCACTCCTACACTCTTGTCTCCTATGATTTGATCTTTTGGATGGTTCTTTTGAGTGTATCTTGAGGGGTTTTTTGAGTTCAGTTCAGCATTTTCTAATGTTTTACTTGTTTCTTCATCATCTTGGTCCTCTTCTTCATGATTTTCAGGATGGCTGCTGCAGTCTATATCTCTTGTCTTGTTTAGAAGTTCTTCATCAAATCTTACATCAATACTTTCTACAATTTTTCGAAGAGTCTTGTTGTAGCATCTGTATCCTTTACTCTTGGATGCATATCCTAAGAGTATTCCTTCATCTGCTCTTGCATCAAACTTCCCCAGATTTTCATTATTATTCTTTATGTAGCACTTGCTGCCAAAGACTCTAAAGTGCTTAATTGATGCAGGTTTACCATGCCATAGCTCATAAGGTGTCTTGTCACTGTTAGGTCTTAAATGAGCTTTGTTTAGAATATGTACTGTTGTGTGTACAACTTCTGCCCAAAAGGTTTGAGTAATGTTACTCTCTTGCATCATAGCTCTGGCCATTTGTTGTACAGACCTATTTTGTCTCTCTGCTACTCCATTCTGCTGAGGTGTCCCTGCAATGGTAAATTGTTGCTTTATTCCATGTTCATTACATAGGTCTGCAAAGTCATAATATGTGAATTCTCCTCCTCTATCTGATCTGATACATTTTAGCTTGCATCCAGTTTGATTTTCTACTAATGCTTTGAATATCTTAAACTTTTCCAGTGCTTCTGATTTGTTCTTGAGAAAAGAAACCCATGTCATTCTGGAGAAATCATCTATTATTAGCATGAAGTAGGATTCTCCACTTGGTGTCTTAGTTCTAGCAGGTCCACACAGATCCATGTGCACAAGCTAGAGTGGTCTTCTTGTTGATAGCTCATCTTTAGATTTAAAGGATGTGCGAGTCTATTTCCCCAATTGACAAGATTTGCATATAGTATTTGAAGGCCTTTTTATTTCTGGCATATCTCTGACAGCTTTCTTCTTGCTCAGTCTAATGATATGGTCAAAGCTGAGATGTCCCAATCTCCTATGCCATAACCATGACTCCTCAAGTTTTCTAAGATGGCAAGCTTCATCCTCCTCTTTTACTATGTAAACATTACCCTCTGTTCGAACACCTTTGAGCAGAGTCTTTCCTGTTGTGCTTGATCTGACTTCACAATCTTGTGCTCTAAAAAGAACTTCGCAGCCTTTGTCACACATCTGACTGACACTCAGTAAATTTGCTTTCAGCCCATCTACAAATGGTACATCTTGAGCCTTTCCTCTGCCATTATCTATGCTGACCGAGCCTTTTCCCTTGATCTTACCTGATTTATCATTGCCAAAAGTAACATTGCTAGATTTCTTTTCATCAAGAGTTATAAACTTTCTTTTGTCTCCAGTCATGTGTTTTGAGCAGCCACTGTCTAGGTACCATTGGCTTTTCAGGTCTTGAGCAGTTAGGGCCAGGTCACATTTATTCTCCTTCTTTATCCACTGGAAACACCCTTCTGTTTGATATCTTTTGTGAGGTGATGAATTGCATCCTTTTAGAGGACATTTGGAAGGCATATGTCCAGCTTGATTGCACATAAAGCATTTGATCATAGTTTTTTCAGAATTGTGAGTATGAACAAAATTTCTTTGATTCATAAATCTCCTTGAAGTGTTGAAAATCAATCTTTGTCCATAATTTCTACACTCAATGATTTTATGGCCAAATTATTTACAATAAAAACAGTAACCATAGAAGCAAGTTGCATACCTGATGTGAGGTTGTCTTCTCCAGTTGTTTATTTGAGACAGTCTCTTTACTGTTTGCATCTTTAGCTGGTTTGAATTACTCCTCCTTTCATGACAATATGCAGCAATGTGTCCCAGCTTGTGGCAGACATAGCAGGTGGCATTCTTCATAGGAGGGAAGAATCTCCTTTGATGGCTTGCAAATTTGACAAACTCAGGAGTATATGAACCTTTTTCTATTGACTGAGTATTTATTTCATTCTTTGTTGTTCGAGGATTCTTCTGGGTTCTGTCTCCCTCCTTACATGCTTTTTCTTTTGTAGGAATTATTTGAGGTGCTTCATCCTTCTTTGCTTTTACAAAAATAATTTTTCCGTTTTCCTTTTCTTTGCTTTTACTTGATTCTCCTTCATAGCCTATTCCAATTTTTATCAAGGGAGATCTTTGAGCATCCAAAATTTCATCCAACTTACCAGAGCTTGTTGTTTGAGAAGAGTTTACATACACTTTCTTTTGAGTATTTTCTAATTTCTTCCTTAGACTTACAACTTCTTCTTCCAGCTGCTCTTGTTCTTGAGTTTTATCCTTGATTTGCAGAAGTAACATGTCTTCTATCTTCTTGGCTTCTTCAAGCTTTACCTTCAGCTGCATGAGGACTTCTGAATTTTGTTCTTCTTTCACATATTTGAGGAGAATCTCTTTTTGTTTTCTGCATTTTAGTTTGAGTCTGTCAATCTCCTCCAGAGAACTTCTTAGCTCCCCCTCAAGGTCGACTTCCCCTTCTTCCTCATCTTCTAGCAAGAGACCTTCAAGATCTTCTATGGCCATTAGTAAAAATTCAGAGGTTCCTTCTTCTCCTGAGGATTCATCTGAGTCTCCAGATGTACTGCTATCTTGTTGAGCATAGAAGGATTTTCTACTGAATTTCTTTCCTTTCTGCCAGTTCTTTGATGTGTTTTTCTTTGATTCTTGAGCCTAATTTCTTACTTTCTTGTGAGGACACTTAGCAGCATAGTGTCCAACTCTTCCACAGTTAAAGCACTTGAAGGGAATTTTACCTTTGTATTTACCTGAGCCTCTATCCAATTTCTTGACATATTTTGCCTCTTCATCATCCGAGCAAGAGCATATGTCTTCCTCTTCTTCTTTCTTCTTGTCAGTTTTAAAGGTTGCCTCCCTCGTACTTGGCTTCTTCTATGGGAGCCTCATCTCATATGCTGTTAGATTTCCAAGTAGCTGGTTCATGGTCAAGGTCTCCCAATCAGCTGTTTCTTCTATTGCAGACACCTTGGGATTGAATCTGGATGGAAGTGATCTTAGAATCTTTTGCACAATTATACTTTATGGCATGGTTTCTCCAAGAGCTTTCATATTGTTAACAATTTCTGCAACTTTTAAGAAGAAGCTGCCAATATCTTCATCATCATTCATTTTTCAATTTTCAAACTGGGCTCTATATACTTGAAGTTTAGCAGTCTTTACCTTTTTATTTCCCTCATGGATATTCTCTAGAGTGTCCCACATATCTTTGGCAGTCTTAATGTGCATTATTTTGATAAACTCAACTTCACATAGTCCATTTAAGATTGCATTCATTGCTTTTTCATTAGCTACAAAGCTTTGTTTAGCTTCTTTCTCTAAATCAGTTGACTTTGTGACATATCCAAATTCCACAGCATCCCAAACTTCTAATCCTAAATACATTATATATGCTTTCATTCTGATTTTCCAGAAGGCATAATTAGCACCAGTGAAGAAAGGTGCTTTATTGGTTGAGCTTCCTTCTTGACTAGCCATCTTGAGGGCCTAGGATCTCCTTTCAGTTGTTAGACTAATACAAAAGGAATCTGCTCTGATACCAATTGTTGAACCATTAGTTAAACTGAGAGGGGGGGGTGAATCAGTTTAACACATTCCTGATCTTTTAAAACTTTTCATTAAACTTATTCATATCAAATTTAATGTGTGAGTAATCTTAGAATGTAAGCAGCAAGTATTAGTATAATATAGCAGTAGACTTAATATGAGAGCAGTAGGTATTAAGCAGATGATACATATCAGATCAATACATAAATATCATGCACAGAGACACCAGACATAAGTGGAAACCCATAAAGGGAGAAAACCACATCTTATTATTGTTGTGATGCAAAGGCAAGCTCCAACTCCCTCTCACCACTGTTTTCTGCAGGCACCAACCTACGGGAGGCTCTATCCTCAATTCTGCAAGCTACAACTTGCAAGGAAGCACCAACTCCCTTCGATTTTCTGCAGGAACCAACCTACAGGAGGCTCCAACCTCAGTCAGCTACAACTGACAGCTATCAAGCTGCAACTTGATAGGGAAGCTCCAACTTCCTCAATTTATCAAACTGAATGTTTGCTGATTTACTCCAAATATCAGCTCTGTTCTGTATCTACTCTTCTTCTCTTACTCTTCTCTTCTTTATTCTTCTATATTCTGCATTCTCTATATTTGCTCTCTCTACCTCCGTAGTTTATCAAATTGATATATATATATATATATATATATATATATATATATATATATATATATATATATATATATATTCACATGACAGTTTGTATTTCACAAGGAATTTGGAGTGAACAGTCATGACTCTTTGGCTTTTGTCTTCTTATTCCTTTTTCCAACTTATTTTTAGAATTAATGCAATATGTACAAATTTCCATGCTACAGTGGAATTTTGTCTTTTCTTAGGATACTTGCCTTTGCATCACAAACAAAAAAAATTAATTACAACATTTACATTCACATTCTTAATTACATATCTCAATTTTACTTAGCTCCTTTTCTGGATTTTAGCTTTACTGGATTTGTCTTTTCATGCTGTTGTTAAGAACCTATTCTGCATACGCTTTGTTCACTGTCATCCGCATATTCCTTGTTTTATGTGCTTATTCACCTGTCCAACTCATTCCTGTACATATTCCTGTTCACCAAAATTTCATCTCTGCATGCTCTCCTCTTCTTTTTCCTTTTCCATAATTGCATTCAAGTTTCATGCCCAATCATTTTCCCAATCCGGGCAATCTCACATTTCTCTTTAATTCCACACTGGAAAATTCAATTAAATTTAAATCTGAGAGTGTTAATATCTCAAATATTTGAGATATTAATCCTGAGTCCCTTATGTTATGCGCTCTATATCAATGCATATATTCCTCACTATAGTTAGCAGTAGAGCCGCAACCCAACGTTATGCCAGACCATACCTTGATTATTGTGCGCTTGTGTATAACTCACCGACGTCATATGAATATTCACACAGCATTCGAATGTTGCCATATATGCACTTCCTCATACATATATACTGACTTTAATAGAAGGTTAACCGTCGCTTATATATATCATCGCATATAATCCCAACTTTGGATTAAACCCATAAACCTTAATACATGTTTGATTGGGCCCCACACATACAATCAATAACCATTATATATTATATTTGTTACGCACCCGGATCATATTCAAACATTATTATACGCACAACATAATATCTCAACATATATAATATATATATGCAATTCATTCACACAAATAACCCGACATCCGTAAGGATTGACCACCAATACGATTAAACTCCTTTAATATATTTCACCGGACCTTATACTAAGATTTAAATACGTCAAATAACGTTAATGAACCAAATTCATTACATATGTCTCCGCCGGGGCCCACAATACAATCAAACGAACGCATACACCGTACCTTGTTAACCCATGCGCCCATCCGACGGTTGGTATTACGTTTCCCGATCCAACGTATATCGCTCGATCAACATGCGCAAACAATAATGCGCGATGGCGCACTTTAAACAGTGGTTTTGCAATGTCGGTCGGGACACGCGTCAACACCTCTATGGAATCGCTGCGAAATTCCAAAATACCGCCTTCCGTATAATAGTGGTGCGATGAAACCCGCTTCCAGCTTTTACTGTTCCTCCAAGCTGTCGTTACTGTTCATCCGTCACGGTTCCGCTTCTCCCTATGCTCCAGGTTCCGGTCCTCCACGATTTCAATTATATATATATATTTTTACGCCTATGGTTCCGCTCCATTATATCGTTTCTTTTGATCATAAAGTGTTCCACTTCAATGTTTCGTTATATGATTCCTCTTACCCCTGACTGTTCGACATTACAATTTATGCACAGCACAACCACCAGAATACATTATATTGCCATATATTCTTTCAATAACCCACAGGGTTGGGTTCACAGTAACCATCCTCGAGATTTCATCATTTCAACAATGCGTGCAAGATCATCATTTACAACGTATTTTATATACAGGCATTCAACAGAAGTACTCTTCGTCATTTCGACCAGTGATCTTTTACCCTCAACATAGGTTTTTAATGCACATTCTCCATCATTAAATAGACACCTCTATATATATATACACACAGAATTCAATTCAATCAATGCACAGATAACCCTAAAATAATTTCTTTCTTCACACAGTGAGTTTATTTACAGGGTTTTCTGGTGTCGACCATATCTTCAGTCCAATGACCCTCTTACTGCACTCTACTCTGCGTTTGCTGCCTCTGTTCTCCTTGACTGATGCTGCTTCTTGCTCCTCTGCTGCTATGATAACGGGTCTGTCTCCGTATTTGCTTCCTCTGCCTCTGCCTTTCTCCTTTATATTCATTTCCTCTTTGCTGCCTCCATTGTCTGTCTTTGTCTCCTTGTAACTGTTCCTATTTCTGCATCTGCTACCTCCTTTGCCATCAATGAAAACATTTCCAACACGGGTGGCTTCACCAAGGACAGGATCTCCGCGTCAGCCAACAGTGTCGCCTTCCTTACAGCGTCAAGCCCTTCATAGATGAGGTATTATGTGGCATTTCTCCTCTTGAAGTTTGTGATGTATTATTAGGCCAACCATACCTGTGGAAGCGAAATGCTTTGTATGAGTCCCGACCTCACTTTGTTATTGTTACTTTGGGTAATAAGTTGTACAGGATACCATAGGTACCACCACCTACTGTTATCTCTTTGGTTACTGAAAAAACAACGCAGTAAGCTCATTTCCAAAACCGAGAAATTTGTTTTCAACACTGTTACTGATGAAATAGGTAACTGCACTGTTACCTACTTTTTTTTGGTAGCATAAAAAGCACCTGATTTTGAAAAGTGGTGATGCAGAATCACCCTTTTTTTTTTCGTGCACATTTTTGACACTCTAATATTTTTATTTATGAAATATGAATATTTGTTTTAAAATGTTAGTGATTTTCATGCTAATTTTGAAACGTATTGATGCAACATCAACTTTTTTTTTTTAGAGCGGTGATTTTCATGGTAATTTTGAAACGTATTGATGCAGCGTCAACCTTTTTTTTTAGAGTGGTGATTTTCATGTTGCTAATAAAACACAAAACTTAGATATATAAACAATAAAAAAAAAACCAATAAAAATGTAAAAAAAAAACAAAATTAACTCGTAAAAATAAAAAATTAAAAAAAACAAAAATATTCGAAAATTATATCAAAAGAAATGACAAAATTTGAAAGAAAAACACATAATTTAAAGAAAAAAACAAAAATTAACCAAAAAAATAAAAAAAATAAAAAAAACATCAAAAACATTTTTTTCTAGATTATTAAAAAAAACGATATAATTAAAAAAAAAATTAAATAGAAAATTCAAAAATAATTAAAATTACGAAATTAAAATTTAGATAAAATAAAATGAAATACAAAAAAGAAAAAATTAAATTTAAAAATTTAAGGAATCTAAGCTTCTGTGATCCATAATATAAATTAGTAGAAATTCTTTCGGTAAAAATCACATGTAAAAGAACGTGGTCGACCCGTTTCGAACCAACCAGTGTGGTTCATCATCAGGACTATGAGAGATCAGATCCAGACATTAAGTATAAATAGATGTAGAAATTGCTCAACTAGCCGTTAGGATAACGGCTAGTTTGACTAAGAAAAAGTAAATATTCCATTATTTATTTATTTAATTGTTTAATTAATTTCTATTTCTTTATTTATTATTATTATTTTAATAAATTTTTACAACCTTTAATATATTTAAACATCTAATTGACCAATTCAATAATATAATGGTAAATAATTTAACCAATCTTAGTGCATATATGTAAATTTTTTATATAATAATCAATTCAATAATATAATGGTAAATAATTTAACCAATCTTGGTGCATATATGTAAATTTTTTTTTTGTAAATTCTCATAGTCCTGATGATGAACCACACTGGTTGGTTCGAAACGCGTCGACCACGTTCTTTTACATGTGATTTTTACCGAAAGAATTTCTACTAATTAAAAAATAATAATAATAAGAAAAAAATATATAAATTTTAAAATTAACAAAAACAAACAAATAAAAAAAACTATCATTAAAAAACAAAAAAAATGAAAAAAACCACATGCAAATAATTAAAAAACAAATACCCATAAATTTACTGTGTTTTTTTTTAAATGAAACAATTTATAAATTTTAAAAATGAAAAACCAAATAAACTAAAAGATTTAAAAAAAAAAAAAAATTAAATTAAAATTTAATAAATTTAATAAATAAATTTTAAATTTTAAAAAATAATTAAACTAAAATATTAAATTTAAAAACAAAATTAAAAAAATTAAAAAATTAAAAAATTAAAACAAATTAAATTTAAAATAAAAAATTTGAATTAAAAAAAATTAATTTTTAATTTTTTGAAATTAAAAAATAAAAAATAAAAATTAAATTAAATTAATGTAAATTATATATATATATATATATATATATATATATATATATATATATATATATATATATATATATTAAAAAATTTAAAACAAAAAAAACAAAATAAAAAAATATATATATAAAAATTATTAAGAGAAAAAAAAAATTGATCGTGGTGGCGCCACCAATCGGCCTCCCGCGGCACGAGGCCGATTTCCGGAATTGGCCTCCCGCGATCGGCCTCCCACGGCGGCAGGGCGATTCCGGGAATCGCCCTCCCGCTGCGGGATGCCGATTCCCGGAATCGCCCTCTCACGACAGGAGGCTGATTCCCAGAATCGCCCTCCCGCCCCCCGGAATCGCCCTCCCGCCGGGGGAGGCCGATTCTCAGAATTTCCCTCACGCCACAAGAGGCCAAATCCCGGAATAGGCCTCCGCCGCCACCTGGGCAAGAGGCCGTTTAGCGGCGCCACCACGATCAAAAAATTCCTTTTTTTTTAATTTTTTTTTTAAATATTTTTTTTTAAATTCAAAAAATTTAAAATAATTTTTTTTAATTTAATTTTTATATTAGAAATTTAATTTGTTTCAACTTTTTTTTCTTTTTTATTTTTTTTATTTTTTTTTTATTTATTTTTTTTTTTTATTCATTTTTTTGTTTTTAATTTTTTTTTCTTTCAAATTTTGTTAATAATTTTTATTAAAATTTGATAAATTTTGTATTTTTTTTAATTTATTTGAATATAATATATTTTTTAATTTTTATTTTTTATTTTATTTTATTTTTTAATTACATAAAATTTTAATATTTTTTTTATTTCAATTAAAATTGTGTATTTCAAATTAGATTTTTTTTTTTAATTAAACTTAATATTTTCAAATTAATTTGTTTTTTATTTTATTTTTTATTTAATATATTTTTTTTAATTTATTTTTTTCAATTTTTCATTTTTAATTGATTTTTAATTTTTTTTTAACTTTTTATTTTAACAATGTTTTTTTTTTTTTTTTCCTTTATATTTTAAATTTATTTTTTATTACAAAATTTATTTGTTTATTCAGTCATTTATTAAAATTTAATTTTTTTTTTTTTAAATTTAATTTGTTATTTTAATATTAACAATTTTTTTTTTAATTTAATAAAATCATATATTTTTAATTTAAGTTCATATATATAGATTTTATTTTTTATAATTTAAATTTAATTTATTTTTTAAAATTTATTTGTTTTTTTAATATATATTTTTTTAAATTTAATATTTTTATTGTATTTTATTTTTCAATTTTTTTAATTAATTTTTCATTTTTCTACTTTTAATTTAAATAATGTTTTTTTTTTTTAATTTTTATTTTAAAGTTTTAAATTTATTAAAATTTAATATATTTCTTTAAAAAAAAAAAAATTTCTAAATTTAATAAACATTTAATTTTTCTTTTTTAAATTTAATTTGTATATTTTATTTTTTATAATTTCTTTCTTTTTTTAACTTGCTCTTTTTTTTTCTTTTTCTTTCTTTTAATATTTTTATTTTGTTTTTACTTTTATTTTTTTATTTCTATATATTTTGAAATTTTAATCTTTAAATTTTTTTTTTTAAAGGTTTTTTTAATGTTTGAATTAAAAAATTTATTTTGTTTTTATTTTTGATTTTTTTATTCCTATATATTTTTAAATTTTAAGCTTTAAAATGTTTTTATTTTTTAAATTTATTTTTTTCTTAAATTTTAGGTTTTTTTTAATGTTTGAATTTTAAAAAATAAAAAAAGTTATTTCTATTTTTAAAAATGTCAAAAATATGACACATTTTTTTTTTTTTGTTATTCCAGCATCAACTGGTTTTGTTTTGAGGGTTTTTTTTCAATCCTTTTTTCAAGAAACAATTTTGTTTTTAGCATAATTTTATAAAATGTTGAAATTTGACCTTCAAAAAAAACCAAGTGCGTTCTGGAATACACTTTTTTTGTTTTTGGGGTGTTTTTTCATGTTTTTTGAGTCTTTTTGGGCTAGAGTTCCCGTTTTGAGGTCTGGTTACCTATTTCATCAGTAACAGTGTTTTTCCTGATGATCCGCCCTCTGGGCAAGAAAAATATTGTGGCCACGACCTCCAGACAGGGATCCTCCACACGATAACAACAAATGAACAAGGTCGTGGAGGAGTACGGGGACATCTTCACCTCATCCACAGGGGTGCCTCTACACTGTTAGGTCAAGCACCCCATCAATCTGACCATAGGTGCGCTGCTACCCAATGGAACGATCTATCGGCGCTCTATTCTGGAGAACGATGAAATCAAGAGGAAAATTCAAGAGCTGTTGCAGAAAGGTCACATCGGCCGAGTTCATCACCCTGTGGGAGCCCGATTATGTTGTTGCAAAAGAAGGATGGGACTTGGAGATTATGTATTGACTATCAGGCACTAAACAAGATAACTCTTCAGAATAGGTACCTTATCCCACAGATTGATGACCTTCTGGACCAACTCAAAGGGACGAAATATTTCAGCAAGATCGAATTGAAGTCTGGGTATCACCAGGTACCAATCGAACCCTCTAATGTCAGAAAGATTGTCTTCAAATCCAAGGGGGGCCTTTTCAAATGGTTGGTCATGGCCTTTGGGTTGACGAATGGTCCCACAACCTTCGTAAGGCTGATGGACGACATCTTGCGACCGTTCACAAACTCATTTGTAGTAGTGTGCTTGGATGAAATCTTGATCTTCACTTAGACTTAGGAAGAGCACCTCCACCACATCCAACAAGTCCTCCAAACACTGCAGTAACACAAGTTGTGTGCCAATTTGGAGAAGTGCACTTTTGGCATGATCGAGGTTCACTATCTGGGATACATTATTGATGAACGGGCGGTGCATGTGGATCCAACCAAGATCCAAGTCATTTGGGACTAGCCAACCCCAACCACTCTAACAGAGCTTTGCAACTTTCTGGGTATTGCTAATTTCTACTGCAGGTTCGTTTTGGGATTATTTCATATCACTTTCCCTTTAGTTAAGTCACCAAGGGAGGAGCAAAAGAAAAATTCTTTTGGTCGAAATCTCAATAGAAGGCGTTCGTAGAATTGAAACATTGCCTATGCTCTACCCCAGTGCTCACATTACCAAACTTGCAACAACCATTTGAGATCGAGACAAATGCCTATATTTATGCTATTGGGGAATTTATTACTCAACAAGGGCACGTAGTGGCATATCACAATGAGACAATCTCCGACATAGTCCGCAATTATCCCACTTATGACAAAGAAATGTATTCCATTGTGCAGGCTTACCACCAATGGAAGCATTACATTTTAGGGAAGGAAACGGTCATCCACACAGACCACCGACCTCTGCAATTCATACAGACGCAAGGGAAGTTGCAAAACTATTTCCATCAGAAGTGGTCCACATATCTTCAACAGTTTCATTTGAACATCAAGTACAAGAAGAGCAGCACCAATAATGCTGAAAAATTCCTTAGCTGACCATCGATCATGGCGCTAACCACCGTTTTCAACTCTTGTGGGCATAAGACTTCTGATTGGCTGCTTCTCTACAAGATCAATCCAGAATTCGACCACACATACAAGACACTCTTGGAAGGTACGCAAGTTCCAAATTTTCACCTCCAAGATGCACTGCTATGTCACCTGGGACACCTTTGTGTTCCTTCAAGAGAGCGTGCCAAGATGATTTGGGAAGTGCACTACAGTTAGGTCATTGGGAATTTCTAGGTTGAGAAAACAGTGGCAGTACTGCAAAATTATTTCTATTGGCCGAACCTTCAATAGGATGTCGGGAAGTAGATCAAATCCTCCACTG
The DNA here is from genome assembly GCA_034641835.2 of Pinus albicaulis. Lineage (NCBI taxonomy): Eukaryota > Viridiplantae > Streptophyta > Pinopsida > Pinales > Pinaceae > Pinus > Pinus albicaulis. Next base: position 968,439,615 of record CM076584.1, on the reverse strand, counting down.
CTTAAGTTATTTCTAAATTGACCATCAAGAAGCAAGGCCCCTATACTCCACTACCTACCCCGAGTCAACCTTGGGAATCCATCTCCATGGATTACATGTCAGGCCTTCCTTCTACTAGGAATGGAAACAACTGTGTTTTTTGGTCGTCAATAGATTCTCGAAGATGGACATTATGGTGGCCTACAAGAAGAATCTCACAGCAGAAGCCACTGCTAAACTCGTATTTGAATGAGTGTGGGTGCACTTTGGGATCCCATAGTTTATCATCTCAGATCAGGACAACAGGTTCCTCAGCACATTTTGGTCCAACTTCTGGTCAATGATGGACACCAATCTCACCAAGTCCAAAACTTTCCATCCCCAAACTGATGGTCAGACAGAGGTCGTCAACAAGATGATCGTACACATTCTGCACATGTACAATTCAAATCATCCACGCACATGGGATGAGAGCCTTCCCTATGTACACCACAGTTATAACTTGGCTCTCCATATCTCAACCAGCCACATCCCCTTTCAGGTGGGCTTTGGATTCCAACCACTATGACCCATTGACGTATCCATGCCATTTGTGACTACTCAGGCCAATTCAGCTCATGTCCAGTTTGAAGTTGACAAGGTGAATAGCTTCGTTGAGCTCATTCAACACATCTGCCAATAGGTTCATGAAATTTTGGACAGAACCAATGCTAATTACAAGCAACGACATGATCAACATCAAGTGCCACACAACTTCTAGGTGGGCGACAAAGTGTGGCTACATTTGCATAAGGAGCGCCTCGTTGGACCTCACCGCAAGCTTCACCCACTCCGATATGGGTCGTACACCATCACCAAGGCTATAGGGGCCGATTCCTTTGAGCTCATTATTCCACCATTCCTTGGTCTTCACGCAGTGTTCAATGTGGATTGCCTTCAGTCCTACTTCCCACCTCTACTAGACACCTCTGATTTGCAGAAAAACTCATACCAACAGAGTTAAACCCAGACTACATGGAACAACCACCATGGATCATATCATGGACATGCAAATCAATAACTCTCGCCAGCAGAATATCCAATGGTATCGGGTTATTAAAGCTAGCCAACTCCTGCACCAAGGAAAATGGTTCACTAGGGACCAAGTTCAGCAAAATTTTCCTCATCTCATGGAGGAACTCAACACAATGGGGACCATTGCTTCCTAAGGGGGGAGGAATGATCTAGGTGGATATTGGTGGCCACCCACCTATTCCACTTGGGGCCCCACCATTGCTTCTTTCATTTTTTTAGTTTTCTTAAATGTAGCACAGTTTACTATTTTTAGCAGTTTTTTCGGGTCCTAAACTTCCAAAGTTGTTTTGAGGCCCTAAACGACATTTTTTGGAAAAAAAAAAGCATCATGGAAGTTCCATTCTTGTTTCTCACATCAAAAGTTGTAGTCCTCGGATAGATATTTCTAATGAGGTATTGTGCGCGTCAAATGGAGATCTTATGCCAAAGTTACATCCCCGGGAAGATTGATGTATCAGTTTACCCAAACAGGGCCCATAGTTTTGGCATTTCATCTCCTAGGTTAGCTTTTTGGATGTTTAGGGTTTTCCATTGTTTCTCAATAATAAATAGTCCCTTGAGCATCATTTTAACACAGTTCAGAGGCTTGTAGCCACCACATCTCTTCACAGAGATAAGCTACCAGCTCCCTAGATGTCTATAAGCATATTTTAGTTATTTTTTATTAATTAAATGAAGTTTTATTTCTACTGCATCTCTGCTTTTATAATCTGAAATAGGACTGAATATTTACCAAAGTGAATTGAGTGTTAACTTGATTGCTTAGTGTGGAAAAATGAAGGAAAGAAATTGATTTTACGACTTAATCTAGAACTTAAGAAGCATAATTAAACATGAATTTGCAGCAAAGAAAAGAGATAGAAGTGTAGAAATTTATCAATACAAGTGATGTATTTCCAGACTCTCCTAATCTAACAATTTTAAATCTATTGTTAAATACAGAATCCTTCCACTTAATTCTTTGCAGAAATTAAATCTCCAATTGCAAACACATGAAGAAAATCAATCGCACATAACAATATGTTTTTACCGGGAAATCTTAAAGCTAAAAACCCCAACTATCATATATTTTGTATATCAATGGAATCATGAGAGAATATCATACAAAAATTAGCTCTTAGATATCTCAGTACAATATACAATCGTCTCACACTGTCATGCAGAATTTTTCATATCTATGCACCAATTTATTGCCTCATGGTAGCCTGCCTCCACTGCGCAATCTGTGCTGAAGAAGATCGTTGAATGAATGCAATATTTCCTTCCTTGACTGTGCAATCCTCATTGGCATATCCAATGTGTGTGTAGATGCATTGAATGCAGCACTATAGTCACAACTGATAGTCAATCACACCCTTTCACCTATCTCTCCACTGAGTCTCCACTGAATCTGACATGCAAGTAGTTAACTGTTGTATTTCTTTAGTTTCATGTGAGACGCTGCTTGTGAATTACTTAAATAATTAATTCATTGATCTCTCACTATTGTATCATGACTGAAAACTAGCACAACTGAGTTTAACTCACTTAACTGAGTTAAACTAAATAACAACTCCCATAACCACTCTTCCAACCCTGTTACAACTCTGCCACAATCAGTTATAATGAAGTCCATCATGCATGAGTCACCAACCACCCTAGGAATTGTGTGATTCCTTCAGCTCACTGATGTGCCACATTTTTTCACTAAAATCAAGTGCTCCAAGAGAATAAGTTATTATTTATTGTCTAATTATTATTAAGGGCTAATAATAATCGACATACATTCTATTTTTAGATATGAAATCTATAAATAGACTTCGCCCCTATCTCTAAAAATAGAAATTCATCCAAATACAGAATTTTCTCAACCATCTAGAATTAGAGTCCTACCAATTTTAGAATATGTTCACCATTCTAAAAATAGACATACATCTAAAAATAGCCTGTGGGCCCCACCTAGTGAAGGTGCTTAATTTTCACTAGGATCATCATCTTGTTGAATCTCAACACTTCCTCTCTACAAGAAAGGGATTATCCTTCAACCCGATCTTGTCTCTATGTTATTCAAATTCTCTCCTAGTGAGCGCCTTCGTCAGAATATCTGTATCCTGATCTTCCGTAGGAATGTACTGAAGCAACCTGATCTTCCGCTGCACACAATATCTGATACGATGATACCAGATATATATATGCTTAGATCTATCATGAAACACAGGATTAATCGATAGTTTAATGAAACTCGGATTATCACAATGAATCACTGTAGGATCCAAATGAGAACCAAACAAACCAACTAGAATCTTCCTCATCTAGATAGCCTCACATGCAGCTTGAATTGCTGCCATGTATTCCACTTCCACTGAACTGAGTACCACAGATCTTTGTTTCCTGTTGTACCAAGAAACAGTTGTAGATATGATACTGAAAACCCCTCCTAATGTGCTCTTTCTATCCATTGGGTTTCCTGCCCAATCTACATCCATGAAATCATGCAACTTCACCTCATCCGTCTTTCTGTACCATAAGCCATACTCAGATGTGCCCCTAAGATATCTCAAGACATACTTGCCCACCTTCCAAAAGAGCTTGGTAGGCTTAACCATAGCTTGACTAATTTGGTTCACCGCATAGCATATGTCTGATCTTGTATTAACTAAATACATGAGCAAACCCACTAATTGTCGATAAACAATGGCATCCACTACTTCTGTTGATGTACCATCCTCTTTCCTCCAATTTCCTAGAAGAGGAGTATCCATGGGTTTGGAGTCCTCCATGTGAAACTTACCAATTATCTCCCGTGCATACTTTCCTTGAGACACAAACAATTCACCTTCTCGCTGCCATATTTCCAATCCAAGGAAATAATTAAGGAGGCCCATATCCTTCATCTCAAACTCCTTTGCAAGGTCCTTCTTGCATGAGTGTATCAGATGCTCATCACCAGTCAGTATTAAATCATCAACATAAAGAACAATGATTAAAATCTTACCCTCCACCACAATCTGGTATAGGTTTGCATCCGCCTCACTCTTGTTGAAGCCAAGTCCAGTGAAATAGCTATCAATCCGAGTGTACCAAGCATGGGGTGCTTGCTTCATCCCATATAGCACTCTTTTGAGTCTGCACACATGCGACTCGTTGCTAAAGATATCAAATCCTTCAGGCTGCTCATTGTACACTTCTTCCTCAATGATCCCATTAAGGAACGAAGTCTTCACATCCATCTGATGAATGTGCCAACCCATCTATGCTGAGAGAGAAAGCATGGTCCTTATGGAAGAATACCATGTGACAGGTGCAAAGGTTTCTTCATAATCAATCCCCTCGATCTGTGAGAAGCCCCAGGATAAAAAATCTTGATTTATACTTCTCTACACTCCCATCAGAAGCTTGCTTTGCTTTGTAGATCCATCTCGAACCTACCACTGATTTATCAACCGGCCTTGGAACAATTTCCCAAGCACTGTTTCTGACAATAGAGTCATACTCCTCCACCATGGCATCTACCTATGTGGGCTCCCACACTACTTCCTGAAAGGAAGATGGATAATGGTTTACCTGACTCCCTCTCAAAGGTAATGGTACGGATGTCGCTCGCACTGTATCGCCCATCGTCGCCCATCTCTATATGCATTTGGAGATCTTTCTCCTCTAAGTCATTGAACAACTCCTTATCTCCCATCATGAGGAAGAAAGCACCACTATCAAGATACCACACTGTTCCCATTGCACTTGAAACCAAGCATGTGATAAAGGAGAAATCATGTTCAAATTGCGAGGCAAGGGCCTCACCAGCTGCAGCTCCAACAGCCTTCTTTTTCTTCTTTTTCTGTGGGCAGTTAGTGGCGAAATGCCCATGTTCGTGACATTGAAAACACTTCACCTTGGACAAATCCAGCTTCTTGCCTTTAGCCTCAGATTTTGAGTGGAATTTATTCCCCTTCCCTTTCCTTGCTTTGGCAGCCAAATCACAATCCTCTTCATCATCATGCTTTGATGAAGAGCCATCTCTGGTATTCCGCCTTATCTCCTCCTGCACTAGATCCGACCAAAGTCGCTCCCAGTCCAGCAGTTTCTCCCATCCATTGACAGAGTCTTCATAATTGTGCCAACTCTTTGAAAGCCCAAGGAGAGCCAAGCTCACCAAGTCATCATCAGCAACTATAATTCCCACACTCCCCAGCTCATCCCTACATTGGACAAACTTCATGAGATACTTTGGAGTACTATCACCCTTCTCCATTTTGTTTTTTCTGAGTTTATCTTTCAGCGCCAACTTCCTATGGTCGTTGCTGCTTTGAAAAAGATCTGTCAAAGCCCTCAACATTGCAAATGGAGTGGATTTCCCATGAAGTCTTGACACAATATGGTCTTTCACACCTTCCAACGGAATCCTTCTCGTCTTCGCTACATTCTTTTGCCAAGCGTCAAGTAATGCAACATCCGTTGAAGTGGGCTTAGGAATATCATTGTCGATGAAATCCTTCAAGCCATTATCTTCAAGCACCGCCTCCATCTTGTCATTCCAGGCTATGTATTTATATCTGCCCTCGAGTGTATACTCCAACCGCAACCCATTGAAAGCCACTTCAATGTTTACTCAACTGTCACACCAAGAATTTCTTGCAGCAAATTCGAATTGTTCCACCACAAAAAAAATCAATATTGCAATCTTCAGTGATTAACACTGCTACGATACCATGTATAAATTTATCAATACAAGTGATTTATTGTCGAAATCTCCTTATCTAACAATTTAATTCTACAGTTAAATATAGAATTCTTCCACTTAATTCTTTGCGGAAATTAAATCGCCAATTGCAAACACATGAAGAAAATCAATTGCACATAATAAGATGTTTTTATGGGGAAAGCTAAAAGCTAAAAACCCCAAATATCATATATTATGTATATCAATGGAATCATGAAAAAATATCATACAAATCTCAGCTCATAGAGCTCTCAGTACAATATACAATCATCTCACACTGTCATGCATAAATTTGCATATCTATGCACCAATTTCTTGCCTCTTGACAGCCTGCCTCCACTACGCAATCCCTGCTGAAGAAGATCCGTGAATGAATGCAATATTTCCTTCCTTGACTGCCTAATCCTCATTTGCATATCCAATGTGTGTGTAGATGCATTGATAGCATCACTATACTCACAACTAATAGTTAATCACACCCTTTCACCTATCTCTCCACTGGGTCTCCACTGGATCTGACATGCAAGTACTTAACTGTTGTATTTCTTTACTTGCATGTGAGACACTGCTTGTGAATTAATTAAATAATTAATTCACTGATCTCTCACTAGTGTATCATGAGTGACAACTAGCATAAATAATTTTAACTCACTTAACTGAATTAAACTAAATAACAACTCCCATAACTACTCTTCCAACTCTGTTACAACTCTGCCACAATCAATTATAACGAAGTCCATCATGCATGTGTCACCAACCACCCTAGGAATTTTGTGATTCCTTTAGCTCACTGATGTGCCACATCTGTTCACTAAAATCAAGTGCTCTAAGAGAATAAGTTATTATTTATTGTCTGATTATTATTAAGGGCTAATAATAATCGACATGCATTCTATTTTTAGATATGCGATCTATAAATAGACTTCGCCCATATCTCTAAAAATAGAAATTCATCCAAAGCTAGAATTTTTTCAACCATATAGAATCAGCGTCCTGCCAATTTTAGAATATGCTCACCATTCTAAAAATAGACATACACCTAAAAATAGCCTGCGGGCCCCACCTAGTGAAGGTGCTTAATTTTCACTAGGATCATCATCTTGTTGAATCTAAACAAGAAGACAAAAAACATTGATTACGGAGTTTTTTCATGGCAGACTACATCTCTAGGTCCTCTTTCAAGATGGGTGCTCATTTTATTAAGGAATGATCCAAGGAATACTTTACACAAAAATTCACCAAACTAAACGTGCTCGCAGGAACCTCTAGTCTCTATAAACAGAAAGATATCTCTCCTAGCTTTCCAACGTCTGTCTCGGTGCCCAATTCCAACTCCAGATGACCAAGTTACACCTGAAATAAAATTTCCTCCTCTTACAAAATTCTGAATACAAGCCTTCAGAAACACTCTCCTCCTCTCCACGGTGAAATGGATAATTTTAAATAGGTTCACTCTCTGGCCAAAATTGGAAAATTGGTTTTACATTATTGGATTAAGTACCTCTCAGTGCAATGGTATTGAAGCACCTAATACATTGTTACAAGATGAATACCAATGGAATCCAATGGAATACCCAGTGCCAAAGCTTTCGTCCTTAACTCCTGAGTAAACTCCTAAAAATTTTGTTTTTTACCTTGACTCAAATGTTGCCAATCAATAACAACTTGTTGCATGTATCCCAAAGGATAGAATTGTTTTCTAAGAGCTTTTAAAAACGTATACCATGAAGAGATGACTTTACCTTTCCGCTTTAAATCTACTTGAGTTTTACTTTCCCACTAGATTAAAGTTGTTCCACCCATTCTAAGTGTAGCTAACTAAATTTTTGTTCTTTCATCAGAAATGTTCTAAATTCTACAATGCACTTCTAACTGCTTAATCCAGTTATCTAACTTTTCAGGATTCATTTCTCCATAATAAATAAGTAGTTCAAATTTTACATCAAGTTTCAAAAGAGATGATTTCTGTGGTTTCTTTTCTACTTTAGATTATGAACTGGAAGAAGAAGAAGAAGAAGATGATGAAGATGATGGAGGATAAGGAGGTTTATTAGCTTTTCCTTTTTCCTTATCCTTCTTCATTGCTTTCAAAGAAGAATTTGCATATCTCGCATTCTTATCTTCATAGAGTTCTCCCAACATCCGTTGCATGTTAAAAAAAAATTGTTGAATCTGTTCATAGCCCATGACCTTCACTTTAGGAGTTTCACCTGCATCGGATCCTCCCATTTTTGATTGTTGAGTGACTTTCCGCTTTCAAAATTCTGATTTGATATCCTCGAGTGTTCCTTCTCCAAGTCGCAACTTGGAACTGGTTAACATTCACTCACAAAAATCCTACAAAACGCAACCTGCTATGATACCAAAATATATATTCTGAAATAGAACTGAAATAGGACTAACTATTTTCCAAAGTGAATTGATTGTTAACTTGATCGCTTAGTGTGGAAGACTGAAGGAAATAAGTTGATTTAAAGACTTAATCTAGAACTTAAGAAGAACAATTAAACATGAATTTGCAGCAAATAAAAGAGATCGAATACAACAAACATTGATTAGGAATTTTTTCCCTGGTGGAATACGTCTCTGGGTCCGCTTTCAAGATGGGTGTATTTTTTATTAAGGAATGATCCAAGAAATTCTTTACATAGAAATTTACTAGAGTGAACGTGCTCACAGGAACCTCTAGTCTCTGTCAACATAAAGCTCTCTCTCCTAGCTTTCCAATGCCTCTCTTGGTGCCCAACTCCACCTCCGAACGACCAAATTACACCTGAAAGAAAATTTCCCCTCTCTTATAGAATTCTGAATACAAGCATTAAAAAACACTCTCCTCCTCTCCATGGTGAAATGGCTAAGTTTAAATAGGTTCACTCTTGGGCCAAAATTGGAAAAAAAAATTACATTAATGGATGAAGTACCTCTCGGTGAAATGGTATTGAAGCACCTAATACATTGTTACAAGGTGATCGAATTAAACATAGTGCGCATTAAACTTTTAAAACCCAAAAAAACATTATATATTAAAATGGTCATGACGGTTTTACAACGCCAAAGTGGATATACCAACCACATGTGACTGGTGGCGGTCTAACCACTGGCTGCCACCTTGGCGGTCGGTTCCAACGGCTTCAGGCTGACAGTGTCGCTGCGGTCAGCCTCACGTGGATTGTTCACATGTTTTGTGCTGCAGCAGTTAAGTCTTCCCCTTAGCGTGGTTTGAATGTTCAAAGGGTTATGTGTGTGTGTGTGTGTGTATGTGTGTGTGTGTGTGTGTGTGTGTGTGTGTTATTCATTACATAGTCTATACACCTTTCAACCACCGAAAAGGTCCTACACCCATTTCATATGGTGTATTACATTGGATTTGCGCTAGTATATAGTTTTGTCATAGGTCTTCGACCATATACATAGGTTTTGTCATGTAGGTTCTTCAACATACAACCTAGTTACAACATATAACTTTTACATCCACCCTTTCCACCATGGGTACATTCAACATGAAATATTTAACGTTTTCCCTTGCCATGAAATCACTTGTACCATGCACCAAAATAAATCGAAGACTCTTTCATCTGGAACACTGCAGAAACTGAAGATGATAATGGACTTCCCTGTCAATATGAACTGAAGTAAGATCCTCTTGGATCATTTTATGTGTATTTCTGTATTTCAATGTGTTCTTGCATAAATGTGGATCATATTGGGAAGAGTTCACTTATCAATCATATGATTTCAATGAATCCTACCAGATTCTAGACAAATCAGGTCGAAAAATAAACTAGAAAACTTTTCAAAAAGTCACACTAAAAGACTACTTAAAAAAATATATTTTTTGTTAAAACGTAAATAAAAATCTTATATATATATATATATATATATTACACCGAAGGCGTCCCTCTGCGGGGTTGCAGCGAGCGGATTCCATCAATCACATCCTTCAAATTTCATCCTCCTATGTCCATTTTTTTACCACATGGAACTCGAGGATCGCATAGTTTCTACGGTTCGATTCCAAGCCTTCTTCTCAATTCCTTTGGCTTTTGAGAGTCCAATCTATGAAATCGTTTTTTGGAAATCCTGAGTTGTCACAATTGGGACACCTTTAACTACATGGAATCTTGTTCTAGAGAAAAAATTGAAAGAGCTACACGCAGGACCTGGTGGTGGTTGCTTCATCACTTGTATGCTTGTGTCATTATTTTCATCCTTGGATTGGGGTGGTTTTATAGAAGGTATCGAATCTTTGCAAATGCATAGAACAAGAATTCATTCAAGAAACATTTGTGGATGTTGATTTCATTTCAAAAGCTTGGGTTCAGTGAATATGAAATTCTAGATTTCTTGGATGAAGATAATGTCATTGGAAGAAGTGGAGCCGGTAAGGTTTACAAGACTATCATGAGCAATGACGAATTTGTGGCCATCAAGAGGCTTTGGAGTAGTGGTAAAATCAATGCTTCCAATGACCATGGTTTCAAGGTTGAGGTGGACACATTGGATAATATCAGGCATAAGAACATCGTAAAGCTATGTTGTTGTTGTGGTAATAACAAATCCAATCTGTTGGTATATTATTACATGCCTAATGGGAGCCTGAGATGTCTTCTTCATGGGAATAAGTGTAGAAATTATACAAACACATGTATATCAATGGATCAATCTAATCAAGCAATGTACTAAAGCTAGATACTGAATCCTTCTACAAATCAATTACGGAAAATAAACACAATCGCCAATCACAACAAGAAAAGAAATAATAAAATCAAACCACATCATAGATAATTTCCTGGGGAAATGTTACTGATCAAAACCCCTCTATCATATATTGTATATTCCACAAGGAATCATGAAACAATTACAATGCACTCTTCTTACAAGTGTCTCCTGCACTATGTCTATCGTCTCACACTGATCCACACAAAATCGGGCCAACACTTAGCCAATTCTCAGCCTGTCTTCAGCCTGCTTTTCTTACACAATTCCTGATGAATGCAATCCCTATTCTTTAGGAATTTCAGCCTTCCTCAACTACGTTGAGTATCATGGGCATCTTGTGGTGTTTTAACTGCATCTTGGCAATCTACTAATATCACAAGTAACAGTTAACTTCCGTTTAACCTTTATCTCAACTGGATCTCCCCTGGAATTGAAATGTATGTAACTATTAATAGTAAATCATCAGTTGCATGGGATATCACTGATTGTGAATTAAATAATATTTAATTCGCTTGATATCTCACTAGTGCAACAAACAGTTACAACTAGTCAAACTGAATTTAACTCACGTAATAGAGTTAATTGATTACTCATGCATTAAACTCATGCACTTAATTGCAAATTGAACTCTAAAACACATAGAATCACTCTACAGCCTCACCAACTACCCTCAACTCAAATTTCATGACCTAATTGGGTTTATCACACTCAATTAACTATTATAATTGATTATGAGATAATATTACATTTTATTGTCCAATTTAATTAAGGGACAATTAAATTTGACACATTTCAAATTTATCAAATAAATTTAATTTCAAACTAATTTATCACTAGGACCCATCACTACATGACTTGTGGTCTCGCACTAGTGTAGGTGTTGTCATATTGCTTCTGATCAATGCCAATTTCATTGTTTCTTCTTGTAAACTTCAACACTCCCTCTCAACAAGAAAGGAGTTTCCTTGCATGAGCACATGCACCTCTTGCATGCAACACTTATCTAGTGTTTCTCGCACATGAAAATCTTGCATGCAACACTTCTCTAGTGTTTCTCGTACAAATGCAGCTTTTGCATGAAACACTTCAGAAACTGAAGAGCCTCCAAAAAACTGAATCAGTATAATGCATCTATCATCAAATTCTTCTGACTATTGGTACCTATTGCACATGTCTACTAGAATCTCTGTGTTGTTGACATCTTCATCCATGCACTCTGCACTACTGCCAACTATGATTTGCACTCTAGTATTTGACACCTGTCACTCTAAACTTTATCCTCCTGACATCTAACTGCATCAATCTAATCTATCCTTCCTGCTACTGTTGTACTGTGGGCTCCTCGTAGCCAGGTTCGATCTATGGGACACAGCATCTTTAGGACCCTGCCCAAATTTCTTCTTGTGATTAATTTTTGACATCGCCCCACCTCACACCTGGAGGTATAGCTACATGTACTCCCTTTGCCCATCTGGCTTGAAATTTCTCTGCTTGAGTGGTTTCTAGCACTCCATGATCCTCCGCATGTGGCTGCTCCACATCTTGAGGTTCATTCTTTGGAACCAAGAGTTCCTCATCTGCATGCAAATCCAGATCCCTCTCAAGGGAAAATTTCATGACTTTCTCACACTTCCCAATGGTACATCCCTTGCATGTGTCTATCTATGCAAGAGTACCCTTTGGAAGCTCCGTAGAAATCTGTTGCATGACCTTCAAAGCTTTGTGGTGTATATGGCCCAATCTCTTGTGCCATAACTCACCCTCATCCTGGCTCACCACTTTTTCTGCCTTACCCATCAATGTTGCGCAGTGCTCTACATCAAGTTTATAGAGATTCTTCACACAAAACCCAATCTTCTTAACTTGTCCTATTTCTTTGTGTCGAAGAAAATATTTTCCTTCATTGAAAACAACATCATAGCCTCTATCCTCCAACACTATGACTGAAACTAAATTTTTCCTCAAGCTTGGTACATGCATTGCATCTTTTAATAAGAATGGTTTACCTGAATTTCTCTGGAAGGTAACTGTACCAATCCCAGTAACATTGTACCACCCGTCATCACCATTTCGATATGCATCTGGAGGTACTTCTCCTCCAAGCATTTCTTTGTCTCTGTCATGTGGAAATATGCACCACTATCCAAGTACCACCCTGATCCCATCGCACATGACACCATGTATGCTATCAGCGAGAAGTCAAACTCAAATTGCAAGGCCAAAGCCTCACCAGTTGCAGATCTTGAAGCCTTCTTGGTCTTCTTCTTTTGTGTAAAATTAGTGGCATAATTTCCATTCTCGTGACAATGAAAACACTTCACTCTGGACATGTCACTCTCCTTTCCTTCTTCGTCGGTCTCAAATTTGGAATAGGATTTCTTTCCCTTCCCCTTCTTTGCCTTACCATCTAAGGCACAATTTTCCTCATCATATTATTTAGATGGATATCCATCCCTAGTATTCTACCTGAACTCTTCTTGTACCAATTCCGACCAAAGTCGTTCCCAATCTAGCAGCTTTTCCCTTCTATTGATAAAGTCCTCATAGCTATGCCAATTCTTGGGAATAACTAGAAGAGTTAGGCTCACAAAGTCATCATCCATGACAGTGATTCTGATTCTCCCAAGCTCATCCCAACATTGGACAACCTTTTTTAAATATATCGGAATAGTGTCACATTTCTCCATTTTGATCTTCCTGAGCTTGTCCTTGAGTGCCAATTTTCTATGATCATTGCTGCTCTAAAAAATATCTGTCAAAGCCTTCAACATTCCATATGGATTCGCTTTGCCATGGAGACTTGAGACAATTTCGTCTCGTACTCCCTCCAGTAAGATCCTCCTCACCCTTGAAATCTTCTTTTATCAAGCATCAATATTTGCAGCATCTGCTATAGCGGATTTGGGAACATCATTATCAATGAATTTTTTCAACCCATTATCCTCCAGTACTGCCTCCATCCTTTCTTTCCATGCAATATAATTAGAAATTCCCTCGAGTGCATACTGAAATCTCAAGCCATTGAAAGCCATTTCGATCCAGATCTACCTGTTGCACCAAGAATACTTCTGCAAATTTGAATTCTATTAAGTCACAAACTCTACTTCTCCTCCACTATAGTGATTTCGTGTGCTCCGATACCATGTAGAAATTATACAAAAATATGTATATCAATGGATTCAACCCAATCAAGCAATGTAATAAAACTAGATACTGAATCCTTCTATAAATAAATTGCGGAAAATAAACATGATCACCAATCACAAGTAAAGAAAGAATCAAATCAAACCCCAACACAGATAATTTCCTGGGGAAATATTACTGCTCAAAACCCCTCTATCATATATTGTATATTCCATAAGGAATCATGAAACAATTACAATGCACTCTTCTCACAAGAGTCTCCTGCACTCTTCCTATTGTCTCACACTAATCCACACAAAAATAGGCCAACACTTAGCCAATTCTCAGCATGTCTTCAGCCTGCCTTGCTCACGCAATTCTTGATGAATGCAATCCCTATTCTTTAGGAATTTCAACCTTCCTTAATTGTGCTGAGTATCATGGGCATCCTGTGGTGTTTTAACTGCATCTGGGCATTCTGTTAATATCACAACTGATAGTTAACTTCCCTTTGACCTTTGTCTCAACTAGGTCTTCACTGGAACTAACACGCATGCATCTATTAATAGTAAATCATCAGTTGCATGGCAGATCACTAATTGTGAATTAAAGAAGATTTAATTCACTTGATCCCTCACTAGTGCAACAAACGGTTACAACTAGTCTAACTAACTTTAACTCACCTAATTGAGTTAACTAATTACTCATGCATTAAACTCATTCACTTAACTGCAACTTGAAATCTAAAACACATAGAATCACTCTACATGCCTCACCAACTACCCTCAACTCGAATTTCATGAGCTAACTGAGTTTATCACACTTGGTTAACTATTACAAGAGATTATGAGATAATATTACATTTTATTGTCCAATTTAATTAAGGGATAATTAAATTTGACACATTTCCAATTTATCAAATAAATTGAATTTCACACTAATTTATCGCTAGGACCCATCACTACATGACCTATGGTCGCACACTAGTGTAGGTGCTGTCATGTTTCTTCTGGATCCTAATTTCACTATTTCTTGTTGCAAAATTCAAAATTAAGTCTAATGTTCTTAACTGGCTCATAAGATACAAAATTGCTCTTGAAGCTGCTCAAGGCTTGGCATATATTCATCATGATTGTGAACCATCCATTATTCACAGAGACACAAGATCCAATAATATTTTGTTCGAGGATGATTATCAAGCTTCTTTAAAGATTTTGGCATTGCAAAAATTCAACAAAGTGATGGCAACGAGACTGATTATATGGCTGCAATTGATGGGTTTTACGCTTGCATAACGATAGGCTTGTATTGTTGGTTGATTCTACATTGTGTTTGAATTTCCTTGGGGAAGTTAACATGTCTCAGATCTATCAATATGAGACTCTGCAAAAATTTGGAGATGTTTCATGATTCTTTGGGGAATTTGACATCTCTCTATGCCATCAATCTCAGTGGATACGAAAGTTTGAATTTGAAAATTTGTTGCAGTTTGACCATATCCACAAAAACATAAAAACATGATTATTTTATTAAGATGCTGCAATAAATATTAACTATATTTTATGGATAAATGTTGAATTCCAATACTACTATGAATCGATTGCTTCAACCTCAGCTGGGATTTGGTGAACATTGGTGGGAAGTGTCCCACTTTTAATACAATTCTTACCCTTTTTTTATGGTAGAGGATGTTGTTTTTTATTATGTAATTGTTTTATACATTGATATTCGATTTTTTTACCTCAGTTGGGTTTTTATGAGTATTGGTGTGCAATGTCTTGTGTCTCATAAAATTCTTACTTTTTTTTTTGAGAGAGAATGTTTTTTCTTATTATGTAATCATTTTATCAACTCTTGTTGAATTTGTTTGATATTTTTTTTTGAATTGGTTTTGTTGAAATATCTTTGCAATTCGAATAGAAAGCCAATATTAGTGTTAATTTGGATTTCCTTTAGATTTTGAATTAATTTTGCAATTTTTTTGACAAATTTTTGTCTTGCATTGTGCAGACTGTGCCTACAGACTCAAAGTGAATGAAAAAAGTGTCGTCTATACTTTTTGATTGATGAAGAGAATGAAAAAACTGTTGTCTATACTTTTGGATTGATGATCATGGAACTGGTGACAGGAATACAACCAATAGATCTAGAATCTGGAGAGAACAAAGATATTGTGAAGTGGGTGTGTAATAAAATGTAGAAAAATAATGGATTGCTTGAAGTATTGGATCCCAAGTTTGAGGATTTCTTTAATGAGGAAATGGCCATGGCTCTCAAAGTAGGACTCCTATGCACAAACACCCTGCCCATCAACATGCCCAAAATTAGGAGGGTCATACATTTTCTGCAGGAAGGAAATACTTAGCACAAGACCAAGGAAACTGACAAGGATGAAAAATAGTCTCTTCGCTATTACTTGGAACCAACAATTTTCATTGTATAGGCATGATGGTAATTGCATTTGGCCTAGAATTGTTTTCTTTGCAGGGCCTCCATATTTACTACCACTTTGTATCTTCTAAGTTTTTTTAGGTTTGTTCATGTATAACCTTTTGAATCTAGCCTAATATTGATACCCAAAATAAAAACTCTCCTTTGTAAATCTTTGGGCATCATTCTCCATGAGAGTGCAATGGTTAGAGGCACCCAAAATAAAAACTTTCCTTTGTAACTCTTTGGGCATCATTCTCCATGAGAGTGCAATGGTTAGAGGCACTTCTTTATACCCATTAATGGACCATTATGTTGCTACTCTTGATAAATCTTCCATCTGATTTAATGATTGTGGTGGTTTGACTAAGACTAAGTGTTTGCTCCATATCAAACACTATGAGGAAAGCATAGGTCAATACCATTGGCATCATTATATATGCTAGTGTCTTATTATTGAGCTCCTCCCGCTCTACTCTCCTCAGGTATAGACCACAGGGGCTTCACTCAATAAGCCTCTAACATATCACGTGCAATCATAGAATATTAAACAATACCCTTAATTTGAGTACATATTGGAAAATACCCCTAAAAATGACATTATTTAACCCCCTAACAATATAAACCCAATACACCTTCCCAAATTAGAAAGCCCCTTATCTCATTATATATCGTAGGTATCTATTTTTTTATTAACATTTTTTATAACCCTTTATATTTTTTCATTAACTTTGAGCTCCATTTTTTATACGTGCCAATATAAAAACCCTTTATCCCCTATATATACCCCAATATATTATGCCAATTTTTCCTCATTATATATCCCCCAATATGAACCCATGTTCTATGGCATCGCTTCCGCAGTTAAGCCGCTGTGGCATAGGCATTTAACTGTAAACTAGAACACTAAAGCTTTCAATGTAATATAGTTGGAAATTAGGATCATTTTAGTCGTCCCTACCTGAGACCCATTGTGCAACATGGGAACGAGTTGTTGGGCTCTAGGACATCGATGAAGATCAATCTCTTTCCCTAGTGAAAATCTGAGACTGATGGCACCATGTGGAGGAGAAAATACAAATAGTCGGGAATGAAACACCTAAGCAAGAGTCTGTCAACACATTGTGTTCAGTTTGTCAACATGTTGTGTTCAAGTGTAGGTTGTGAGCACATGCATTCAACAATGGGTTATGTTTGTGGCTAGATTATCTTCCCAAATATTCTATTCCTTCGGTGTACCTTTGCACCTTTAGGGGCAATTGCTAGTTTATTTTCACTTTCATTAAAAATAATAACTTTTTGTTTTTGTTTTCTGTATGGCTCGGTCTCAGGTGAACTCTGATTGTTCTACTTTGGAGCCCCCCTGTACCATGCATTCTATCCCCCACTCTATATGCAATGCTAGTGCTTCATCTTCCCAAGCATATGAATTACATTGCATGTCTTTGGATGACCACCCTGCCAACAACGCTCAGTTCAATTGTCTATTTGGAGTTGCATTCGCTCAGTGTTTAAGTAATGTGGGGAATCATAACTCTCATTATTCTAATACCTTTCCTTCTCTCTAGACTTATGTGGGAGATCTAACTGGTATCTTGTTGGGGTTGAGGGCTGCCAATTTTGTCTCTGGGGGTCACTTTTTTGTTTTAAGGAGGTTTATCCCTGCGATTAGAGGGCGCATTCCTATTTTTAAGGGTTCAATTTCTGCTATAAGGGGTCTTTGTTTTAATTTGGTGAATTTTAGGCTCTACTTTGTTATAGTTCTGGTTCGTTGGGGTTTTCACTGTTGGGTCTAATACCTTTGGGTGCTGAGGAACTTCAATATTTGTAGTGGAAGTCTCTGGTCTCTATTGACTTTTAAAATGTAGAAGGAAAAAGGATTACTTCTCGCCATGCATTCTCGGTCATGCCCGAATAAGTATGTTCATGTTGCCACCTTTCTAAATAGTTCGATGATGAGAAGGAGGAATGTTGACATGCATTGCTCTGTTACTTATGAGGATGTCACTCCTGGAAATCTGGGTATTTTTCACTGTTGTTTCTATAAAAAAATTATTAACACTCTATTGCAATATACAGGTATCTTTAATTTCTATACAGGTGTTAATCTATCACTGGTCACAGACCTGCAACAACACTGTCAGTCAATCCAAATCCAACGGTCTTTACTACATGCTAGTATGGTTAAAGGATAGACATCAAAAAAGGAGGCAAAAGACAAAGGGCAACAGAAACAAAGAAAGCCTACGATGGGCCCTAGAAAGAGAGGAAGGAATTCAGGAAAAGAGGTTATGGAAAACCTTTTTGATGCCTACTCCACTGGTAGGAGCAAGATTGCAACACTAAGGAGGAAGGGGAAATAAAGGAGGAGGCAATGGAATTTTTAAACGACCCCGGTAACATAAGAAACAGACTTTCCTTATTCCATCAGTCTATCCATACATATTGGACGCTAAAATGTGTACTGGGCAAGACAATTATGAGCATCCAGGAAATTGGAGGGGACCCAAAAGCTACCTCCATTTTAAATGATATAAAGGAGAGAAATTCAAGAAATTCACCTTGCACAGCACCATGGAAATGTTCTTCTAGTCTACATAGATCGAAAATTGCAAAGCATGCACCAGGTGGACATGCCCGGTTCTAGTGTTAAGGAGCCGACACGAATCGAGTCTTTAGATGATTAAGATTTTATTTTCTCTTTTTTTTTTATTATGTGAACTTCGGATAGCATTTAATTTTTAAAGTTATTGTATGTAAGAGATAGTAAAATGGAGCTGTTAGTAGACAGTTTAAACTTTTTCAGTACCGGTTGGCCTACAACCCTTTTAGGTAGCCAACAAACCTGGTTTCCTGCGGGTAGGTTGAGACCATCAAGTTTTGTTATATGTAACCTATTGTTATGTTTTTTTATTAATATAAAATAGGAAGTATTTTCTAAACTTACAAAAAAAAAAAAAAAAAAAATTGTTGAAATGCAATTTTTTTTATAAGATTTGATTTTAGATTAATTTTTTCAAATATTTTGACTATTTTTACTACAATTTAATTCTAGTTTTCCACTATTTAAAATTATTTTTTAAAAAATTAAATATTTTTTTTTTTTAATCTTTAGATTCTCCATCACATCTAAAACTAAAAGGTGTTATCTACAAAGACCACAAATTCTCCTGGATGACAGATTTCTTGCCTAAATCCCATAATGATTTTTTCAAAAAATCTCTCATATTTTCAAAAATTTCTACTAGATTTTGTCATAATCTTACCAAAATTTCCATTATTCTCTTGATTAATTTGAGGGTTCTTTAGACTAGGGTAATGTTAAAAAAAAACAAAAACTGACCTTCATCCATGTGAAAAATTCATGAGAAGGAAATAAAAAGGTTAATTCAACCCCTTACTGTTACACCAACAAAGAAAGGAAAATGTAATGTGCACGAATCATTTGTCCAAGTGTAAAAGACACTATATCATTTAATTGTGATTTTTTATTCTTTAAAATGAATTTTAAAAGATAGGACAATTTGTTTTTTCAAAAATCTAGAAGTAGGAATGTTTGGATCGTGTTTTTTATGGTGAAAATAGATTCAACACCATCTAAATCTATTAAAATACCCAAAATCTTGAAATTTGACAGGTAATGTAAAACCTAATTATACTAAAACTTTAAAAATATAAATAGATTATTTTATTTTTACATTATCTATCACAACTCAAACTCACTCAATTAATGGGAGTAAAATGGTTTAAAAAAAAAAAAAAAAAAAACCCAAAAACTACATTGTTTTATTAACTCAAACTCACTCAATTGACGGGAGTAAAATTATTTTTTTTTAAACGCCCAAAAACTACATTGTTTTATCATTGGTTCCTCTCTCATCAACATGGATCATCTTCATACATAATGTGCGCACATTCATCCATGTGAAAGATTCTTGAAAAGGAAAGGAAAAGTTTAATAGGAGTTGTCTACCTAGCCAACATAATAGCCCGGACGATAGTTTTTTGTCGTAATCTGGTAAAAAAAAAATTCAAAAAATCAGGTAGTTGGAGTGTCTGAATTGCATTTTTTATAGTGGAAATGGATTCAGCACTATCAAAACCCTTAGGGCACCCAAAATACTGAATTTTAACAACTGTAAACAAAATTTTGATAAATCTTTGCCCAAATTTGTCAAAATCTTTACCAAATTTTGGATTATTCTGTGGGTTTTTTAGACTATGAAAAATTTTAATTCAACCTATTATTGTTATTATTGTTACACCGAGAAAGAGAGGCTGGAATATCTTAAAACAAATATATAAAACATTAATATCTTAACCCACAATAATTATGCTGTATCATGTTGGTACCAAAAAATTGTTTAATAAATACATTATCAACGCAGAGAAAATATGCCACTTTCTCCTCAACTACTCCTTTTCCATTTTGGTAGACCCCACCCTTCTCATTTTTCTTGCATCACCCACCGCCTTTAACTTTACGTCTATGTCACCGGCCCCGTTTCCGTTTTCCTCGACCCTATCCTTCTCGTTTTCCATCAACGGCAAAGGGCTCCTTTGGTTTTCCGTTCACACAGCCTCCCATCAATCAAGCTCACCCCCAGTTTCTTCTTAGAAAAGATCAGAGATCCTGATCCAAGCCCAGGCCTCCACACCCTCTTTCTCAGACCAGACGATCAAGATGATCATCCACCCATCGCTCCATCTTTTCCCCTGCTTGCCCGCTCCCCAAATCTTCATATTTGTGTATACGGGGAGGAAGCGTGTGTGTCTGCGTCTCCTCGTTTACAGGATATTTTCCATAGAATTTTTGGAGAGTCAATTTCTTCAACTGCAATCCAAAGCATACAACGTGTTTATGAGCTTCAAAGGACCAACGATGTGAGGAGAGGGTTTGTTGATCATCTCTACCACGCCCACACCAGCTAGGGTTTGTGGGTATTCCTTGACACCCAGGAAATGAACAGCAGAGAGGACATCTCTGCAACCTTACACCACGCAATTGAGGTGAGTCGCATCCTCATTCCAAACATAATCGGCTTGGTGCCTCAAAGAATCCTTGCTAATGGCGTGGCAAGTACTACTTCAAGGGAAGGGGGAGGAGTCGGCCAGTGGCATTTCTCTATTTAACAATCTAACTCCTGCTCTAGTTATATATCTACGAACTGGAACAATCTGGTAGCTCGCTGCCATAGATACAATGCAAAAGAAATCGTTGGATTGGACGGATGCCCTATTTTAACCTTACATCCTATATGGGTGGTCGGTCACTCTCTAAGGTGTAGAAATAGTTCTTATTTTATTATTTTAGGATGTGGTTTATCTGTTAGGTGGAGGTTTGGTCTATATATAATTTGTGGTTGTTAGTCTAAAACTTGTAATTTTTCTAAACGATAGAAATAGTTACTCAAATTTCTATTTCTATAAAATGAAATCTTACTATTAGGTTAGGAGATTTATATAAAATGAATTCTTACTGTTAAGTGAGGAGATTCTAGCAGATGAAGTGTTAGGTGAGGAGATTTCTATAAAATGAAGTCT